>JAOWBW010000062.1:1272542-1584540 GCA_026119855.1 Campanula takesimana
TCAGAAATTTTCTTTTTATAGTTGGTTCATCTATTTCTTTGATTTTCTCTAATATCTCATCATATTGTTCTATTGTGTTTAATTTATTATTACACAGGCATATTTCTCTATTACAAGATTGGCATTCATCATCGTTGCTTGTATCAGATTGATCGGAAGAGTTGTAATCATCAATATATGTTGATAATTCAAGATTATCTATGTTTTGTAATATTTCTTCTGTTTCTTTTATCTTTAAATTATGGCAGATTTGTTGTATTTGTTTTTTTGCTGGACAATTTCTAGCAATATGCCCAGGTTTTTTGCATAAAAAACATTTTATGTTTTTATTATATGGTTTAAAAGACTTAAAGGGTTTTTATACTTTGTATTATTTTTATTATTTTTACATCTTTTTTGAAAATGTGCTTTTTTATTTTTATTGTAATAAGCAGCAGGATTATTTTGATAGCTTTTATTTATTTTTCTATATTTTCTCCTATATGTACTATTTTTGTAATATGGGCTTTTATATTGATTGTAATTTTTCTTTTTGTATGGAGATTTTAGTTTATCAAAACCAAATTGTTCACACCAGTGTCCTAATTCTTTTCTTGTTTGAGTAGTTTCTTTCTTTAATTTGTTTTGTAGTTTTTGGTCTTGACATAGTCTTAATCATGTAATATTTACACAAGTGATTAAGTCTCCATAGGTAAGATTATCATAGGATATTTGTCCGTATTTTTGTTCTATCGTATCTTTTACTTTTTCTGAAAATAGGCCTGGTAGACCGGTAATAAATTTTTCCTTCCAATGATAATTATTTGGGTCAGCAAGATTAAAAACTCTTTTAAGAAAATTTTCTTTATACCATTTAAATTGTTCTAGTTTTCTGCATTTTAAGTTTTGTAATATTTCAGAATTTCTTTCAGTGTATAAATCTATGTCTCCTATAAAGTGAGTTGTGATATTAAATATTAAGTATATTAATTGTGCTGGAGTCTGGTTTCTATTTTCATCTAATACTGGGTGTCAATCTTGGTCTGCCTTAATAGCATCTAAAATCTGTGTTTTTATTTGTTGTGCTAGTAATTTATCCCACCAAGTCCTTAATTGGCCAGTGAATCCTAATATAATGTTTTCAACTGCTTGGCGTTCTGTAATATTTGTAGATTTATAGATATTTCCTACAATTATCATTTCCTTTGTAATATTTATAATTTCCATTTCACTTAATCCATCAATGTTCCATTCATAAATATTTTTTGCATTGTATGATTTTGTTGGGTTTTTTAATATTTCTAAGTCTTCAGGATCTTTTTTATAATTGTAAAAATCTCGTCTCATTGTTTGAATTGAAATTGTATTTAGGTTTTCTTTTTCTGATTCTGTTGTAGAGTTATATTCATTATTAGAAGAGATATCTGATTCTGAGGTATTGTCATTATAGTCTGTTAACATTCGGATATTTATACTTGTACTTGTTTCTTTTTCTTTTACTTGTAAATGGGTTTTTATTTTATTCATTAAGTCATTTAAAGGATTATGGAGTGTTGGTTTGACTTCAGGTATAACTAAAGGATTCTTAGGAGGGGGAATTTGTTTATTAAACATTATATTTTTATTTTTCCTAGTCGATGGATTTATATTATATAATTCTGAATATTCTGTAAATCTTTGGGATTTATAATGTTAATCATTTTTTGTAGGTATTGGTGTGGGTCATATTTCTACTTCTAAGTCTGCTATATCCTTTCTTATTGCGACTATTCTTTTAGTAGTATTATCAATTTTTTCTTCAACCCTATCCAATTGTTGTCCTACGGTATATAGGCATAAATTTGTCCAGTTATTTTGTAAATGTAAATCTGTTTGTTTTTTATCTTCGTTATTTAATTGATTAGAACTATCAATGGGATATGCACCATATTGAATGTTGTTTTTACAAAAGTAAGTGGGTTCTAAAGGTGGTTTTTCGTTTTCGTATGTTTCGTGAGTTGGTAGAAGATCTGGTCCTACTTTGTACCATCGTCTTAATTTTTTCTGTAATGTAGTTATTTTGTATAGATAATCATGTTTTAAGAAATCAAAAAATGGTATGTGGTCTTCTTGTAATTCACAAAATTCGTAATATTTTCTTTTATTAATTTTTGTTCATTTGTATCATACATTTGAAAAAATAGGTTTCTATTTTCTTCATTGTGTTTACTTGTAAAATCTTTTCTTAAAATACTTTTATTTAAAATAAAATTATTTTTTATCATGTTTAAGGTAAATTCACTATCTTCGTAAGGTTGAACATTGATTCCTTCTCTGTTTACTCCAATATTGTTTGTTTGTTGTTGTGGAAATTCAATATTAGTTTCATTTTCGAAAACAATTCATTTTGTGAAGAACTATCTTCGTATTTAGTAGTTTGTGGGAATTCATATCTTCCTGACGTGGATCTTCTAGATGGTGTTTGGACATTAAATTTTCTGTTTCGACTTAGTGACCGAGTTCTTTTGAATTTTAGATCTACCGATCTATCCTCATATTGTGTAATTTGTTCTATATCAGTTGTTTGATTTTGTTCTTTTCTTGGGACAGTTTTAGCAGGATATGTCCATTTTTCGGGTAGGGATATTTCATTCCATTTAATTGTTTTTGGAATATTTATATTAGCTTTTGTTTTATCGATCTCCCAAAATATGGTTTCTCCTATTTTGTTTCTATTAAAGGCATTGGGGCAAAGTCCAGTATTCATGACTTTAAAATATAGTCTATAAAATATTTCATATACGTGAGACCCTTTTTTCATATGATAATTATGTGTTAAAATATCTAAAGTTAAGATATCCATTATGTGAGGATCAGTTAAAGAAATTGTAAATTTGGATAACTATTAAAACGAATTGGTCCATTTGTTAAACTAGTTTCAATAGCTCCTAATAACGAATCTGTATAGTTTAGATGTCTAGCATCTCTTAAAGCTATTTGTATGCTTGTGTTTAATCCTTCCATTGTTAAGGGTTTAATAGCAATTTGTACAAGTCCGATATGTAGAAATTTGTAACCATGGGATATATATATTTTTATTGATGATTTTGAAAATAGACTCATAGTTTGATTATTGGAAAATAGAAGGATAATAGTTTCTTTTGTTTTAATGGCTAATCTTGATCTTATGTCAAAAATTCCTTTGTCTTTATAAATTTCTGAATTTGAAATAAGAGGTGGTTTCCAATTAGTCAAAGACTGAGTATTCAAGAAAATTCTTTTGATAAAATATTTTGATCATTTTCATTGTTATCATGGTTATCATTCTCAATATGTTTGTTATAATCGTTCATAGGATCTTGATTTCTAGGAGGCCTTCTATTCGTAAAATTACCTAACCAACTCATGATTTACTATTTGTCTTGCTTTTCGGATACACTTCCTTACCAAATGGATGCACGACTTACACTTCCTAATGCGTGACTTAGACCTAGGTGACACACCGACTCGGGACAAATAAGTAAATTGTTTAAGTTATATATATATATATATATATATATATATAAAATCATGTGATTTCAAAAAATTATTTGACTTCGTTTAAAAAAAAATACCAGACAAATTGTTGGATATTATGCCCTGGGCCCTTGAGAAATACCTATGCGTTATATCATAGCTTCATTGTTATAGAGATACCAGACCCGATTATTATATCTTTTGCATATTAATTATAATAATCATTGTCCCTACGATGCCGCCGCTTCTGTCGCTGATGATGTGAACCAAATTAATGAACAAGGTGCGTGTATATGTATATATATATACACGGATATGCCGATTTTTGGCTATGTAGTTTAATTAGGGTTTGGGCTTTTTGTTCTCTGTAACTCTACGTTATTGGCACGTGTAAGTCTATATATACATACTTCCTCTGTCTTTTTAGTCTGTTCACTTTTGGTCAACGTGAATAACTTTTACCAAACATTTAAAGTCAATCTAATAACCCTAATGAAATTTTAAAAATTATTATTGATAAATAAAATGATTATTTATAAATTACAATTTTTAGAATTTCATTAGGATGATTAGATTGACATTAAATGTTTGGTCAAAGTTTACTCCCGTTTACCAAAAGTGAACAGACTAAAAAGACGGAGGGAGTATATAATATACTATATACTCCCTCCGTCCCAGCTCACTTGACACTTATTTCTATTTTGGTCCGTCCCAACTCATTTGACACTTCCTAAAATAACCTACTTTTTATAATTTTATATTCACTCTACCCCACCACTCATTCTCTCTCTTCATTTTCCACCACTCAATTTATTCAACCAACACTACTATTTACCCCACTCATTCTCTCTCTTCATTTTCTACCACACATTTTCCTTATTTTATTATTTTTCTTTAGTTATTGTGCCCACTTCTTAGGTGTCAAGTGAGGTGGGAGGGATGGAGTATGCAATACGTCGATTTGGGCTTGGTTTAATTAGGAGAGCTTGATTTGGGCTTTTCTTTGTGCGTTACATCATTCTTCTTCTTTTTTGTGGGCTTGCATTAATTTAATTCATTCAAAATCTTCATTCAAAATTTAGGGTTATTCCAGTTTGTTTATTTGGGTCAATGTTAATTAATCAAGACGGCACACACACACACACACACACACACACACACACACACACACACACATATATATATATATATATATATATATATATATATGAAATCGTGATCAAATGAACGATTATAATATACATATTGAGAATGATGAAAGTGAAAATAATCAAAATATATTATCAAAAGAAATAACATGGAATACCCAATCTTTAACAAACTGGAAACCTCCTTTAATTTCAAACTCAGAAATTTATAAAGATAAAGGAATATTTGACATTTGGTCAAGACTAGCAATTAAAACAAAAGAAACAGTCATTCCCTTATTTGCTAACAATTAAACCATGAGTTTATTTTCAAAATCATCAATCAAAAAATATATTTCTCAATGATATAAATTTTTACATATAGGACTAGTACAAGTTGCAATCAAACCATTAACAATGGAAGGTTTAAATACAAGTATACAAGTTGCTCTAAGAGATGCTAGACACCTAAATTACATAGACTCTTTATTAGGAGCCATTGAAACCAGTTTAACAAATGGACCAATCCACTTTAATAGTTATCCAAATTTTACAATTTTCTTAACTGATCCTCATATATTGGATATCTTAACTCTTGATATTTTAACACATAATTACCATATGAAGAAAGGATCACATGTATACGAAATATTTTATAGATTACATTTTAAAGTAATGAATACAGGTCTTTGTCTTAATGCATTCAATAGAAACAAAATAGGAGAAACTGTCTTTTGGGAAATAGATAAAACAAAAGCCAACATTAATATCCCTAAAACAATAAAATGGAATGATATTACTCTACTAGAAAAATGGACGTATCCCTCTAGGAGTGTCCCAAGAAAAAATAACAAAAACAAACAACTGACTTAGAACAAATCATACAATATGAAGATGGATCTGTAGATTTAAAATTCAAAAGAACACAATCTTTAAATAGAAACACAAATTTTAATTTTAAATACCATCCAGAAAATCAACATCAGGAAGATACGAACAAACAAGTAAACATGAAGATAGTTCTTCAAGAAATGAAACAGTTTTCGAAAATGAAACTGAAACAGAAATCCCATACCAACCAAACAATATTGAAATAAATAGAGAATGAATTTTTGCCAGTCCTTATGAAGATTGTGATGTAACAATAAATATGTTAAAAAAGAAATTTACACTAAACAAAAGTATTTTACGGAATAATTTCAAAAATGAAAAGAATGAAGAAAATAGAAATTTATTTTTTCAAACATATGACAAAGAAGAACAAAAGTTAATAAAAGAAAAATATTATGAATTTTGCGAACTACAAGAAGAACACATACCATTTTTTGATTTCTTAAACAATGATTACTTATATAAAATAACAACGATAAAGAAAAAAGTACGAAAATGGTACAAAGTTGGACCAGGATCAGAATTTTTACCATGTCATGATACATATGAAAGTGAGAAACCACCATTAGAATCAGCTTATTTTCGTAAAAATGGTGTCAATAATGGCATAATGCCCATCGTACATCCTGATCAATTAACTGAAGAAAATAGAAAAATAACCATAGATCTTCATTTACAAAATAATTGGACAAAACTAACCCTACATACCATGGGACAACAATTAGACAGAGTAGAAGAAAAAATTGATAATGCTACAAATGGAATTGCCTTAGTAAAACATGAAATGGAGAACATGGAAGTCGAAATCGGACCCACACCAATTAATACAAAAAACAATACAAATTATAAATCCACAAGATTTACAGAATACTCAGAATTATATAACATGGAACCATCAAATAGGAAAAACAAACAAATAATATTTAACAAACAAATACCACCTCCTAAAAATCCTATTACGATAACGGAGATCAAACCAAACTTAAAAGATCCCTTAAAAGATTTAATGGACAAAATAAAAACTCATTTACCAGTAAAAGAAGAACCAACCACAATTAGTAATAATATAAGAATACTAACATATTACAACGATTTAACCTCAGAATCACAAACATCTTCTAATGAAGAATATGATTCATCAAATGATTCCGATGAAGAAATATTTAAAAATGTCAAAATCCCAATTCATGCCATAAAATGAAATTATTATAATTACAAGAAAGAACCAGATGACTTAGAAATATTAAGACAACCAACAAAGTCTTATAACGCAAAAAATATTTACGAATGGAATATTGATGGATTAAGTGAAATGGAAATCATAAATATAACAAAAAAAATGATAATTGTAGGAAATATTTACAAAACTACAAATATTACAGAAAGACAAGCAGTAGAAAACATCATCCTAGGATTTACTGGACAATTACGAACTTGGTGGGATAAACTACTAGGCCCTAGTATAAAAACAAATATTTTAGATGCTGTAAAAATAAACCAAGAAGGACAACAGATATTGGATGATTATGGAAATCCAATTCCAGCACAATTAATAAATTTAATATTTAACATTACAACACATTTTATAGGAGATGTAGACTTATATACCGAAAGGAATTCTGAAATATTACAAAACTTAAAACGCAGAAAATTAGAACAATTTAAATGGTATAAAGAAAATTTCTTAAAAAAGAGTTTTTAATTTAGCCGACACCAAGTAATTACCATTGGAAAGAAAAATTTATTACTGGCTTACCAGGATTATTCTCAGAAAAAGTAAAAGACACGATAGAACAAAAATATGGACAACTTTCTTATGATGAGCTATGGAGATTTGATTACTTGTGTAAATTTTACGGGTCTCAGATTATGTCAAGACCAAAAACTAAGTAACAAATTAAAGAAAGAAAATGCTCAAACAAGAAAAGAATTAGGACATTGGTGCGAACAATTCGGTTTTACTAAATTACAATCTCCATACAAAAGAAAAACTATGAGCATTATAGAAGTCCATATTACAAAATAACACCTATAGACGAAAACATAAAAGGATAAATAAAAACTACCAAAAAGACCCCACTGCATATTACAATAAAAATAAAAAGGCAAACTATAAGAGATACAACAATAATAAAAAATTATAGAAAACTCTTTAATTCTTTTAAACCATACAATAAAGAAATAAGATGCTTCTTATGCAAAAAACAGGGTCACATTGCAAGAAATTGCCCAGTAAAAAGACAAATACAACAAATTTGTAATAATCTAAAATAAAAGAAACAGACAAAATCTTATATATATATATATATATATATATATATATATATATATATATATATTAAAGTTGGTGAGGAGGGTTGTGGGTTTGACATGTGTACAAATTTTAATAAAAGCTTGAATTTGGAGAAGCCACATCAACATCATCCTAAAATGTAATGACTTTTGATATTCTCATTCTTAGCTAATACTATTAGTTAATCACATTAGTAAATATATGAGTTAACTATTACTATTAATAGTATAGGTTAACCATTACTATTAATAATATAAGTTATCTATTACTATTAATAGTATTAGTTAACAATAGTAGTTACTATACAAGTTAAATATTACTATTAATAGTATTAGTTAACTATAATAGTTACTATATTAGTTAACTATTACTATTAGTAGAATTAGTTAACTTTAATAGTTACCTTATAAGTTAGTTTTTACTATTAGCAAAAAATGCACCAAAAGTACCTGAACTATAGGGTTTGTTTGAATTTAGTAACTTATCTCTTTTTTGACCCATGAAAAGTACCTTAACTTTTTTTTTTGTACAGCAGAGGTACCTATTGCTAACGCCGTCCACTTTTTGCCGTTAAGTTATCATGTGCCACGCACATGACGTCTTTCTTAAGGGCAAAAAGGTCAAACACACAATAAGGATAGTGTGATATTATTTCACAAAATAAAGGGGTTAAAAGTAATTTTTCTAGTTTCAATTAACCCCCTTCCCTTTCTCTTTCCCAGTCCTAGCCAAACTGCCACCCATCACCGCTCATGTCCAGGAAGGGCAGCCACCATCATCACCAGTTCACCACCACACTATCATAATTACCATCACCACAATCATCACACACAAAATTCTGCTCACCCACATTGAAATCAGCAGTGTACAGCTCAAAATGAAAATTCATTCTCCATTTCTTCTTCCAGTTGAGCTCAAATCACATCAATGGGGACTCCTTCACCCACTCAATCTTTGCAAATCCGTTCCTTTATGAATGTAGATACGATGCAGTTGTTCAATTTATCAAGACCCAAATCGGGAGGAGTTCGTTTATGAAGCAAAATCATTTTTGGGATTCGATAATTCAAGGTTTATATGTTAATGGAAAAGACCCAGAAAGGGATTTGTTAGTATTGTTGAATTGATTTTAGGCTTTATCGTTCCATCTTATTAAGATAGTCAGTGCAACTACAAACACATAATCACACACCCTAAACCCCTCACCTCTCCACACTCTCGAGCTCTCATAAATGGTAGCCTCAAACCCACCGAACACCTAACCAGATAACCCTAGTTCTCTCAAACCCATATGAATACAAGAAACTCGGATCCTACGCCCTACTAGGGAGGTGCAAGCGTTGGAGAGTGGGGGGAGTATTTGCGAGGAGTGTATGAGAGGAAGAAGATCGGGATAGCAGAGAGGTGGGTTAATCGGATATGGAAACAGAGGGGAAGGGAAGGGGTATTTGGGGGTTTTTTTTTTAACCTCCTTATCTTAGAAAAATGTGACATTCCTTTCTTACCCTTCAAAAATGGCACGTGGGGTATGTACATGGGCGTTTAACGTTAAAAAGTGGACGGCGTTAGCAATAGGTACCTCCGCTGCACAAAAAAAAAAAGTTAAGGTACTTTTCATGGGTCAAAAAAGAGATAAGTTACTAAATCCAAACAACCCCTATAGTTCAGGTACTTTTTGTGCATTTTTTCCTTACTATTAATAGTATTACTTAACTATACTAGGCTACATACATAAACTATTACTATTATTAGTATTAGTTAATTATAATAGTTATTATATTAGTTAAATGTTTAATTTTCAATATTAATTAATCATAATAGATACTATATCAATTAGCTATTACTATTAATAGTATTAGTTCATTATAATAATAATAATAACAATAATAATAATAATAATTATTATTATTATTATTATTATTATTATTATTATTATATAGATTAATTATTGCTATTAATATATATTAACTATTACTATCAATAATATTAGGTAATTATAATAGTTATTATAATAATAGTACTCATATAGATTAATTATTATTATTAATAGTATTAGTTTAAATGATGATTAATATATTAATTAATTATAGTTAAAATATATTTTCTAAGACATAGTATTGGTTTCCCGTGCAGAGCACGGGTTACCCGCTAGTATTACATAAAATAGACAATCTTGAACTATCAACAGATAATGATGACTACAACTCTTCAGACCAATCATCTGAATCAAGTGACGAAGAATGCCAATTCTGTAATAATGAAATATGCCTGTGTAATACCAAATTAAACATATTAGAACAATATGATGAGATATTAGAAAAAATTAAAGAAATAGACGAACCAATAATAAAAAGAAAATTCTTAAAACAATTGGCAAAAACCATTAACGAAGAAAAACCAGACACATCTCAACCAGCCCAATATGAAGATGTTATAAAAATGTTTCAGGATAAAAGAAAATAAATTTCTTCAGTAGACTTACAAAATGAAATCAAAGGAATTAAACAAGAAATAAAAAATATTAAAACAAATTAACCTAGAATTACAAAAAACACAAAAGGAAATAGAGACAAAACTAGCCCTACAAGAAATTGAAAAACAAATTCACTCAACTTACAAAAGAGAAATTTCTAATTCCAAGAAAGACAAAAAAGATTTCGATAAACATTTTGAAAATTCCTTTGCTAAAAAGACAAAATCCTCCTCAGACACAAATACAAGTTCTTCGACTGACACACGAAAAAGTATATATACACTAACTAGAGTAAGATACCAAAAGTGGTATGTCCACATAAACATAAAAATTAAAGATTTCGAATATACGGGACTAGCCATGCTAGACTCTGGAGCAGATTTAAACTGTGTAGAACAAGGAATAATACCAACAAAGTATTTTATAAAAACAAAACAAAAACTTTCGGCAGCTAATTCCTCAAAATTACAAGTAAAATACAAAATACTAGAAGCACACGTATGTAACAATAACATTTGTTTTAAAATAAGTTTAATGCTCGTAAAAAATCTAAACACAAAAGTCATATTAGGAAATCTTTTTTAACAAATGTTATACCCTTTTTCAGTCTCTAAAAAAGGCGTAAAAACAAGAATATTAGGACAACAAATTATATTTGATTTTCTATATCCCGTAACAGATAATGATGTAAATAATTTACAAAAAACGGAAATTTTAAAATTAAATACTCTACAAAAACAGATGAACTTCCTTAAAGAAGAATTACAGAATGTCAAAATAGAAGAAAAACTGCAGCTCCAAGAATACAAAAATATAGTCTCATCCAAATTAGAAAAATTTGAGAAAAACTTATGTTCTGATTTACCAACGGATTTTTTGGAAAGAAAAAAACATGTAGTAACATTACCATATGAAAAGGATTTTAACGAAAAATCAATCCCGACAAAAGCAAAGCCAATACAAATGAATCAAGAATTATTAGACTATTGTAAAAAAGAAATCAAAGACCTTCTTGACAAAAAATAAATTAGGAAAAGTAAATCCCCATGGTCTTGCTCGGCATTTTATGTTTCCAAAAATGCAGAAATAGAAAGGGGTGCCCCAAGATTAGTCATTAATTACAAACCTTTAAACACGACATTAAAATGGATTAGATATCCAATACCTAACAAACAAGATTTATTAAAAAGACTCCATGATGCTTTAATCTTCTCAAATTTGATATGAAATCTGGATTTTGGCAAATACAAATAACCGAAGAAGATAAATACAAAACAGCATTTACAGTTCCTTTTGGCCAATACGAATGAAATGTTATGCCTTTTGGGCTAAAAAAAATGCACCTAGCGAATTTCAGAAAATAATGAACGAAATTTTCAACCAATGTACTTTCATAATTGTCTATAATGACGATGTTTTAGTCTTTAGCAAGAATCTAGAACAACATGACAAGCACTTAAACATATTTTACAAAGTAATGCTAAGAAATGGTTTAGTCTTATCAAAAGCAAAAATAAAATTATACCAGACAAACATAGATTTCTAAGACATGAAATAACCAACAACACCATAATCCCAATTCAAAGATCTATAGACTTTGCTGTTAAATTCCCGAATGAAATAAAAGATAAAAACCAATTACAAAGGTTTTTAGGATTATTAAATTACATAGCTGATTTCTTTCCAAAACTTAGACAAATTTGTAAACCTCTTTTCGATAGATTAAAGAAGGACCCAAAACCATGGACAAAGGAACATACTAATGTTGTTAAAAAGATTAAAATACATGTTAAAAAATTACTATGCCTAACAATTTGTGATCCAAAAGCCCCCAAAACAGTCTCAACAGATGCTTCTGACATAAGATATGGAGGCATATTAACCTAACACATAGATGAAAAGGATCATATAATCCGATATTACTCAGGAATTTGGAATATGACACAATCCAATTATTCTACAATTAAGAAGGAAATTCTTTCTATAGTTTTATGTATAACAAAATTTCAGGATGATTTACTCAACTAAAAATTTACAGTCAAAGTTGATTGTAAAGCAGCAAAAGATGTTTTACAAAAAGATGTTAAGAATTTATCTGCAAAATAATTTTTTGCTAGATGGCAAGCCCTTTTAGAAATTTTTTATTTTGACATCATTCATATTGCAGGAAAAGAAAATTCTATACCTGATTTTTTAACAAGAGAATTTCTCCAAGGGAATGGAAAGACTAAATGCAGAAACCCTCCTCATATCACAAATTGAACAAGAACCGACATGGGATGTTTTTATTAATGAAAACCATATTCATCTAAACAATTCACACTATTTAAATTATTGCTTACAAAAATCAGCAGTATTATTAAACGAATATAAAAAAATTAGCAACAAAATCCCTTTTCACAAAACAGTAATTCTTAGATCTCATATCCATGATTTAGAAAAACTCCTAGAATACAATTTTTCCTCTCCTTATGTATTTCTTATACGTGGAGAAATTTCAACTATCAAAAGAATTGCACGATGCGTTTATAATGATTATTATGCAGATCCAAGGGATGAACTTTTCCCTTACGCTACAAGACAAAAATTCATATACGACCAATGACAAAAATTCTAAATTTTATTCCTGACAAAACACCAAAGATAGAAAATAGATTTGCTATTCTCTCCCCAGAAGCAAAACCATTTTTTCCTCCTCTTACAAAGGAATCCACACCCTCTTCTTCTTCATCACAAATGTCAACCACCCACAAAACAACCCTTAAGATAGAACACCCTCAATCAACAAACCCACAACTCCAACCTTCCCAGCCAAATACCACCAGACAAATTGTTCCCAACCCTTATCCAAAATAAACACCACCAACTACCTATTCATACAAAAATAATAAGGATCTTATATGCGTCATTGAACCAGAGATTTACGAAATGAACGCAAATTGGCATCCTTATCAAATTTCTGAATTTATTTTGCCAAGCCAATATAATTACATTCCAGACAATTTTTCAAAAACCCAATTTTATTACGAAACAATCCTAATCCAAACTCAATCAGCCACTTTCCAATACGCATCAGACCATCTTGATCCCACCAAAGTGCGATATTGTAAAGTAAAGATATTAAAATTCCTTTCAATTTCTGATTAGGGACAAAAACCCAATGAATCAAAAGATCTAACCCTTCCTAACAATTCAGCCCGATTTAATTATTGGGATTATATTTTAGCCAAGTCACGGGCCTTTTTTCGACAAAACAAATCTTTTTCTTTTTCTCTTTCTTATTTTTTTTCTATTTCAGCCCCCAATTCTCTTATCCTACTCCATACTGGTTCCATCAATGGTGGAGATCATTTGGACTGGAAAAAACAATTGTCCCCCGCGAGTGTACAAAAAGCCTTTGAACAATGGTCAACAAATGCATCATATCCAGAGCAGATTGCCCAAACTCCCATTTGGGCCTTATTTTGTCATAATTTTCAAGTTCCCTGGATTTTTATGACAGAATTTGATCTAAAGGAAGAACAAATGTGTGACTGTGTACAAATCAATATTCCTTTAAACAAAGAACAAAAGTGTAGCTGTGCACAAAAAACTATTTAACAAATCTTGGTCCGCAAATACAAAATCAAATGGTGGGACAAAACCGACATTATTGAATGTGATCCGGCAGCAGTAACAAAATATTTCAATGACAAGCCAGAATTTTGCAAGAAAATCCCTCCAAAACAATCACAACAAAATGAAGAATTTCTTGCCAGAAAACAACAAATCATGACCCAGATGGCTCGGTGTTCAAACCCTGCAGACCTAGACAAATTGATGCTCCAGCTCAGTGACGACAGTTCATCCTCAATGGCTGATGGAGACAACATACCTAATAATGACTTTTACACACAAGCAGATGACCTAGATCTATAGCACAGAGGTCACCTCAACAGCCACTACAAAAAGAAGACAAAAGACAATTATCAGCAAAAAACCAAATGACACAAGGGTACATTTACCTCAATTTTCAACAACGACAGGCGCCGCCCTGGCCCACGCGTCCACAAAATTCAAAAAGGAGATACCCACTATCAGCATGCGCCCACAAAACTCAAAAAGGATATGCCAACTATAAAAAAGAAGCTGCCCATTATCAGCCCACTATCAGAAATCAGACGCCCACCATCAAGCCTACGATAAAAGATATACAAAATTAGATTGTATAGAGTTTGACATCCGGACCTATATAAACAGATGTAGAATGAATGTACAAGCAAGCTTAGATTTTCAGTTTTCTCTCTAACACATATTCTCTCAAAAAATTCTATTGTACTCCTTCATAACCATCCACTATACTCTTCGACAATCTGCAATCTATCAATAAACAAAGTACGTCTTCTATCTATACTCTTGATTCGAGTTTTTACAAGTTTTCATAAATTACAAAATTATTATTCAAATTTAAAGGTACGAAGGGTGGAAACCATTAACCTTCCTGCTGATAGGATAAACTAAGGTGAAACGAAAGCCCACGTATCTGATCATTTACTATTCAAAAAGTAACTATTCATTTTTACTATTCATTTCGCATTTTTATATATTTTGTTTATTGGCATTATTTATTATTCTCAATTTTATGTTTAAATCGATCCACTCTGATCATTATATATATATATATATATATATATATATATATATATATATATATATATATATAAGTAGGTGCTTAAATGAGAACCTAAATATCGTGAGAACCGTGAGAACTTGGATACATTATGTAAGAACCTAATGTATCTAAGTAATGTATCCAATGTATCCAAGTGAACCATTGGATACATTAGTTTTTACATAATGTATCCAAGTAATGTATCCAAGTGAACCATTGGATACATTAGGTAAAAACTTAATGTATCTAAGTTCTCACGGTTCTCACGATATTTAGGTTCTCACAGGAGCACGAACCTATATATATATATATATATATATATATATATATGTGTGTGTAGAGAGAGAGAGAGAGAGAATGCTATTGCAACTTTTTTTCTTTGGGTCAAGATATAACGATTTGGGGTGTGTAGCTTAAATGGGGTAGCTTCTTTTGGGCTTTGTTGTCTTCAACTCTATTTTCTTGTTGATGGGCCTTTTTGTAGTTTTACTCTATTCTTGATCATGGGCTTCTTTGTAGTTTTTCATTTTGAGCAATTTGATGTATGCAGGGCAGCCCATTCTGGCCCATCAGACCTTCTGGAACATGATGACATTTTTGACGACTTTCACATGGCAGATGATCATGTAGGGATTGGAAACCTTGGTGACATTGGCTCTCCAGATTCATTTTTTAATGGCCTAGATGTTGCAGGCCCAGTGGGCCTGCAACATCAACATAAGGTCTTCATAATAATGACCTTGAGCAGTCAGAATAACACCTCTAATTAGAGCCTTTTATTGATCTTGTGCACATATAAAAATCAATTGCCATTGGAAAAATAGACTACAAACTTTCAAACTAAGCTAGTATGGAGTATGGAGTATGGAGTATGGAGTATGGAGTACTATATGCCCCTCAACCCATCTCTCAAAATAACCTATACAAACAACTCTCCCCATCTCTCAAAATAAATATGAAAAAAAAAAAAGAAGAAAATAATGTCACTTAGGTTTCCACAGAACAAATTGTCATATATTATTCCAAAAAGAAAAAGTTGCAATAGCATACTAATATATATATATATATATATATATATATATATATATATATATATATATATATATATTAAAAACAATTATAGTTATAATATTTTGAAATCGTGCGATGCACGTGTAACGCACAGATAAAAACAATAATAATAAAACTTTAAATATATTCTTAATAATAGATTTGTAAAACTGTTAAAAGTTATCATTTCAATAGTAACTCTAAAAATAATGATGATAGTGATAATGTATGGACAATTCGCAACACGTTCCTGTTTAAAAAAAATATATATTTTTCATTTATGTAAAACCCCATTTTTATATATATATGTGTGTGTGTGTGTGTATACATATATATGTGTATATATATAAATATATATATATATGTATATATAAAGTTAATTACCAACATGGTTGCATTGATGTTGGTCATCAGTTTTTCTTCTTGTGTGAGGAAGTCGTTGAAGAATTGTGGAGTCTCATGCTTTGGTAGACCGAGTGCGTACTTTTTGGGTCCGAACTCGCTCAGTGTCAGTTTTTTCTTTGCCATCAACATAAGGCCTTCACAATGTCCTTGAGCAGTAAGGATAACATTTCTAATCAGAGCCATTTTTTGATCATCACCTACATAAAAACCACCCAACTTAAAAGTCAGCATATGCACTTGTAAAAATCAATAAGTCAATTTTTTGTTGTTATTTTCTGGAAAAATATGTGAAGATAATTAGAGGTTGAATGTAGTGTGGGAATGCAAAGATTTCGAGAAATTGAAATAGGAAAGACAAAGAGGATGGTGCATATGTAATGGTGGTGTCATTGAGGTGGTATAGATATATCATATGTGCGTGTATAAAGCTTTTTTTAAAAAATCATCTGAGATTAATTAGTAGTAATTTACTTATTACAATTATAAATGCCAGCTTTTTGTATATATAAAATGTATTACTATTATAAATAGTAATTATTTTTGCTTTGTTTAAAAAGTTAAAATTCTACTGCTCCATATAACTATCTAGGTAAGTGTTTTACTCATGATTGCACTATTGGTGTTGTATTTAAATACTCCCTCCCTCCATCCCAAAATCTCAAAATGATCTTCGCGTTTGACTATTCAAACTTTTTAAGGATATGAACACTTGCTCCACTAGCTATGTTTTGTTTATGCACTTTTAAACCTAAATTGTAGAAATGTGAAGAATTTTTTTGGATAATGAAAAATGACAAATGAAAAGATCATTTTGGGACGGAGGGAGTAAGTATTTTAAAATGCATAAATGTTATAAAACTAAAGAACCAAGAGCATAATCTCAATAGATAATATTTATTTCAAGACTATTATAGAGAGAGTGTACAAGATAGAAAGATAGAAGTTAAAAACTTCTGAAGTATATTGAAATAAAAACTAGAGCCTACTATTTATAGGTGGAAATTGGCTTCCTCTATAAGCTTCCATAAGGATAAACACTATCCTTTAGTAAGGCTTCCTTAGTAAGCTTCTCTGAAGATATTTACCAAGCTTCCCTAGTAAGCTTCACTGAAGATATTTACAAAGCTTCCTTAGTAAGCTTCGCGAAAGATAATCTTGCAAAACTTCTCTTGTACACTTCTGTTTCAAAGGACATCCACATAATAACATATTATAACACTCCCCCTTGGATGTCTGCAGCTAAGTAGCATGCCTCATTAAAATCTTACTGTAGACACCCCATTTTGAACTCAAATTTATGATTACACTACTCTTGTGTCTCGCCTTTGTGTTTGGATGAAGACTCGTTAGTTTCGTCGTGTTTCATTAAGTTTCTAACTGACTCCGTTAGTCAAGGGCTAAAATGAACAAATGAAACTGACAGAAGGACAAAATAGTATTTAAAGCACTGGATGCCTCGTACGAGATATCAATGTCTCGTACGAGACATCTCCTTTGTCTGCGAGTGAGAATCACTTTCCTCCTCCGTCCCGATCTCTTTCTTGGCCAACACTCTCCTAATCTGGGGAATATCTAATAGGAGACTTCCTATGTGATTTCCTACTGATTTCCTACCTCCTTTAACCTCTCCAAATAAGGACTTTATCACCTACTAAGCTTAGGACTCCTAGACTTGGTCCCTAAGTAATCCAATACTTATAAATAGAGTTCTTTCACCACAAAAAGAGGTTAACAACTCTCTAATCAGTCTCTCTCTCAAGAATCCCGTTTTTACTCCTCCCTCACACCAAAACACCATCAAAAACTCATCTTTTCAAGCCAAAATAATCACAAAACTCTTGGATCATCAAGGTCTTAGTCAAGGCCATCAATTGGAATCTCAAGAACGCTTTAGGTAAACTCCTACGCTTTTAATCTCTACTTCTCATCTCACTCTTTATTTTAGAGTAGTGTAATCACATCAAAAGGATCAGCCTAGAGCCTCTCCAATCCATGGAGATGGTCTCGAAGCACATGATCCGACATTCTAGTAATTAAGAAATTAATTATTGCCTTTATTTGTTTTAATTGTTTACTTGCTATTTGATTAAAAACACCAAAGCAAGACCAATCTTAGATTGGGTGGATTGGGTGCTCCTTGACCTTCCCAATCCATAACTTATGTTGGTAGTGGTGCCCTAGGCACGTTTAATAAACGTTGTAATTGTTATCATTTATTTCATATCAATAAAGAGATGTTTTGATTATTATTGTTGTTCATGTTTACTTATAATAATCCCCGTCCCTAGTGCTTGTTAAGCACTAGTATAAAGGCTAAATGATCATGGGATGATCATGTTAGATTTATGGGTACTTGTTTGGAATAAGGTACTGGACTTGACCCGCTGTATGAGACTTATGTCATGGTCTATGTCGTACATATATCTCATATTAGTTATGTCATTTGAATCCTTAGACATGAAGTTATTATAGTCTTCCACTTGATGAACATTGTGTTTGACATATTCAAACGCTACCTTAACACGGTAGTTATAAAGGGTATGATTGGCATAATCGGATTCCCGTTGGGAAGAATAATAAGCTAAGTGGATTTGTCCCTCCACGGAGAGATGTCAAGCTTGGGCCCCTTGAAGGAATGATGTTGATGAAATGTTCGGCCGGACTCAAATGGATTGATTGGATCAATAGCATTTGAATTATCAACATATTCGGAATCGAGAAAGTATTGAACAAAACAAGTTGACTGTTTGACCATAACTTGTGTTCAATGACATCGTGGACAAAGGGATTGTGACATATTCTAAAGGAATGCGAACTTGTATCTAGTTATACTATTTGGGTAGGTATGACGGTTTGCTAGAACCTAATCATATCTTATGGGATCATGTTTGAGCTCATTGTCAACTTAGTATAATCCTAGAGGGTCACACACAATAGAACGAATCTTTAAAAGGACTACATTGGAATTTTAGAAATTCTGGACTTTCTGGGAAGTGGGCGACCGCACATAATGGACTGGGCGGCCGCACACTTAGCTCAGAAATGTACCAGTTTTGTTTCAGATTGTTGTGCGACCGCACAGAGGTTTTTGGGCGGCCGCACAGTACTGTCGACTGGCACTTTCCTAATTCGATTTGGAATGTCTTTTGACACAAGATTCCTATTTGGAATAGGTCTTGCTTGTGTATAAAATGATGAGTTCGGCCAGAACTTCAGAGATAGCCTTTTGTGAGTCTCCAAAGAGTTTGAGAGAGGTTTTATTTTGTTCTAAGACATCTTTGGTTGAAGAACAAAACAATACACAAAAGAAAAATTCCATATAGTCATATCAAATTGTGAAAGTGTGTTTCATAGTTGTTGGTCTAGCAACCAAGATCAAAGAAGCTCCTTTGATATTCGTTCGAAGTGTGGATACCGTTAGAGGGTGAAAATCATCATCTTAAAAGTTCGTGTTCAAGCTTTGTGATCGTGATCAAGTCTTCAAACCTCCACCAAAGACCAAGAGAATTTGATAGCCATCAAGGGTTAGTTTATTCCTTTATTCTTATGTTGTATTTGATTTAATCATATGAACGGATCCATGGCTTTGGGTTTCAAAATTTTAAATGCTAATTTCCGCTGCGCATGTATCTACGAAACCCAACAACTTAACCCCCGAACTCAAGAATCTTACGGTCCGTGTTCCGTTCAACAACATGGTGGCGACTCTCAAATCGAAAAGGCGAGCGAGGATCTTCTCGGATGCAAACACTTACAAAAAAAAAACATGTGGGATAAAAACTCTAGTGAAGGAAAAAGAGTACACGATTTCTTAGCTTCATGATGCTCCCCTTGAACAAAACATTACTCGCGATCTCTTAGTCGCCTACTCCTCCTTGGAGATTCCTTTTGAATGATAATTGTGTCGCACGTGTTGCCTCATTAAAACCCTTTCGAGCAAAAACCCTTTGGGAAAAATAATCTCGAAGGAAAAGAGTACAACTCACAATCTTTTCAATAAACACTCATTGCCTCGTTAAAACCTTCGCGGGTAACAAAACCCGGTGGGAAAAATTAAACCCGCGCGGAGGAAAAATAGTACAATGAAATCTGAGTATCGTCTGGATACTCCCCCTGCAAACTATAAGGGTGGAAGCTCTAACAATCTGCGTAAGCCAATTGTTTTCACATACTTCTCAAAAGTGGCTTTAGGTAATGAATTCGTGAATCAGTCACCGCAGTTGTCTTGACTTCTGATCTGCTGGATCATTATCCGAAAAAATATTTGAATGTAATAACTTCCATAACGGGAGAATATGTCTTATCAAAGTCAATCCCAAGCCGTTGAGAGAAACCTTGTGCCATAAGGCGAGCTTTATATCTCGTAATCTTGTTTCTTTCATTCATTTTTCTCGTAAATACCCATTTATATCCCATGGGCATAACTCAAAGAGGTGTAGGAACTACTGGTCCAAACACTCCCTTTTTTTTAAAGGAATCAAACTCTCACTGGATTGCTTTCGCCCATTTAGGCCAATCAACTCCTTGTTTACACTCATTTCTGGAGCGAGCTTCAATATCATCACCACATATACTCTCAATCGCTACTGTATAAGTAAATACATCATTGATAATTGTTTCATCCCGATTACATATCTCATATATGCATGCATGACTAACTGATATTTCTTTATTCTCAAAAATGGATATCAATGTCGAGGCATCCCCCGACTTTGTTTTCAAAACGAATCCATAATCTGGAACAATATCATGAGATAGATTGGATGAGATCCAAATTTTACTATCGCTAATGGGATTCGACTTTTGTGTACTCACCCGTTTACGGGGATACGAATCATTGGATCCAATTAGCCTCCCTCTCTTCTGGGCAGGGGTATGTATTTCATTAGGTGGGATCACTGGCCTTCTTGATAATACTCCTTCTGGGAGTTCTATCCTTGGAGCCATATTTGCAGGTCAACAGCTATTGAAAGTTCTTCTGGACTTCCAATAATATTGAGATCATCAACATAAACAGCAATGATTACAAATCCTGAAACAGTTTTTTTAATGAAAAATACATGGGCAAATAAGATCATTCTTGTATCATTCGTTTGCCAAGTATTCACTGAGACGGTTATACCACATCCGTCCAGATCGTTTTAAACCATACAAAGATATTTGTAATTTAATTTAACAAACTTCTTGGGAATTTGAATTGCATGCATCAGACATATTTAATCCTTCAGGGATTCTCTTGAATCCTTCTGGGATTCTCATATAAATATCATTGTCAAGTCCGCCATACTAATATGCGGTGACAACATCCATTAAACGCATATCAAGCTTTTCATGTATTGCCATACTTAATGAGATAGAAAAATATAATTGCATCCACCACAAGAGAATATGTCTCTTCGTAATCAATTCCAGGTCTTTGCGAAAATTCTTGTGCAACAAGACGTGCTTTATTCTTGTGCAACAAGACGTGCTTTATTCTTATGCAATAAGACGTGTTTTATTCTTGAGCAACAAGACGTGCTTTATATTTTGTTTTCGCACAAAGACTCATTTGTACTCTGCTAGTTTTACACATTCGGGTGTACGGACTACAGGCCCGGAAAACTCACGCTTCTCAAGTGAGTTGAATTCTGCTTGAATTGCGTCTTTCCTCTTTGGCCAATCATTTCTGCATCGATACTTGTCGATACACCTAGGTTCATGATCCTCGTTACTTTCCATAACATTAAGCGCTATATCATATGCAAAAATATTGTCGACATTTGTTTCCTCTAGGTTCCATCTTTTCCTGTACTGACATAACTGATCGAGATCTCATTATCCTTAATGATTTCAGGTACCTGAACTTCTTCTGGAAGTATTTGATCAGATTTGTCATGTATCTCTCAGGAGATTCATTTACCTCGACGGGGCTTTTCTCAAAATTTGCTCATTTTCTCTTTCGAGGATTTTTGTCTTTGGAACCGATAGACCTTCCACGCTTGAAGCGTGCTTTAGATTCATTAACGGATTGTCCAATCGGGACATCAATCCATATAGGAGCATTTATAGCTGGAACATGTGACTGTCACTCTTTTTAGGCCAGTAAATGCGTCTGGCAATTGATTCGCTATTTCTTGCAAGTGGATTATCTTTTGAACTTATAGTTCACATTGCTTTGTACGAGGATCAAGATAATATTGCAATGTATACCACTTGATTTCCTTTTCCAGCTTATTACTTTCTCCCCCTAATGTTGGGAATACTTTTTTATCAAAATAACAGCTGGCAAAACGTGCCGTAAATAGATCTTGTGTTAATGGTTCAAGATATCTTATAATAGAAAGAATCATACCCAACATATATCCCCAATCTCTGTTGGGGTCCATCTTGATGTGTTGTGGTAGAGCAATTGGAACATATACCGTACACCCAAAATTCTTAGATGAGAAATATTTGGGTTCTGACCATAAGCCAATTCTAATGGGGAGAACTTATGATAATTTTATGGTATGATGCGTATAAATGTTGCTGGATGTAAAACAGCACACCCAAAATTCTACAATGAGCTGAATTGAACCATAATCAGCTAAAAAATACCCCTCAATTCCAAAATGAATGTCAAAACGAAATCAAATTTCCATTTTATCAGGAGTAAATTTGAAAACTTTTTGGACATTCAATTTAAGAAGGTAGTAATAATATTCTCGAAGAATTAGAAAACAGAAACACAGTGAACTGGTTCGACCAGTGAAGATCGAATGTACTCACGTAAAATTCAATCTTTTTTGGTTCATATGATTCCCAAGTAAACAGCAATAAACATTTGCAATAGAAAAATCCAAAATTTGATTGGGAACAAATTTGAAGGAAAATGAGTCAAAATTACTCACCAGGGTATGAAGAATACTCCAGACTTGAACTCCATATTGGTTCCACAGATGTAATGTAAGCAAATAAAATAAGAATTTTGGTATTTACAATTTTGAATGAGAAACCAAATATTTACACAAAGATTCTCGATGTGGTGAAATTCAAGAACTATGAACTCAAAATAGAATGAGAAAATAAAATAAAATGATGTGCATAATCCCATAGATGCAGTTAATATTGTAGTGTACTGTGTATACCACTTTGATGTTTCTACCTTTTTGTTAGTACTTTTGCTTACTGGGTATAACATGTCGTACAAAGAACAAGTGCACATAAAAAAGAAATGATAATACATTTTTCTCCTATAGCCATGAGCAAATTCAATCAATATTCTGACAAATACCTTCGAGCCTTTACAAGTTCTGATAGCGTGACTGCAGGAATTCATTTTCCTTTTTAATGGCGTCAAGATCTGCTTGTAGCTTGTCACTATTTAAACCCTTGGAAGCCATGACTGCCAGCTTGGCATCAAGATCAGCCACCTCTCTTCTTGTTCTGTCAGTGGCAAGCACTTTTTCAGAGATTTGCTCGAAACTTTCGTGGATACTAGTGAGCAGACTGTGAGCCTGTTGCCCGACTGGGTCTTTTTTTGCTTCTCTGCATATCAAATTATACAAGAAGAACAAAGTTGCGTAAAATTCGACAAATAGATTTTTAAAACGGTTTGAAGCACAAAGCGTGTAAAGTGATGATTGTACCTGGAGATCAATTCATCTACTACTGCATAAGTTCGATGAAGGCGTTCTTGGATGGAATTGCTCTCTAATTGAAGCTCCCTGGTTTCATTTAAGATTCTCTCTATGTCAATATCCTGTTTTCGGCTGTTCTTAGTGATCTCCTTGATTTTATCAATGTAGGATCTCCTGGATGCCAGTTTGGGCTGCTTCTCATGTTCTCTTGAAAGTTTAGAGAGTTGCGCATCCCTGTTGAATGACATAAAGAACATAAGAACAGGAATCCTAAAAGTTGGCCGTCAAACTTTGGGAGCCAAACCAAACTATGTTTAGCTATGCTATAGCTGCCAGTAGGCTTTTCCATCATTTCCGATGGAGCCAAAGACTCACTTTTTTTTGGCTTGGGAATATGATGGAATAAAGCAAAATGGGTCACTAAACTGTCTGCGCTTCTTTGTGATGAAGCAGCAGTCAGTCCATGCAATTTTCGACGCAATTTTCATCATGGGTCATCTGGAAACAGCCTCTCTGTGCTTTAATACAGGGGCAAGGCTGCGTACATCCGACCCCCCCTTACCCCACCATAGGTGGGAGCCTTTGCGGCACTGGGGTAATGTTGTTGTTGTTGTTGCTGTATAGCTGCCAGTAGGCAATTTATTTCCAGTTGTGTGTAGAATTAAGGCTTAATATATTCAGACAACCTCTTTAGGATAATACTACACCAACCTACTCAACCCCCCCCCCCCCCACACAAACACACACACACACACACACACACACACACAGAAAAAAGAAATCACTCTTTGCTTTTGGGTTTGTCCCAAAATAAGTTTCATTTCATAAAGATAAGATTTTAGTGCACTTTCAAAAGGATGCAATCAAGTAAAGCTACATTCTTAAAACGTACGTCTGGTCATATGACACTATTTTTTTTTCGAAGGAGGATACCTTTTATTCTGCCATGTAACACCACTTCTTTCATCCATCAACTTAAGATCAATATTTTAAGGTTCTGGAAGCATTTCTAACTTTATCTTGGAACGGACAAAAAGAGGTCGACCAATATAAGAGAATGAATCCATCAACTAAACACAAGCTTTGATGCATTTCTCTCGCACAATGCACTTTATAACAATTGGAGAGCTGCTTTGATCAAGTTAATTATTAATACGTGCTCAACGAGCGTAAAGGCAAGTATTCCATTAAATTTTTATACTGTACATATGAACTTTTGCCATTGGTAGTCAATACAATATACTCTTTTACCTTTTTTTGGTCTCAGATAAGATGGTCTGGATTTCCAGCTCAATATCTTTCAACTTCTGAAGTTTTTCTTGAGGCTCTGGTCTTGATGCACAGAGAGACTCCTCCTGAGCTCTTTTTTTCTCTTCTAGAGGCTTTAAGCAAGCGTCCCTGACATGGATATGAGGTCAATACTTGATTACATATAGGAAAAAATTAGGTTCTCCAAAATAACCTTGCATACTGCGAAAGAACAGACAATAGAAAAAGAACCATTGAGAAGTGACTTCTACAAATACCTTTCTGAATCCAGCTCCAAAAGACTACGCCTTGCATCATCTACTTGACAGCTGAGCTCGGTAATGTACACATCAATAGGCTTTTCCTCATCAAATGCCATCTGTACTGCTGCTTTCAACAACTCTTGCTCTTCTTCCAGATTCCGCAATTCTGAAGCTTTTGCAGCCACCTCCTCCAAAAGCTTTTTTTCCTGACTTCGTAACGTATCGATATCATAACTTGTCTGTAGACAATCAAAATTAAGCAAATTACGCAATGTGATCAAGAAAAAGATTGATGACTACTTCCTAAGCTTTTCAATCCATATTGTATTAAAAAATATCAGAAAAAGATTGCAAATTTTACAAAACTACATTGAATAAGTTCACAGAAACATTTTCATCGTCCCTCTGAACTACGGTTTCTTCATCTGCCGAAGCACTATTTCTAGACTCTGACGCTTCAGTCGTCAATCTTAGATCTTCCAATTTTGTAACCACGTCTTCATCAGATCTACTTTCATTGCCACCATTCTTAGTCAATTCGCGTTGAAAGCTTTTAACATTCTCCTCTGCTACAGCTGCACGAGCATGTTCATCCTTCTTATCAGCTAATCTTACAGCAGCAGCTGACTCAGAAAGCCTCCCAACCATAAAGCGGACCAGCTTATACATGTCCTCTTCAGATGGATAAAGGAACTGCCGTAAGCAACACATACATTTTGTTTCTAAGGATAATATGATAACAATATAAGCACATTTATTAAGTAGTGGTATTATACATTGACTTCAGTAGGAACATAGAGGCGAAATAAACACAGAATCAATACCAAAAAATCAAAACACAAAATTCGCTGTACACTTGGATTGGTGAAGTTTGTTTCTTATACTCCCTCCGTCCCTAAATGAATGTCCATTTTCAAGATTTTTTTGTCCAAAAATGAAAGTCTTTTTAAGAAAATAACTTTGTCTCTAAATGTTTTTTCTCTAAATTTTTTCCACTAGTCCTTTTCTACATGCAAAACTAAATGTTTGGAAAGAATATTACAAGAATATATATGAATCTGTCACTAAATTGTATAAAAAGTAAAGATTTTCAGATGTCACTTGATTTGAAATTTGGACATTCATTTTAGGGACGGAGGGAGTGTTGTGGATATGGCCCTCCACTACCCAAGCAAATCACAAGAACAATAAAAGCACACAAACAAAGCACAAGAAATCAAAGAAAAGACACAGAAATTGTTTACCCAGTTCGTCAATATGTTTGACTACGTCTGGGGGCACTACCAAGCCAGGATCTTGCACTATAATATGTTATCTTGAAGTTACAATGAGTTTAGGGGCGGAACTTTACTTAAATATGTGCCCAGGAATACAAACCTAACCCTAGATGGACAAAGGAACCCGAAAATTGGCCTAAAATCCGAACCAGTTTTTGCCTCTCCCGACAAGTGGGCGGTCGCCCACTTTGGTCCTGGGCGGTCGCCCATAAAACTGCTCTCCGGATTGAACTGTCTGATTAAGTGGGCGGTCGCCCACCATCACCTTGGGCGGCCGCCCAAAGCAACAGTCCCTCCGACGATTTTCTTCCTTTTTGCTCCGAAGTCTAGTCCCGGTTGGTCCTCTATTCCAACAGGGAGTAACTCCACAGCAATATTAGCACTTGTAGCAAAAAGTGAATTTAATCGAAACATATCAATCAGAGAAAAATCATAATTAGGTCAAAAGTCAGAGTCTAAGTTCACCAAACACTTCAATAGGTACATTAAACTGATAATTCTGGAATTTCGCAGTTGAAATCAAGCTAATAATGTTTGAATATAGTACCTTGTGGAAGCTCATGTCACCAATGTATCCAAGGTCTTTGAAAGCCGACGCAAGGTCCGTACATGCTTTGAATCGGTCGGCCATTGATTCCGGCATAGCGACGGGAAACGCCGACGTGTTTAAGATGATTCGTAGAGAATGTGCACAGATCGGGACTAAAGTTTCTGGAGTTAGGTGTTGAATGGAAGAAACGTCAGCCGGAATCGGGACTCCCGAGCTTGCCAGTGAATTCAGTAATATTTCTTGCGATTCTTCCATCATTTGTGCGAACTTGAGATAAAATTACTCAATTCCAATGATTCAGAGACGAGATTTGATGCGTGGAATGGGCAAAATCGTCGGTCTCCGTGGTGTTGTCCACCGGATTATTCTGTATTCCTCCTTTATAATTGAACCGACATGTCCTCACGATTCGGTTACTATTTTCTACCCCCACTTTTTCTCACAATTCCACTTACATCACATACTTTTCCCTAATATTTTTCATTAATTCTCGTTATTAAAATAAAGACAAAAACTTGTGTGCACACATGCATGATCCGTCTCATCCATGAGACGGGTCGGTTTTTGACCCGCCCGCCCGACCCCACGAACCGGCTCCAGGGCCCAGGGGTCGAGCCTGCCACGTGGCAGCCTCTCATAGGCCCAAAAAAAAAAAAAAAAAAAAAAAATTTGCTTTCTTTTTAATTTTTATATTTCTTTTTTGGTTTTTTTCGGTTTGTCAAAAGTAATAGTTACTATAACTTAATGTAATGACTGTATTCATATAAAGTAACAGTTTGTATACATAAAAGTAATACATATATACAAAAAAATATCTGTGTTTTTTTCTATGTTTTTTTGGTTTGCCAAAAATAATACTTATTACAACTAAAATGTAACGAACGTGTTACTTATATGTAATAATGTTTATACATAATTGTAACACATATGTACAGAAAAAGTAATAATTCAAGCATTTACATTTTTAGAGCTAAAAACACTTGATTAGTGTTACATGTAAAAGTATTACATTATCTATAGATATATGTTATAATTTATTTTATTAAAGTGTTATATTTACTTGTACAAAAAATTACATTCATATATGAGTTGTTACTTTTCAAATGTTACTTTCTTTCAAAAAAATAAATCAAAATACATAATATTTTACATTTTTTCAAAAGCATTATTACATTTCAGTATAAATGATAATTACATTTAGATATTGTTTGGGTTACATGTAATTATAGTTAGTATTACATTTGAAAAAATGGGTAAAATGAGCTTTTGTTATTGTAAAACAGGTGTTACGTTATCTTATGAACAATGTTACTTTATATGCATACAGTCATTACATTAAGTTATGGTAACTATTACTTTTGGTGAACGGCTGAAAAACCGAAAAAATAATATAAAAACTCAAAAAAAACCAAAAAAATAAAAAATAAAAAATTTTGGACCTCTGGGAGACTGCCACGTGGCGGGTCATGGGTTGACCCGTCTCATGCATGAGACGGATCCCCTTGTTCCCATGGGAGACCACCTCTAAAATAAAATGAATACTTTGTTTGAAACGCGTAGACGTGTCCATCCGGTTAAAACCGGCGGTTAACGGTTATAACCGCCGGTTAGGAAATCCGTTAAGTTCTAACCGTAACCTAACCGGCTAACCGTGATGTCCGGTTACGGTTAACCGGTTAATCCGGTTATTTGATTATTATTATTATTTATTTAAAAAAAAAACAGTTTTTGTTAGAAAACTAACTGAAAATCGTCAAAAAACTGACAGGAAATGAAGAAAACATTGATTTTGTTAGAAAAATAACAGAATCGTTTAAAAACTAACTGCAATTATGAAAACTAACTCAAAAATGTTAGGAAACTGACGGTTAATATAGAAGGTTGAACTGACAGTTAGCTTCCCGGTTATAACCGACGGTTAACCGGTTACTAAATGGCCTAACCTTAACCGAACCGTGTAACCGACGGTTGACGGTTTGGCGGTTGGCCGGTTATGGCCGGTTAAAAACCGGCGGTTAGCCGGTTACGGTTGAAAAATGGTCACGGTTGGAAACGCGAGGAGTTCTAAATAATTTTACATGTAACAACTCTAATCAACTCCTTTGACTACTTCACAACAGCTTATATTCGACCCATCTTGCCGCTTTAAATAACTCTGCCCATTAACCATATTTATTATTTTCACTTCTAATCATCAAGTGTAAATGCACAAGTATTATAAATCCTTCAATAAAAAGGCCAAATCATAAATACTATTGCACCAAATGCCGTTATTGAGCAATAGATTTAGACACTCCATTTTGTTTATTTTCTTGCACTTTTGATATATGCTCTCATAAAAAGATTGTGAAAAAAAAAAAAAAAAAAAAAAAAAAGAATGTCATGTAGTGATTGGTTTTATAAGTAGGTAAAGTGTTTATGGAACGACGAATGTTGTATGTTAAGTTGGTAATTAAGAGGCAATTCCTCCCTAAAAAGGGTCATCAGTATGGCGTTAACACTTAATTTTATCATTTCCCTGATTTTAGTAAGAAATATCAAATGTCGCACTTTCACACTCACTCCGCTTATTCAGCGTTGTCTAGGTCAAAAGTACAGCCAACTTTGAAACATGTTAGGGTAGGGTGATGCGACATGAAGGAAAGTGAGACGAAGAGTTAGATAAAGGGTTGAGGAACTATTAGGGTTGTTAAACGAATCAAACCGGCTCAGCTCGTAAAAGCTCGAGTTCGAGTGGGCTCGAGGTGAACTCGAGATCAAGCTCGAACTGACTTTTCAAGTTCATTTTGTTGTCGAGCCGGCTCGTGTTCGGCTTGTTTGTTCGATGAGCTTTAATCGAGATCGATTCGTTTGACCTCGAACTCGAGCTCCGCTCGACAAACTTATTGACGCGTAAAGTTTTTGTTCACGATCGGCTCGTTAAGCTCGAATCATTATTACTTTGGTAATAAATACACATATGATATATGCAGTGGCGGATCCAGGAATTCGTTTTAGTGGGTGCCAAAAAAAAAACGGTTTACTTGTGTGCCAATTTTTCTTTTCTTTTATTTTTACTTGCGAGGCTATTCATTATATTTGAAGAATTTAATGGTTTTCAATATATATTAGAAACACATAGAAATTTTTGAATATACCTATAAAAATGCATTATACTTCAAAATTATTTATTTGCACGTCATGTAATTAAGATTTTTTTCAATAATGGATACATAGTTTTAAAAAAAATAGAGTTAATAAACAAGTGCTCGCAGTTTTTAAATATTGAAAAAATGTTAGAAGCAAGTATAAAGGTTAATGGAAAATAGTTACAATAGTATTTAAATAAAATTTTGAGATGATTTACAAATATTTAGAAGAGAAAATTAGAATTGATGAAAAAGTAGTTAATAAAATTTGTAGTTAATAATCAGTTTACTTAGAAGAGAAAATCATTCGATAAAAAGAGAGAAGAAAAAGTACATGTTTAGAAGAGAATATCTATATTACAATACAAAGCAAGAATAACCGTTTTACAAAGAGAGACTGAGATTGAATCTTAGAATATTGATCCAACGGCTTAGATTTGACCTCAATTAGCAGTGTGGTTAATTCCCCACCAACTCCTCAACTGCTCACTCCACTACCCTTTTCTTCCCCTTCCAAATTATCCCGTTCTCCCCCACGGTTAATATTTCTAATTTTCTAATGTATGTTCTGCATTGTTTTTTTCTAATTTCCTAACATATGTTTAGAAACTATATAGAAGAAAAGGAGAGCAGAAATGTTGGGCATGGGCTTCGAACCCAGATCACAATAAAAGAAAACACAAATCCTTACCAACTAGGACACCGAAAACATTTTCAAACATCTAAACAGCTATACATATAACTGAAAATCGGTAAAAAAAATTATTTCAAAATTCCCGTGGGTGCCGTCGCCCCCACTGGTACCAAGGTGGATCCACCCCTGGATATATGTATGTACATAATAATGGTGTGGAATCGAAGATGGTCAAATGTAATGGTGGTGGTCAAAAAATGGTCAAATGTATGAGGTGTGAAAAAAAAATGCGAGAAATTTATTGCTAAAATCAATTTCAACTCAGGGACAAATATGAAGTGTTGTATTTTTATTGACACATCCCATTTCTCTCAAGGACTTATTAGTAAAAATCTCAAATAACTATTGAAATTTGTTTTGTTTTGTTTTGTTTGTTTGTTTTTTTTTTTGTTTTTTTTTAAGCTATTGAAATTAGTTTTAAAATATCCAACTGCAATATATATTCACACCCAAGTTTAGTTCATGATGACCATATATTATGAGACCCCATTATCTTGAAAGGAATGGCCAGAGGAGGGAGAGAGTAGGAATAAGACCATATACAATGGTTCAACTACCAAAAAACCTTCAACAACCCTAATATCACTACACCTCATCTTTTCTATCCATCCACTTAATCATTCAACTACCCTCTCAACTATACTATACCCCCCACAATGGCTAGTTTAGTTTAAAATTCAACTCCTCCCAACTCATCATTCCATACCCCACCACTTTTATTTATAATCTTTATTTTTATGATTAATAAAATAATAATAATAATAATCATTTATAATTAAAAAAATAATTAGCACTTAATTATTTTTTTGTAATTACAATTAAATAAATATGAGATTTTTTTAATTTTATTAAATCACTAATTTCTGAAAAGAGGGTTTTTTTTAAAAAAAGGATAATTAAGGGTTAAAGAAGGATAATTAAGAAATTTATAGGGAGAAAAGAGGGGTTTTTTCGGTGTCTAAATCAAATGAAACTTATATCAATTTATAGAGGAAAAAAATGATGAATTTTAGTAAAAAAATAAATAAAAAAAATAATAATTTGCTGTTAAATAATTGAGCTCATAAATTTGGGATGAAAATAAAATCCGAAAATATGGCGGACCAACCAGATGCCGCCACGTGTAAGCTTCAGGAAAAAAAAATAAAACGAAAAAACGAAACATTGACGCGCCATGTAGTGCGTGAGATGCACGCGCCCGTCCCGGCCCTATTGGAGGCGGACGCGTGTCCAGGCCGGGTCCCACAATTTTTCCCTCAACCAGTTTGAGCTTCTTCAACCCTTCCCCTTCACACCCCCCCCCCCCCCTCTCAACTCCCCATTGCCCACCCTCAACTAGTTGAACCCCTCTCAACTCCTCATTGCACATTGTCTAAGGAAATGTGCATGGCCCCAAGTTCACTTTCAATATCAATCATTCATTGAAATACAACTTATTTTACTATACACTATCACATGCAATCAAACTGAACCGCTCCGTTTTATTTTTGTCGGCTAAATCAATTCTCTAATACGATTTAAGAAAATACTCCATGATGTTATGTGAATTAGAAAATATTTGTAGTCCTTGAGATTAATTATTACTTCCCTTTATTGGGTTTACTTGAGTAACAACCAAAACTGTCTCTTTTTCTCATTTTTGAGTTATCTTTTAGCATGATAAATTAATCTTCCTTGTTGTTGGTCTACTATGTACTCTCTCGCAGTGGCGGAACCAAAAATTTTCATCAAGGCAAAAGTTACACAATAAAAAAAAATTAACTGTATTTTCATCAATAGGGGAAAAAAATTCTAATGCATTATTATTTTTATTTTAAAGGGAGCAAATTTCAATAAATTACACTAAACCTCAAAATTTTAAAAAAATTGCACTAGTCAAATTTTATTTTTTTAAAAAATCAATGGGGGCAATTGCCCCCTTTGACATGGGGGTAGCTCTGCCACTGCTCTCTCTCGGTCCCGGAGTATATATTCACCCTCTCGTTTACACGGAGGGTAAGAAATGGTGTAAGTGATGTACGTGTTGTGAGTATAAAAGTAAATTAGGAGAGAGAATGAGCAGGACTGAATAATAAGTTGATTAGTGTTGTGTGTATAAAAGTAAAGTGTGAGAGAGAATGATTGAGAGGAAGAATTTGGAACCGCTCCACCCAAGAGTTAGCTCCACCCAATGGTGGAGATTGGAGCCACATCACTTTACCTACACCCAACGGTTGAGATGATGCCGAGCTCGGTTTGACGCAAAAAAAATTGAAATCATCTTGGCCGCCCCCTGATTTGTGTGTGTGTGTGGCTTTGATCGGAGCCGTTGGGTGGAGAGGTGGAGCTAACTCGGTGGAGCGGTTCCGGGTCCGGAGAGGAATAGTAAAGATTTTTTGCCATTTTTTGAAGTGTATACATATACTCTGTGACAAAATAAAAAGGAAACGTGAACATATACCCGGGGACGGAGAGAATATAAAAAAAAAACATGTAATTAATCAATTCATAAACTGACCCTACCTTATTCTTCCCACTTTTGCCAGCCACATTTAATTATTTAAAACCCAAATTAAAAAATCAAAATGTAATTGAACCTTCCAAATTCTCAACCATTTCAAATCCCCAGGCAGTGGCTGGTGTCAGCTTCATTCTGGTTTGGTTGGTCACTTGGTCCCTTTCTCCTCTCTCTTCCATTTTTTCAGCCTGACAAAAATTTCCCTGACATTTACAAAGACAATTCGGATCCTCCATAATTTATGGAGCTAGTCCCATATGCCGATCCGGCCAAAGCCAACACTGCCTCTCCCGCCTGGCAAGACATGTTCCGATCCGCCTCCACTCGCAAACCCGACCCATCTCCCCAAACCCAACCCCCAGCCCCACCACCTGAACCGCACGCGCCACCGCCGCCACCCACCACCATGGATGATCAAAACTCCCTCACCGCCGATCCACAGGTACGTCTCGCCCTTTACATAGCCATGGCCCACGCCGGTCTAGCCTTCACTATGTTCGTTCTGTACGGCGTTTGTAAATTACTAGAAGAATATCTCCGTCCCATTTTATGGGCCGTCCTCTGTTCTATCCCTTTGCGTGGTATCCAACAAACCCTTGTCTCATTTTGGTCCGAGCCCTTGCAATTAGGCCTCACCGAGACCCTCCTCGCTATCCCTGTTGCCATGTTTAGGGTTTTTGTTGGTACTCTTGTCGAGATTCGTGATGTTATTCTCAGAATCGTTCTTCGCCGGAAGAAATCCGGTGTCCCACGGTGGAAAAGGCGTAGTGCTTTTTCAATCTTGCTTAGATGGCTTGTTTCTTTTTGGGTTTTTGTAATGGCTTACGAACAATCTGGGGGTGTTGGGGCTGTATTGCTTCTTGGATTCGGGTTTATGTTCACATCCAATAGTGTGGAATCAACTATGTCTGCTGTTTCGTCTTTTAGAAGCCATAGCTTTCGTCGTAGTCCTTATACTGCATTCTTTACTAAAGGGTTGTTGAAAAGATTGGAAACAATTGCAGCAATTGGGTTGATTGTGGGAATGATTATTGGTTCTCTGGTTGGTTTGATGTTCTTTTCTTATAAGATTGGTGTCGAGGGTAAAGATGCAGTTTTTTCGTTGAAATCCCACGTCGAGGAGAGTAATTATGCTGAGAAAATTGGTGTGAAACAATGGATGGATGAAAATGATGTGCCCGGAATGGTGGATAGGTACACGACTCAGTTTTACGAAACTGTGTCTGAACAGATTGATAGTTTGGCATTGCAGTATAATATGACTGAACTTGTTGCGGGAATGAAACAGTTTGTCATATCCCCCAAAGCGAATTTGTCGGCTCCTTCCACCGCATTGGCGGCCCCATCACCGTATACTGAGAAGCTATTGAGTTTGAGGAATAGGGTAAGTAATCGAGAGTGGGGGGAGATTTATACAGAAGTGGATGCTATATTTAAGGAAGTAATAATCAGCCGGGAGGATATTGTTGAGAAGGCAAAAGAACTTGCTTTTCAAGGAAAAGATGTTTTACAACGTGTATTTGCCAGCAGTATATCTGTTGTAGGTGGCAGCACGAAGGTTGTGTTTATGATTCTTGACTCAATCGTCTCTGGTGCTGCTGGTCTTTTCAACTTTGTCTCTAAGTTAATGGTGTTCTTTTGGGTTTTGTATTCCCTAATAACATCTGAGTCTGGTGGAGTGACTGAACAAGTCGTGTTTATGATTCCAATTTCGAAATCTGCAAAGACCCGATTCGTTGAAGTTCTTGATAAGGCTATTTCAGGCGTTTTATTAGCAACGGCTGAGATTGCTTTCTTTCAAGGGTGTCTGACATGGCTTTTGCTCAGATTGTTTAATATACATTTCTTGTATATGTCAACGGTCCTTGCCTTTATTAGTCCTTTATTTCCAATATTTCCCTCGTTTGTTTCGGCCATCCCTGCAGCCTTGCAGTTGGTACTTGAAGGAAGATATATTTTGGCCATCTGCTTGTCCGTCATTCATCTCATTCTTCTTGATTATGGTACTGCCGAGATTCAAGAGGAGGTTCCTGGCCATAGTGCTTATCTAACTGGGCTTAGTATTATTGGTGGAGTGGCATTGTTCCCATCTGCGTTGGAGGTAAGCAACAATCGAATCTTTACCTTCTTCGCTTCGTGACAACTATATATTTTGGTTCCTAGGATATGTTTCCTTCCTAGACTTGGTAGTATTAATTTAATGCTCATTCAGTATCCCACTGCATTGTTGTTTCATGATTATGCTTGGATTCGTGGATCCTTTCTGAGAAAGTGTGAATCGGTTATATTTGCGATTAGTGTTGTAAGTGTTGCTGACTGTTGTACCACATTTGCAGGGAGCGATAATGGGCCCATTGATCACTACGGTTGTCATTGCTCTCAAAGATTTATATGCGGAATTTGTTTTGGACGAGGGAAAGGAAAGTGACAAGTAGTTGGATCATTTGCCTCTGCAAAGAAGGTATTTGACTAATCGTTTTAACATTTTTTGTGTGAGGATACTAAATGATGTGTGTGTGCGCGCATTCAGATATTATCTGTCTGTCATCGTTGTACTTGGAGTAGTTAACAACCAAAATCTGCAGTCTTCAGTCTTGTTATGTCCCTCCTTCTCTCCCCTTAGCTCTGCAGTCTTGTGTGTGTGTGTGTGTGTGTGTGAGAGAGAGAGAGAGAGAGAGGTTAAACTAAATGATACTCCCTTCTAGGGATGGCCAAAACCGGTTCCGGTTCGGAACCGCCGGTTCCGGTTCGTCAAATGGGTGACCCTTAACCGGCCCGCACTTACCCCGGTTCCGGTTCCGGTTTGGCACAATACGGTTCCGGTTCGGTCCGGTTCCGGTCCTCTCCTTTAAAATTATTGAAAAATAAGGGATTTTCGGTACGGTTCCGGTTCCGGTTCCGGTCCGGTTCGGCATATATGTGACCCTGAACCGGCCCGCATGCCTTGCGGTTCCGGTTCGTCCGGTTCCGGTTTCCTCCCCGGTTTGCTCCGGTTCCGGGCTTTTCCGGTCCGGTTCCGGTCCGGTTTGGCCATCCCTACTCCCTTCGTCCCACCAAAATGAATGTCCAATATTAGCTTCAAGTGCAATTTAAGAAAGTTGAGATTTAAGCGTTTTAGTAGCATAAGGTCATAAAAACCGTTAATGATATCACCATATTGCATCATGAGTTTAAGTGTGAGTTGGTACTTAAAGCTTGATGATGGATGATTTGGTAACTTTCCCAAAATTTGGACATTCATTTTGGGACCAAAAAAAATGAAAAAATTGGACCATCATTTTTGGACGGAGGGAGTACTATGTATATGTGTGTGATATTCAGACTACCGCAGATATCTCTGTCTGTCTGCATCGCAGTACTTGGAATTCTTAATAACCAAAATCTTCACCTCTATTCGATTTTGTTTATAGGTGCCTGTGCCAGTTCCAGTGCCATACACTATGATCTCATCTGGAGTTGCTTGGCTTGGTCACTTGATTCAGATATAGTGGTAGTAATTACTGCTGGCTGTTAGGGTATGTTTCTGTCATTGCTCAGAGAGAGATAGAGACGTAGATGATGATGCTAGCGTGTGTATGCTTGTTGGAACGAGAACTCATGTACATTTGTAACATTTGTTATCGCGTGTTGGGGATGGAAAGTTGAAGCAGCCCACAAAGTTTTGGCAAATGTATTCAAAGGGCAGGGCTTTCACTTATATATAGTCATGTTGAACTGTAGAGATAGATTGTTAAGTGTTTCCCTTGTAATTTGTGTGCATATACTGTATTTTCTTTCGAATATTTCGTTTTGTGTGATTTATTTTTTATACCAAGTTTTGTGACTTTTTTTTTGTATCTTTGAGGCATTAAAAATTAATGTTTTCAAATGACTAAAATAGCATATAATTATTTGTAATTACTAAAAAATCCTAGGAATCTCATATACCCGTGCGAAGGCTTCTTGCTAGTGTTTTTAAAGTGTAGTTTACTCCAAAACCATCATCCTTTTACATCAAACATACAATAGAAGCTGTCTCAAAGTTTAACACTATGATTCAGCTCTTAACGGTAGGCAAACACTTTTCAGTTCATACACTCGATCTTCATTTCTTCACCAGGATGAGTTACTTCATATATTTATGAAGAAACTTTCGGTGGAAGTCGCTACGGATAGTGTCGTTGATAAATCGCTTTGGAGTCTTAGTTTCTCCACGAGCCTGGTTCTTGAACACAACATCATCGTCCCACCTCCTCTTCACACTGAAGGAGGTTGGGTTATTAAGCAAAGGATTTCCTCGAATTAATTCAGCCTCTTTGACTTTAAGCTCCTCTTCTTGCTCTTCCCGCTCCTGCACAATTTGAACGCACCATATAGATCTAATAAGCAAATACTCTGTAATATATTTTGCTATTATCATTTTCCCATTTGTGTTTGAAGGTCCAAATCTATATAATATATAAAAGCAAAAACATTTCAAGCCTTCTCATTAAGCCACGTGGAATTATGACGTGGAAATCCACGTGGCATTATTCTATAGGCAAATGTATATAATAGTTATTTCTGGAAATGATTTAGTTTTTTAAAACTGATTTTTTTTTTTTAAATCAAATATTTTCTGAGCTTAAATTACGAAAACATGATTACTTAATTTTAGTAGGCTAAAGATAATGGATATCTTGAATTAAAATATTAGAAATTATAATCATTCAGTTAGTTGAATTTTAAGATATGGACTAAAGATAAGAAATGTGATGTAGCAGTATATCTCGGTGAAGAAAATCGAGCCACATATTTTGCAAAAATAAAAATAAAAATAAAAATAAAAATGAAGGATTCTATAAATAAAGTATGTTTGATGTTTTAAATTACTAATTGATGCGGACACTAATGCGTTGATGTTTTTGGAGTAATTTCAGCGAGTGCGCCGAAACCGTCATAACTTTTGACTCCGGATGAACCGCGGAACGCACCGCATATCAAATCGACCGTCGGAGCGAGACGGACAAAAGTCGTTATCTTTAATTTGGACGTAGATGTTGTCAACTTTGCATGCATATTCATTTTGATATGAGAATTTGTATTTTTTTGTTATTTAGTGAAAAAAAATTAAAGTTAATAATTAATGGTAAAAATCTACACATCTATATAATATATAAAAGCAAAAACATTTCAAGCCTTCTCATTAAGCCACGTGGAATTATGACGTGGAAATCCACGTGGCATTATTCTATAGGCAAATGTATATAATACTTATTTCTGGAAATGATTTAGTTTTTTAAAACTGATTTTTTTTTTAAATCAAATATTTTCTGAGCTTAAATTACGAAAACATGATTACTTAATTTTAGTAGGCTAAAGATAATGGATATCTTGAATTAAAATATTAGAAATTATAATCATTCAGTTAGTTGAATTTTAAGATATGGGCTAAAGATAAGAAATGAGATGGTGAACTTATATTCTGAGTTTGAAAATATCTTTCATCACTTAATATCCTTGCAAATTATATGGTATTATATAGATCACTTAATTTGATTTTGTTCCATTATCTCAGTTTGAAAATGCCTTTCATCAGTTTTTCTTAATTAATTAACTTTATTATTCCCGTCGAATTCCGACGGGTTACTCACTAGTAGATTACTAAAAGTAAAATCCAAAGTATTATCAAGTGAGAGCAAGATACATCTCTGGCGTGCTGTTTGAGAAACTTGGGTGAGATATACAGTACTACATTAGACGAGACAGATACAAGGCACTTACTTTTCTTAGTTTCTCCTCAGCCCTTTCCTTTTTTATTTGTGCAAGTTCAGCCAAAAGAGCTTCTGTGTCATCGTCGTCGTCGTCATCATCACTAACCACATATAACATATATCGGTGAGTCAACTCCAAACAATGAGCATAACAAAAACAAAGTATTATATCTTAAACAAAACAAAACCCTATATTGACCAATTTATACACAGCTTCGAACTTGGAACAAAAATGGGGACATTCGTAAATATTTAATTCTTCTAAAATATTGAGATATGGCAACTCAAATTAGCATCATTTTTAACTCCCTAACCCCACAAGGTCCATAAAGGTAGGAGGGTGGAGTAAAGTAACGTGTCCACTTTGTAACCGGAACCGGTTTAACCATCGGTTTCTAACCGGTCAAAACCGTCAAACTGTTAGCCGGTCCAACCGTGAACCATCGGTTAAAGGTTAGAGTTAGACCATTTTGAAAACCGTCAACAGCCAATTTAAACTGGGAAAGTCAACCGCCGGTTTAACCGCCGTTGAAAACCGCCAGTTAAACCAAATAACGGCTATTTCCAGTCAGTTTCCTAACATTTTCCAGTTACTTTTCAGAATTCCAGTCAGTTTTCTAATGATTTCCAGTTAGTTTTCTAACATAATCAGTATTATTACAAATTTTTTTTAGAAAATACTCCCTCCGTCCCACCCGAATTTGGACAAATTTCCTTTTTGGGCGTCCCATCCGAATTTGGACAACCCAAAAAGGAAAGTTTATAATAATAAAAAAATGGGCCTACCCCACTTAATTTCCCTTAATTAACCCTCATTAAACATAAACCAGCCCAAAAATTGTCTTAGCTATTGTAATTTGGGTTGGCCCAAATTAAAAACCCAAATCCAATTTCTTAACCCTAACAACACAATCGCTTTATCTCTCCTCACAGTTCTTATCAGATTACGGAAACACACTCTCTCTCTCCTCGCCGCCCTCACAAACCCTAGATCTAGCTTGGGAATCCGTCGGCCAACATGGATTCCGGCGACGATCTATGGGTCTCCTCGCCTTTGGATGAAATTCCCCCTAGTTTTCTTGCCGATTCTGGTTCACTCGATGTTGAATCTCTTTGTTCCGACCCCGTCGGTGAGTATGGGTCTTTACTCGACACTTTTGTGCCGGAGACACCGGAAGAGGAGATAGGTGGGTTGGCTATGGCGGGGAAGACGACGGTTGGTGAACCTTTTGAATGTTTGAGCCCAGATTCGGACGACCCGGAGATTCGGGCCAAATATTGGAAAGAATCGTCCCAGTAGTTGATCGAAGCAAAAACTGCACCAACAAAGCCTTCTCCTCTTCTGTTTGATTAGGCTTCATCTTTTGGGTTTATTTTTTGGATTTCTATACAATTTGTTTATTTTGATAAACAAACCAGCCTGTTTGTATTTATAGCTGGGATTAGGAAAAAAAAAAAAAAAAACTGGTAACTTGGTTTTTGAAAATGTGGAGGGAAATGTTAATCCCAGTTAAAATTTAGGAGGGAAAGGCATCAGGGCACAATCCGGGTGAAATGTTGTTAATCCCAGTGAAATGTTTGAGCAGCCTTGTTTGTTTTGTTTGCTGATGTAATAGGGTGATGTAGTTGTAAATAAAAAATCTTTTGTACTTTTGTTTGTTTGTGAAATGGATTAAGACTTAATTAAAAAGGGGACAAACCCAGAATTATGTTTGACTTTAGCTTTTTGCCTTTTTTTATTGTTATTTCTTAATCTCCGTGTAAAGTAACTTTGTCCAAATTCGGGTGGGACGGAGGGAGTAATACTTATTGAGTGTAGTGAGTGTCACATTTTATTTATATATAAAAATTAAAAAAAAAACACTTCAAAAAACTGTTAAAAAAACTGTTAAAAAACCTTTTAAAATTGTTTTACAAAAAAGTAAACAGAACCGGATAAACCGGTTAACCGGCTAACCGTAACCAGAACTTAACGGTTACCAGTTAGGTTAAGGTTAAGGTTAAGGTTAGACTTTAACAAAATTCCTAACCGCCAGTTTTAACCGTAAACCGGCGGTTATAACCGGATGGCCACGTCAAGAGTACACCAAACAATAAAAAGTACTGACAAGAACAGAAACATAGGGTGATCTCATGATAGAGATTGACGGTTTTGCTGTAAAAGAAATCAGGGCTTCAGAAAAGTTTGAAACAATTCAACAAGAATTGTAAGATTTAACACCTTAATTTGAAAAAGAAAAGAGACATGATTTAGTGCCAAACCTCTCTTCATCACTTTTCACATCCACATCAGCATCATCAGCATCTGCACTGCGTGGAACAATGCGGTCTTCGAACTCCCTCTTTGTCCCTGTCAAATGAATTGCACAATTAACAATGAAAAATATTCAAAACACAAACTGGACTATACTATTTGACATATGCATCAAGATATCAGATCACAAAGTCGTGCTCACCTTCCAAGAGAAGATGTCCTCCCTTTCTACGATCCCTGTCATCTGCAACCACATATTAGCTAATTAGCATGTGCTAAACGAAGTCAACTACTGACAGGCCGTCAGGAGAAGAACGGAAAAAATACAAGTGAGAGAAGAATAGAACCCAGACCACTATAGCCCTTATCCTTTGAAGAGAAATGCCTCCGCTCACGCTCCTCCAACTCATCCCTGAGATTTCTCTTTTCCAGTTCATCCTGAGTGTCTTGCCCTTCTCTTCTGTAGTAGCACAAACAAATCAGCATTAAAACGTAGATATAGCATCAAAATAACGAAGTAAACACAGAAAAGATCGCATTGCAGTTACATTAGTGATGCACTTAGGATACACCCACCAAAAGGTTAAAGCGGGTTATTCACAGACTGAAACACTCAATTTCATCATTTCAGTTCCAATTAAATACACTAATATCAACTCCATAGCAAAAGATAATGAAAAAGGAGGTTGTTAGCCACTGGGAATAAAATGGCAACCGCAATCAGCACATGACTCAGGAGGGCTATAATTATTGAACCCGCAATTCATATAGTTGAACTAGAACTCAATTCAACTCACAGTTCAATATAACCTACCTTACGCTCAGTAAACCTCGCAAAAATTGAAAGAAACTGAAGCAAAGTGCCTAACTGGCTATCTATGGAAAACAGTCTGTATTCCTTTTAACTGATGGTATCTTATCACATACAGAATTCAACCCACCCACCCCCGGTTGGTGGTTTGGTGGCCCCCTAAAAATAAGAGGAACAAAAGTGGAGCATCATTTTAATCCATATTCGAGACACGACACTATATCCGTTGACATTATGAGAAACGAGCAACTCCCACCACCCTTGTGGCACCACTTTGATCCACCACCAACAACCTGAGGTTATTCCAAACCACATAATTTTCTAAACCCATCATACTGCATATGCAAAACAAACTCAATCAGTGGTAACAAGTGAGAGGGTAAGGACCTTACTCGGTAGCTAAAGTTCATACATCTCATGTTACAGAAGGAAAACATAACCTTGATACCACGGTCCTTAATTACTCAAATCTAGTACCATCACTATGTTCACCACCAATGCTAACACATTTAATATCCAATTACATTACATGTGCATGGCCTAGAAAACGTGAATATTGTTCAGACTCCAAAAACAACTTCAATCCTACCACATTATATCAATTTTAATCCAAAAGTAACTGATTGCGGAATCAGGAATAATATCTCCAATTTAGAATTTTATAACGGCATACAACTCCAGGAACATCTCCATCTGCTTACAGACATCTGAATCCTAAGCTAGTATGACGAATTGACAACCTTAAAGAACCAGAGCAGAGGGATGAGTTGGGAGAAAAAATTAAGCAAGTCTAACCTGGGCTTAAGGTTAGTATGAGCCGCAATGTCCCTGGAAGAATACTTCTGGGATGGGCCAAAAATACGAGTCCCACCCTGTTCATTACCACCTTTAGCAGGTGCCCATGTTGGTCTAGCAGCCGTCGTCATGCCTTCCCAGTATTCTCAGAAACTGTCAGATCAAAACAACGCATCAATGAAGTAGCAAAAACTTCATCCAATCAAATAAATTCAGATAATCATGTCATTTACAGAGAAAAAATTGGGGAATCATAGAAAATACTTACAAAGATAACTCTAAATGCAAAAACATATCCGAAAAACAAATCAATATGATGTGTTTGGATATGGTAATTTAGGGTTTGCTTTAAAAAAATAAACAGATGTAAATCTCAAAATTGATTTCAGTTTTAAGGCATAGACGTAAATCGACAGACCAACAGAATATATGGGATTCGAAAATCTTGAATATTTGTAACTACGCTATTCAGACTCGACCTAAAAGAGTTCCGACGGACAAAATCGAAAATCTAAACCCTAAATTTGTAATGAGCCGGAAACTATTAACTGTACAAGACGGAGATTAGGTTTGTACCTCGATAACGATCGGAGAATTCGCCGGCGCAAAGCGGAGAGTCGATGAATGAACGTTGAAACGGCAAAAACGATCAGAAGAGGAAAGGATTACCTGCCAATCTGCTGGAGTATACCCTTTCGTCAACTGTCGGTCTCGTTGAGAGTATACGACACCGTATTGTGTGCTTCCAAATTATGCAAGGGGGGATGGATTGGGCCGAGTATACTAAATTTATTTTCTTTTGGGCCTAATACCTTATACTCCCTTTGTCCCGTTAGTACTGTTTCCACATGTTTTGGGGCTACTGATGTCCCCACAAAAAATGCTCACCCCGTCCATGTTGGGTGCTACTGATGTACTCACAAAAAATGGTTCATGAAGTGTGATAGGGCGGATGCCTATTTCCCCTATAAAAGACTCACTCCTTATAAAACCAGGTTCATTCTCTCCCCCAAAACTCTAAGGGCTCGTTTGGTAGCAAGACATTGATAAGCATGATTATTTATTTGTGTACTAATAGTCGGTGTATAAATAACACCACCCCTTTTTAAAGGATAAATAACAAGGGATAAACCTCTTATCGACTCCAACCCTATAATTAGTCCAAGATTTAAAATCCTACCAAACAACTATATCTCGTATTATTTATCTTATCTCGTATTATTTTGAATTTTTATGGGAAGTCACGCCGGAGGGTTTTGGGGGAAAACCTCCCCCACCCTAACGGTGTCTTGTTTTGTAGATTGCTATCGAAAATCTATCCGCATGAACAATTATATCCCTCATGTAGCTTGGGCACCCCCGATATGTGATTTTTTTGTAGCATCAATTATTGACTGACGGGGTGAGCATCTTCTAAAGATGTTTTTTTTCTTTGGCAAATCTATATATATATATATATATATATATATATTAAAGTTGGTGAGGAGAGACATGGTGTTGCCTCATAGACAAGTCTTAGAGAAAGGTTGCATTTGGTGTTGCCACATCATTACCACTCTTATAAATAAGAGACTTTTCAAATTCCTTTACTTAGCTAATAGTATTAGCTAATAGTATTAGTTACTATATAGGGTAACTATTATAGTTAACTACTATAGTAACTAATACTTATAATAGTAATAGTTACTATAATAGGTAACTATTATAGTTAACTACTATAGTAACTAATACTTATAATAGTAATAGTTACTATAAAATGTAACTATTATAGTTAACTACTATAGTAACTAATACTTATAATAGCAATAGTTGGTATAATGGGTAACTATAATAGTTAACTATTAATAGTTAACTATTAATAGTTAACTATTACTTCCTACGTCCCAGAGTAAGAGTCCTACTTTCTATTTTGGTATGTCCCAAAATAAGAGTCTCTTTCCTAAAATGGCAAAGAATCTTTACTATTCATCTCACTAATTCTCTCTCATACTTTACTTTTATACTCACAAAACCAATCAACTTATTATTCTCTCCCACTCATTATCTCTCCTAATTTACTTTTACACTCACAACACTTACTTTACTTTCATCATTTCTTAATCTCCATGTAAATACGAGGTAGGACTCTTACTCCGGGACGGAGGGAGTAATATTTAACTATTATAACTAACTAACTAATACTATTAATAGTATTAGTTAGTTATAATAATTAAATATAATTGTTAACTATAATAGTTACTATATAAGTTAATTATTATTATTAATAGTATTAGTTTATCATAATTATTATAATATATATTAACTATTACTATTAATTATATTATTTAATCATAATAGTTAATATATATGATAACTATTACTATTAATACCATTAAGTTTTTTAAAATATTCATACAACAAACTTAAATGTACTTCTAAATTAATTAAAAAACATATTTATTACAACTATGTACAACCAAAGCTATGAAAATGTTTTGATAAATTTAAAATATACATATATTTTCAAATAAAATTATTATGTTAATTTATCAATTAAAAACATCAAAAAATGAAAATACAAAAACATTAACGGAATAGATTTCCGTGCGGGTTACCAACTAGTTAAGATGATAAAATACTAAGATGCTTTAATTTGTACATTAAGGTTCATCATTATCTAACTTTAGATGATCAGAATGATTAATATAAGATTCTTAAATTGGTACTGAGGCGACACAAAAATATTCTTAGGTTCCGCAGATAGCAAAAAAAAAAAAAAAAAAAAAAAAAAAAACTGCCCTAACTTTTACAATAGAGATATTTAAAGTTACTATTAAAATTATTTAAACAACAAACACCAATTTAAGTTTAAAAGCAAAACATCCTTTAACATTTGTATACATTATTAAAATTAAAAGTATTTTTATGTAGTTTAAGTAAATATTTTTGTAAAGTAACATTTTGAGGGAAAAAAAATCTCAGCTGCCGCAGGTGTTTGGTAGTTGGTACAATATCTTTTACATGTGTAGGCATGCCAAAATTACGTACTCCTTTATACCAGAATAAATGTTTTTTTTATATATATTTGTATGAAAAACTTTGAGAAATAATTTTAGGTTGACTTTGTTATTTTAATAAAATTATAAAATTTGCTATTGATACGCTATTATAAATATTATCAATAACATTTTTTTACTTTTTATTAGGATAATTAACTTAAATTTATAGCTTAAAATTTTCGTACTAACGTAAAAAAAAAAATGATGAATATTTATTCCAACAAAGAGGTTCTATTCATAATTCATAACAATATGACAGAAAATACCAACTTCTGTAATCAAAGCTAGAAGAATCCACGAGAGAATCATTAACATAAAAGAAAGCATAGTAACCACGAGAAAATCATGTTCCTCATGTAAGAAAACATCACAAATACAGTTTTTTATAAAAAATACTCTTACTTTTTCTATTTAGAAAAACCCATTCTATAGTAAAAAGTATTTTTTTAAAAAAAATCACAATAATTTTTCATTAAAATAAAAATATAACTATAAAAAATAATATTATACTAATAAAAAAATCGTCTGTCAAAAAAAATAAAATGGGAATACTACTCCCTCGTCTCAAGTGACTGTTAAATTTTATTTAAAGAGACATCGGGAAAATGATTATTTTGTATACAATTTGATATTAAAGATGCATACATATTTTTATTATCCACTTCATAAACATTTAATTTTGTAAGTAGAAAATGAGTAATGATTTTTTTGTATAAAAAAGCATATAAAAATAAATTTATTTTCAAAAAAGAGCTTCATTTTGAAACAAAAATCTCTTAAAAACAGAAATTCATTCATTTATTTAAGGAGAGAGCAATAAAAAAAATAAAAATACAATGATAGTTTCTCACACGATTGGGGAACTTTTGTCTTTAAACTTTGGAGAACCCTCTTTGTTGATTTATATTTAACTTTAGTATTTTTTTATTATTTTTTTTAAATAAATAAATCTGGATTTCATTTTACTGTCGTCTATTGCCTCATCTTTGATTATTTCCTATCATATAAAAATATTTATTCCATTTCAAAATTAAATACTTATTCATTTCAAAATAAATAATACTACTATTTATGTAGTGCTTATATTAGGTTTCTATATTACATTAAAAAAAATTATCAGAAAATATTCTTTAAAAAGTAAAAAATAATAAATTATTAATTATATATCATCAACATATTACTAATTTCTATGATTTAAAGTTTTATGAGAGTATTTTTTTTTTGTATTTTTCATCTAAGTTTAGTTAAATCATTTTCATCAATATTTAATTAAACTGATCAAGAAAAGTTAAAATATGACACTTATTATTTTGAGTCGTTTGATCCAGCTTGTGTACTTGTATTCTCCCTCCGTCATTCATGTTTTTAATTTTTTCACCGTTATTACGAATGCACTTTTAGAAATAATCTTAAAATAATTTAATTATATTAATAAAAATATAAAACATGTTTTTGATATTAATGTTGTATTAATAATAAGTTTTAGATTTTTATTAGAATAATTAAATGAGTCTAAATTTATTATTTAATATCATTCATATTAATGATGAAAAAAACTGAAAGATTATTTTGGGATGGAGAAAATCGCATTATCACCTTCATTCCACATCTAACTCAAAAATAAATTGTAACGCCCAACCTTATACTTGTTAAATTTCTTGACGTGCTTGCTTAAATGCTTGAACTTGCATATTATGTGCTAGTTTTACTTGAATTAATATATTAACTGCTTTAGAATACTAAGGTGGTTAAATGTCTAGTTTTGACTTTAGGGTCATTTGTGAAAATATGACTTTAGGGGCCTTTTTATAGAAAGTGAAACTTGAGGGGCCTAGTTGCAATTCTTGGAAAATCCTAAGTATATCTTCTTGGTTTGCTTTTCACTGAGAAAGCATTTCTCAGTTCTTCTCGTACTTTCTCTCTGTCTCAGAGAGAAAGTTAAACTTTTACCCTATTCTCGACTCTTCGAGCTTAGTTATCCCTCTGTTCGTGATTCTGATCCCGGATAAATATTCGTGGCGCTGAATAGAGCGTTTCCTGCCGAACAGAAATTAATTTGGGTCAACTTGATTTCGGACTAAGTAAGTTATTAGCTCCCCTTACTTGTAATAACATGCATATATGTTATTCACGCTACTTGTTCTTGTTAAAATTGTGTTTTGAGCAATTTTTGTGATACTTGTTAAATTGGGACGAAGGGAGTATTCTATGCTAGTACAGAGCAGAGAACATAGAACATGAGCCTAAATACTAAATGGGTTTGTAAATATATTAGAAATTTATACTCTTATTCGTGAGACGGTAAAATAGTAACTTGATTTAAATATTATTAAAAAATTGTACTATTATTTGTGGTACGGGGAAATGAACGGAAGTATCCCTAAATGTTTATAGTAGTATATTATAAAATTGTACTTATACTTTTGGGGACGGTAAAATACTTAAATGGAATAAAGGAAAATTATTCTATTATTTGTGGGACGGTAAAAAGAATGAAATATACTTGAAAGTAATGTTCTGAACTTATTTGGATGTCTTGGGTATTGCCTAAGGGTTAGTAAAAGTATACTCCTACGCTTGGGACGGAGAATTCTAAGTCTGGAAAGAAATTTGGTATTTGCTGAAAATTGTACCAGGCGCCCGCCTGGAGGTCCCTCGAGCGCCCGCCTGTTTCACCAGAAGTTTTGGTTTCAAAAGTGCTCTATTGAGCGGCCGCCCGGTCCCTTGTAGGCGCCCGTCCGGTCCCCTGTTCCAACCAAAGTGTTTTAAATCTAAATTAAATTGAAAGCTTATCCCTCCTAAGGCATATAGCCTTAAGATAAGATGTCCTAGCAAGTGTTGTGAGACCTCAGGGGCATCAGAAGTGAGTCTTGAATATGATTACTCATTAAATTAAAATGAGAACTTGAGTATAAAAGGAAGAACTCTTTTATATGTCTTGAAAGTGATATGAACAAGCACTTATGTGTTATGCTTGTCTTGGAACCTATGTTTGTGCACCTTGAGAGCACCAAATTTGTGTCTTGAGCTCGAATATCCTATGTAGGGGATTATGAACTTGTAAGTATGAGTTGTATAGCTCATTTTATTTAATGTGAACTCGAAGTATTCTTGGTCTAGGTTTAGGGTACTACCCTAGATGGCCTAGATGAGTGTTGTAGAACACTCTAGTACTGGAAAATAGTCCCTTTGTGAACAAATGAAATGTGGACTTGAATCATAATTAAATGATAACTTGAGTATAAGAATAGTAGCTCGTTTATGTGTCTTGAAGTTAATGTTTGTGTACCTTAGGGGCACCAACTGATGTCTTGAGCTTGAATGTCCTAAGAAAAGGATTGGAAAATAATACGTGAAAGATGTATAGTTCATCTTCCTAGCTTGAACTTGAAGTATAAGATAATTAACTCTTGTACATGTTTAACCATCCAAAGAAATGGATTGAGAACTTGGATATAAGATGATAAAATCTTGTATATGTCTTGAATGTCTTGAATGTCTTGAAGGTCTTTAATGTCCTGAATGTCTTGAATGTCTTAAGTTGAGACAGTAACTTGAAGTATAAGACTATAAAATCTTGTACATGACTTGAACATCCAAATAATTGGATTAAGACTTGAATATAAGATTATAAAATCTTGTACGTGCCTTGACACCAATATATGTGTATGGTAATAAACTTGAAAGAGTCTTGGTGTGTATATGCAAAGCTTGCATATATTTACTTAATAGAATGTGGCTTATTGATTACTTGATACATGGTATGAATAACCAAAAGAGTTGGGATATGGAACTAGATAGAGAATGATTAACTCTACTACATACTTGAATTTGATACGTGTGTATTGTAAGTGTTATGAACAAACACTAAAGTGCTAGTGATTGGTTTTAATCGTGTATATACTCAATGGAGTGTATAAAGAATAAAAAAGATATCTTGTCTTGAAATGGGTTCCTAAAGAAAATAGGGACTAGTGTAATATGAAGATAATTCATATAATCGTGAATACTACGATTTAAGTTAATAAGAATAACTACAGAACACAATATGTGTTGGAAAATGTATTCGATTACTAACGATACATAACGTGAGATATGACTGTGACTAGGTATGATGTGACCTATTCTTCTACGTAATTAGAGTCTAAGGTATTGGGCTCTATTTGATAATAAGGGTATCGTGATAGACACTTTAATGTGTTAAACGTGATATGAATATGCGTGCAAACTTGGCATGTGACAAAGTAATACAGAATGATATACCCTACTACTTGTTTGAGGTCTGTTATTAATAGACTCTAACTTGGATTGACCGTGTTATATAGACTCTCTACGTGCCATTGTTAGATTGATTTGTTTCGCAATGATTGCGTACGTGTACTTGTATTCTCGTGAGCACATGATACATGATTACATGGTGCATAATCTCGTGAGCACATGATACATGATTACATGGTGCATAGAGCACATGATACATGATTACATGGTGCATATTCTCGTGAGCACATGATACATGATTATATGGTGCATAAAGACTGGTCCACTAATATGGGACTTAGTTCTATTCTCGTAGTTCAAGTAAACATCTACTTGTGCATTCTCGTGTGAGTCCAGCTGGCTTATTTGGTTCAGAGGGGTGTATAGGTTCACGCTTATTGCGAGGGCTGGGGCATAAGTAATAATCGTGGGTCTATGCATTCGGTCTGTTTTTCCCTTACTACTGGCCATAGTAAGGGCTTAGCATTCTATATTGGAGCAATACGCCTGATATAAGTGAATGCTAACTCGTGAACACCTCGTGAATCTTGTTCTTGTGAATGACACTGGTTACCGGGTCTTCTTATATACTGCATAGCAGTCTCTTGATCTTGATCGTGGTTGTCCTCAGCTATACAAGCATCGACAACAAAGGTATTCTTGGGAGGAATAAGGAAGGATTCAGGTAATGATACGTGATAGGCCTATGTGCATCTTGGTGAGCTGGTCTAGCCTCTCACACTACTTGACTACTTGTTACCTGATCATATCTTGAGCTTGATTACTTGTTGGGTTGGCTTAGCCTCTCATATACTTGTTACTTGATGATACTTGATATATGATTACTTGAGTATCTACTTGAATTGCATGATAACATGTCATGTAGTTGCATGTTAATAGCTTACTGAGATTTATCTCACCCTTTATTTGTTCCCCCCCCCAGGAAAGCAGGGGATAGTACGTAGTAAGGCTCGACATATCTGGGAACTTACTCAGCAGGATGTTCTTGTTTGAAGCTAGTGTCCTTTTAATACATTGGTAAGGACGAGGTTGTATGAGTTATTAAACTCTGGGCTTGTTTTGGGGTAGACTCGTGTAGTACTTGTTGTCTCTAGTCAGTTCTTGATGCCAGCTTATTTGCTAGGCATGTCTTCCGCTGTATGTAACCATTTTGGTTTTAATTTTCTTGGTCTAGAACTCGTTGTGAGCTATCTTAGCTCCCTGCTCTTGAGTATATATATCATGTCAGTTTTGTTTTTAACAGGTATTGTTCCTGTTTCCCGTTAGTTTCTTGTTTCTTATTAGTTACACGCACCAGGTTCGAGATTCTATTAGGGAATCCCGGGACTTGGGGCGTGTCAGTTTGGTATCAGAGCCTGGTTAGCTCTAAGCCTGGATAGGGTCTATGGCCTAGGTTGAGTTAGTCTTGGGTGTGTTTTCGACGCCGGGTGCTTCGTTACTTGTTGTCATACCAGGCATAGGACTGGTGTTGATAGTGTTGATCCAATTGGATTATATGGTTTGAGAATCGATAGCGCGAGTCTTTAAAGACTTAGGCGTATCTATCTTGTCTAGTGGACATTGTTTCGTGCTATATATGCATGCTTGTCCTTATCTCGTGAATTACGTGGAAGTGTATTCTCTAGTAAGAGACTACATGCTTGATATCGTTATGTATAAGAGCTTGATAGAAGTGTGGGTGATAACACCCTATACGTTATAAGTTGACTTGGTCATGTTACCTAGATGGGACATTGATGTGATACGTGTTATGGATTGGCTCTTACGTGTTATGATTTGGCTTTCTATATGTTATGCCATTCTTGTTTGCCACAATAGATGGTGAATAGTTCTATGCTAGTACGCTTGACTATTTTTTGAGCATGATATAATTATGTATAATATTCATGTTCTGCATTGAAAGGTCGAACAGTGTTATCGAGATTGTACTGGGTATTTAATCTATGTGATTGATAGTGGAATTTCTACACCAAACTAGATGGATGTATCCATTCTTGATAAGATCTTAGCTATAATTTCTACTGAGTAATACCTGTTACTTGATGAGAAACTTGGATTGTCTTGAGTTATTACAGTGCAAATACAGTGCTGACATCTGGATTAATGTTCTTGACCTCGATTGAGTTAAAAGAGTTGAAGATTCAACTTGAGAAATTTCTTGATATAGGATATATCTATTTTGAAGTAACTATCTTTGTTGACCTATAAGTGGAAATAACCAAGGTACGCGTGTTCTTGAGATTTTCTTGATCTTGTTAGAGATTCATTAATGAATTTCGAAGGCAGCTCTATCATTAATTATTTGACACCGAGAGCTACACCTTTTCGATGGATTGATAAACGTGAAGTCAAGTTTTAATATTGAAATGATGGATGACCACGACTTCAGTATTTGAGATTGCCTAGTGGATTTGACTAGTATTACAGTGATCTGGAGGATATGACCAGTTCTATTATTTTAGTGGATATGTCAAGTTTCACCAATATAGTGGATTGACTAATCGAGTCTGCTTGACTTTATGTGTTTCAATGTTATAATTGATACATCTGGATTGCATAGAATATTTGTGAGCATACGTGTAATATCTATTTGTGAGTATATGTGTATAGTCTTGATGCTCTTGAGTTCTATTTGTTGATTATATATGTTATAATCTTGATCAGTAAAATTCGAGGACGAATTTTCTTTAAGGAGGGGAAGATGTAACGCCCAACCTTATACTTGTTAAATTTCTTGACGTGCTTGCTTAAATGCTTGAATTTGCATATTATGTGCTAGTTTTACTTGAATTAATTTATTAACTGCTTTAGAATACTAAGGTGGTTAAATGTCTAGTTTTGACTTTAGGGTCATTTGTGAAAATATGACTTTAGGAGCCTTTTTATAGAAAGTGAAACTTGAGGGGCCTAGTTGCAATTCTTAGAAAATCCTAAGTATATCTTCTTGGTTTGCTTTTCACTGAGAAAGCATTTCTCAGTTCTTCTCGTACTTTCTCTATGTCTCAGAGAGAAAGTTAAACTTTTACCCTATTCTCGACTCCTCGAGCTTAGTTATCCCTCTGTTCGTGATTCTGATCCCGGATAAATATTCGTGGCGCTGAATAGAGCGTTTCCTGCCGAACAGAAATTAATTTGGGTCAACTTGATTTCGGACTAAGTAAGTTATTAGCTCCCCTTACTTGTAATAACATGCATATATGTTATTCACGCTACTTGTTCTTGTTAAAATTGTGTTTTGAGCAATTTTTGTGATACTTGTTAAATTGGGACGAAGGGAGTATTCTATGCTAGTACAGAGCAGAGAACATAGAACATGAGCCTAAATACTAAATGGGTTTGTAAATATATTAGAAATTTATACTCCTATTCGTGAGACGGTAAAATAGTAACTTGATTTAAATATTATTAGAAAAATTGTACTATTATTTGTGGTACGGGGAAATGAACGGAAGTATCCCTAAATGTTTATAGTAGTATATTATAAAATTGTACTTATACTTTTGGGGACGGTAAAATACTTAAATGGAATAAAGGAAAATTATTCTATTATTTGTGGGACGGTAAAAAGAATGAAATATACTTGAAAGTAATGTTCTGAACTTTGTTTGGATGTCTTGGGTATTGCCTAAGGGTTAGTAAAAGTATACTCCTACGCTTGGGACGGAGAATTCTAAGTCTGAAAAGAAATTTGGTATTTGCTGAAAATTGTACCAGGCGCCCGCCTGGAGGTCCCTCGAGCGCCCGCCTGTTTCACCAGATGTTTTGGTTTCAAAAGTGCTCTATTGAGCGGCCGCCCGGTCCCTTGTAGGCGCCCGCCCGGTCCCCTGTTCCAACCAAAGTGTTTTAAATCTAAATTAAATTGAAAGCTTATCCCTCCTAAGGCATATAGCCTTAAGATAAGATGTCCTAGCAAGTGTTGTGAGACCTCAGGGGCATCAGAAGTGAGTCTTGAATATGATTACTTATTAAATTAAAATGAGAACTTGAGTATAAAAGGAAGAACTCTTTTATATGTCTTGAAAGTGCTATGAACAAGCACTTATGTGTTATGCTTGTCTTGGAACCTATGTTTGTGCACCTTGAGAGCACCAAATTTGTGTCTTGAGCTCGAATATCCTATGTAGGGGATTATGAACTTGTAAGTATGAGTTGTATAGCTCATTTTATTTACTGTGAACTCGAAGTATTCTTGGTCTAGGTTTAGGGTACTACCCTAGATGGCCTAGATGAGTGTTGTAGAACACTCTAGTACTGGAAAATAGTCCCTTTGTGAACAAATGAAATGTGGACTTGAATCATAATTAAATGATAACTTGAGTATAAGAGTAGTAACTCGTTTATGTGTCTTGAAGTTAATGTTTGTGTACTTTAGGGGCACCAACTGATGTCTTGAGCTTGAATGTCCTAAGAAAAGGATTGGAAAATAATACGTGAAAGATGTATAGTTCATCTTCCTAGCTTGAACTTGAAGTATAAGATAATTAACTCTTGTACATGTTTAACCATCCAAAGAAATGGATTGAGAACTTGGATATAAGATGATAAAATCTTGTATATGTCTTGAATGTCTTGAAGGTCTTGAATGTCCTGAATGTCTTGAATGTCTTTAATGTCTTAAGTTGAGACAGTAACTTGAAGTATAAGACTATAAAATCTTGTACATGACTTGAACATCCAAATAATTGGATTAAGACTTGAATATAAGATTATAAAATCTTGTACGTGCCTTGACACCAATATATGTGTTTGGTAATAAACTTGAAAGAGTCTTGATGTGTATAAAAGCTTGCATATATTTACTTAATAGAATGTAGCTTCTTGATTACTTGATACATGGTATGAATAACCAAAAGAGTTGGGATATGGAACTAGATAGAGAATGATTAACTCTACTACATACTTGAATTTGATACGTGTGTATTGTAAGTGTTATAAACAAACACTAAAGTGCTAGTGATTGGTTTTAATCGTGTATATACTCAATGGAGTGTATAAAGAATAAAGAAGATATCTTGTCTTGAAATGGGTTCCTAAAGAAAATAGGGACTAGTGTAATATGAAGATAATTCATATAATCGTGAATACTACGATTTAAGTTAATAAGAATAACTACAGAACACAATATGTGTTGGAAAATGTATTCGATTACTAACGATACATATACGTGAGATATGACTGTGACTAGGTATGATGTGACCTATTCTTCTACGTAATTAGAGTCTAAGGTATTGGGCTCTATTTGATAGTAAGGGTATCGTGATAGACACTTTAATGTGTTAAACGTGATATGAATATGTACGTGCAAACTTGGCATGTGACAAAGTAATACAAAATGATATACCCTACTACTTGTTTGAGGTTTGTTATTAATAGACTCTAACTTGGATTGACCGTGTTATATGGACACTCTACGTGCCATTGTTAGATTGATTTGTTTCGCAATGATTGCGTACGTGTACTTGTATTCTCGTGAGCACATGATACATGATTACATGGTGCATAATCTCGTGAGCACATGATACATGATTACATGGTGCATAGAGCACATGATACATGATTACATGGTGCATATTCTCGTGAGCACATGATACATGATTACATGGTGCATAAAGACTGGTCCACTAATATGGGACTTAGTTATATTCCCGTAGTTCAAGTAAACATCTACTTGTGCATTCTTGTGTGAGTCCAGCTGGCTTATTTGGTTCAGAGGGGTGTATAGGTTCACGCTTATTGCGAGGGCTGGGGCATAAGTAATAATCGTGGGTCTATGCATTCGGTCTGTTTTTCCCTTACTACTGGCCATAGTAAGGGCTTAGCATCCTATATTAGAGCAATACACCTGATATAAGTGAATGCTAACTCGTGAACACCTCGTGAATCTTGTTTTTGTGAATGACACTGGTTACCGGGTCTTCTTATATACTGCATAGCAGTCTCTTGATCTTGATCGTGGTTGTCCTCAGCTATACAAGCATCGACAACAATGGTATTCTTGGGAGGAATAAGGAAGGATTCAGGTAATGATACGTGATAGGCCTATGTGCATCTTGGTGAGCTGGTCTAGCCTCTCACACTACTTGACTACTTGTTACCTGATAATATCTTGAGCTTGATTACTTGTTGGGTTGGCTTAGCCTCTCATATACTTGTTACTTGATGATACTTGATATATGAATACTTGAGTATCTACTTGAATTGCATGATAACATGTCATGTAGTTGCATGTTAATAGCTTACTGAGATTTATCTCACCCTTTATTTGTTCCCCCCCCAGGAAAGCAGGGGATAGTACGCAGTGAGGCTCGACATAGCTGGGAACTTACTCAGCAGGATGTTCTTGTTTGAAGCTAGTGTCCTTTTAATACATTGGTAAGGACGAGGTTGTATGAGTTATTAAACTCTGGGCTTGTTTTGGGGTAGACTCGTGTAGTACTTGTTGTCTCTAGTCAGTTCTTGATGCCAGCTTATTTGCTAGGCATGTCTTCCGCTGTATGTAACCATTTTGGTTTTAATTTTCTTGGTCTAGAACTCGTTGTGAGCTATCTTAGCTCCCTGCTCTTGAGTATATATATCATGTCAGTTTTGTTTTTAACAGGTATTGTTCCTGTTTCCCGTTAGTTTCTTGTTTCTTGTTAGTTACGCGCACCAGGTTCGAGATTCTATTAGGGAATCCCGGGACTTGGGGCGTGTCATAAATAATGTGAGGTAGATTTTTTTTTTTTTTTTTTTTTTTTTTTTTTTTAACAATGTGAGGGTAGATATTTAGTAAATACAGAATACTTAATTATTTTATTTTGGTATTATTGAGGAGTACTACTCTTTTTTTTAGAGTATATATCAATTGTTTTATTTAAACGAAGATTAAAAAGTGGTGGAAGTAAAGTAATAGTGTTGTAAGTATGAGAAATGAGGTATGAGAGAGAAAGTGGAGTAGCGAATATGAGTTGATTGATGTTGTGAGTATAAAAGTAAAATAAGAAAGAAAATGAGTAGAGAAATAGAAACAATTTTTTGCTATTTTTGAAATTTTGAAACAAGTTAAAAAAGTAAGGTAAATTATACTTTTAGGGCTCGTTTGGTAGTAAGACATGGATAAGCATGATTATTTATTTGTGTACTAATAATCGGTGTATAAATAACACCACCTCAGGGATAAATAACAAGGGGATAAGCCTCTTATCGGCTCTAACCCTCTAATTAGTCCAAGATTTAAAATTCTACCAAACAACTCTATCTGATATTATTTATCTTATCCCGCCTTTTATCGTGTTACCAAACGACCCCTTACCTTACTCTTGTATTTCTTGTTTTGCTCGTGCTTTGGGAGAAGTGGAATAAAGTTAGGATTTGCACAAACAAGGCGTCCGTTTCCAACAACTCCCCTCAGCAGTCAGCAGCCGAGCCCACCCCCCACATCCCATTTCAGTCCCTTCTTCACTCTCTTTAACGGACAAGCTCCTCTCTGACTGAGTATCCGCATCTAATCTCTCTCTCTCTCTCTCTCTCTCTCTCTCTTGCATCCAGAAACACATACTACAATGACCGATCTGAAGTCGAAGTTTCTGGAAGTGTACTCTTCTCTCAAATCTCAACTTCTTAACGACCCTGCTTTCGAGTGGGATGAAGATTCCCGTCAATGGGTCGACCGGGTACTTTTTTTCATCTTTCCACACACACGCGCGCGCACTAATTCATGTTCATAATTACCCTTCCATGCATGATTCTATGTTTTTCTTTCACTTCTGCGGATTTTCATTTATCATACATTTACGCCGATTCAGTTTTATGTATTTGTTGGATTTAATCTATTGCATAGTTGATAATTTTCTCCCTTCTGTTATATATTTTTGCTTTTATGATGTTCTTCTGTGCGAATTTGCTATTATTTGATTTGTTGTTGGAATTTCCTAGTTTTCTCCGTTAATTGATGTGGTATAATTTTTAACTCTGATTGAGATTAAGTAGATCGGAAAATTGTTTAAATGGATGATGAAATCCAAAAAGCTGTAAGAATGCAGGTGGATTTATAATGTTGTGGATTCAACAATTTCTCACTGTAACTCATACTCCAAATTCTGTTTGGCTAGTTTCAAATCTTTCTCTGTTAACAGACAGTTCGACCATTTCTCTCAGCTCTAACAAACAACTATCATGTCAAACATCCTTGGACATCTTTGATTGAATTCGTTTGCATTTATTTGATTTTGATAGAGAAAATGCTAGATATGAGTCCCATGGAACTATTTTTGTATAATTTCTGTTATTATAGAAGAGATTGTTCTGAAATTTGGAAAAGTAGATTTCATACAATGAGAAGTTAATAAGGGAACTTTGATGAGCTGGTGTTGTAACTTATGACCTCAAGGAAGTAGGTCAAATAAGTTAGTCCCTTGATTTCTAAATGTTGGGATTAGAGTCCTAAAATCATAAAGAGACAAGGGGAGAAAAGGAGTCTAAATTATGGGGGGTTGGTGGAGATCAAGGAGAGGTCAAAAGGGAGAAGGAAATCGAGAAGGTGCAGAGCAGGGGTGCACGGCCGTGCATGGGGAGGCACACGGCCGTGCACTACGGGGAGGGGGCTAAAGGAGGCTACTGTTTTGTGGGAAAATAGAGCACGGCCGCTCCAGCTATAGTGCATGGCCGAGCTGCACGGCCGAGTAGCCAAATGTGCACGCCGTGCACGTCGGCAAACAGCCTAGTCTTTTTTTTCTCAATTTCCTATTTTGAATAGATTTCTTCCATGAATTGTTTTAGGGCTTCCTTGTACACCTATATAAGCATAGTTCCGACCTAGAACACATTGTAGCATCATATTAAAGAATATTTAATAATATACTCCCTCCGTCCCAGCTCATTTGAGACTTTTTGACCAAAACTGGTCAACTTAAGGTCGGTTTGACCAATACTTTATAGAAATATTTATGTTCCAAAAAAAAATTTAAAAATTGTTATTGAGAGGATTTTTAATGGTGATCATTTTACATTTTTTTATTTTTATTTGGATTATAAATATTTCTATAAAGTGTTGGTCAAACCGATCTTAAGTTGACTAGTTTTGGTCAAAAAGTCTCAAGTGAGCTGGGACAGAGGGAGTATTGGCTTGGCGATTGCCCCCGGACGTAGTTCATGTGTTGAACGAACCGGGCAAACAATTCTTGTTGTTCTTGTGTGTGTGATTCTCTCATATTTGTGTTTGTGGGTATTGTGTTCTTAATCTTAATTGCAACGGGGTACCACTAAATTCCCAACACTAAATTGTCTCATAGATCGTTCCTTGGAGTCTCATCCTATTCGCATGGTTGTACGAGGTCATGAAGCCAACTAAGCAACTCTGATGGTCCCCAAAGTTGTACGCAGGCTGATGCTCTAGATTTTCATTGCATGAATACCCAACAACCTTGTTTTAGGCTATCAAAATAAAAAATCCTGCATGGAAAAGGTTATTCCTAGTTTAGAATTTTCTGCTGAAATGATGGCAAGACAAAGTGTCAGTTATCGGAATATAGCATGGAGAAATTTGTAATGCAGTTTCGAGTTGATCATAGGACCTGGACACGAGTTCAGTGGTTAATGGTTACCGTGGTCTCTGGCCGCACAACCATTCTAACCTTTCTGTTTGTCACACTTGCTGCTGTCTTTTCATTATGCAGGAACATATGGTTGTTTCATCCACATTGTAAAAAGTGGGATTTCACTCTCTTAACTGACCTATAATGACTTGTGATAACGTTTATGAATTATAATCATAATGAAGAGTCAAAGTTTAAGATTAATTATCAACTTATCTCAAAACTCAAAAGCTGCAATCTCGCATGAACCCTCTAAAGTGACTAGTCAAGACTTCCTCAGAGTTTATGTCGCAGCTATCAGTCATTTTGACTCTTGTACTTTAAGGGGTTAGCAGGCACATTTCGCATGAATGACTGTACCTGAGTGCCATATTTGTTCTGTCAATGCAATAAATGGTCGTTATCATATTAATCTAGAAAAAGAGATTTGTGATCTACCAGACAAGTATTAAGATGTTTTGCGTTTTTCATTGTATGTCTGAACATCTCTCTGTTTTCAGAGATAATGTAGATCGGCTATGCAATGCGACTTTTATGGGTTTAATTCTAGAGTTGGACAATACAAATCTGGTTGACTAAATGGACAATTGTAGCTTGTGTGCTGGAGACATCAATCTTCTAAGCATCCCTGTTTTAATCATTTACTAATTTTGTTTTGCTCTTTCTGTTGCAGATGCTAGACTACAATGTACCAGGAGGTAAGAATATATACATTGTTTCACGCTAATCAGTTTTTATTTCCACTAAGCTGATTATTCTATTCTATTGAAAGAAAGCAAATTCAATATTTGTATAAAATCAGATGAAATTTTTATGTGCAGGCAAGTTGAATCGAGGGCTTTCTGTTGTTGACAGCTACAAGCTGCTCAAAGGAGAAGAACTGACCGAGGATGAAGTTTTTCTTGCATGCGCCCTTGGTTGGTGCATCGAATGGGTATATCAACCTGCTCTCCTATATATTATTTTTGGTTGATTCTTAACTTTTCTCAAGATAATCATTATATGAGTTCACATGATGTTTGCAGCTTCAAGCATATTTTCTTGTTCTTGATGATATTATGGATGGCTCTCATACACGTCGAGGTCAACCCTGTTGGTTCAGATTACCTAAGGTGTGATTCCACGATGAAGGAAGTACCCTTTATTTTCCTTTTACATGCATCTTTGCAGTTGTTGCTTGAAAAAACTTAGCTTACTTTTTGGTGCTAGGTTGGCTTGATTGCTGCAAATGATGGAATTCTCCTTCGCAACCATATCCCAAGAATTCTTAAAAGGCATTTTCGAGGAAAGACATATTACGTGGATCTTCTTGACCTATTTAATGAGGTTGGTTTACTTGCATGTACAAGATTGAACAAGAAGCCAGTTTAACTTCAACCATTGGGGCTGCAAATGAATTAATCTTGAGGATATTTGAACAGGTAGAGTTCCAGACAGCAAGTGGACAAATGATTGATTTGATTACCACACTCGTGGGAGAGAAGGATCTCTCGAAGTACTCATTGTCTATGTGAGTTTGAAATCTTCACAGAATTGATGATCTATAGTTAGCTATCTGATAGTCCCTCTGCACTTCTGAATTATATGATGTTTGTGTTGTCATGCAGTCATCGTCGGATTGTGCAATTCAAAACTGCTTATTACTCATTTTACCTTCCGGTGAGTAATTCTGTGCTCGATTGCATGCTTATGCTTAGCATGTTCTTTGCTTGAGGCAGAAAGACTTACATTCATAAATTCTCCTTATAATCGTATTGCTTTCAATATTAGTCTGTTCTGTTTTACATTACTTCTCTATAATTTGAAAAGATCTTTATCAATATTGATTGTATCTCATTTCTCTACCTTTGATGTACTTGTCTGTCAAAAGCTGAATTTACTTTTTGTTGATTGTGTTGCTCTTCGTGTCAAGGTGGCCTGTGCACTGCTCATGTTTGGCGAGGATTTGGACAATCACGTTGCTGTTAAAGACATCCTTATCGAAATGGGAACCTATTTCCAAGTACAAGTAAGTGCTTTTGGTTTTAGAAATTCTTTTTCTTTTGCTTTTTAGATCGCCAATTGTTAACCGCCTGATATGCGTGTAGGATGATTATCTGGATAATTTTGGTGCCCCCGAGGTGATTGGCAAGGTAAACTCCATGAATATATAGCGATTGGATGCTTATTTTACAAATCTCTGAACTTTCGACTGGAAATTAATAGAAGTCGTGATCTATTTACTGCATTGTCACAGATTGGAACGGATATTGAAGACTTCAAGTGCTCCTGGTTGGTCGTGAAAGCACTGGAACTTTCTGACGAGGAACAAAAGAAAATACTGAATGTAAACAATGAACAAGACAACTTTTTCTTTGCATTTCTATAATCGAAAGTACTACCTCTGTCCCAAAGTGAATGCCCGAAATTGCTCTTGATCAAGAGTAATTTCAGACATTCATTTTGGGACGGAGGAGGTACAAGATCTGCTTATTCACATAGGCTCAATTCTCAGGAAAACTATGGGAAAGATGATCCAGCCTGTGTAGCAAAAGTGAAGGAGCTTTATAACACACTAAAGCTTCAGGTTTTATTCCTATCCATATTTCCTAGCACAGCTGATTATATCTCACAGCAATGACCGACATATATTTTCCTGTTCTTGGGGATTTTTGCAGGATGTGTTTGCTGAGTACGAGAGCAAAAGTTACGAAAAGTTAATCAGCTCGATTGAAGCTCATCCAAGCAAAGCAGTACAATCAGTTTTGAAATCTTTCTTGGGAAAGATTTATAAGAGGCAAAAGTAGGAATGCCAGGTCAGAATATTGAGACTAATTCCTCCCGCGTCTCAACTATTTTTAGTATTCTTGTTCTCCACCCGGAGAAAATGTTTTCTGTGGTCTTCCCATTGGTTTCTTGCTCTTGCTTTTTCCGACAATGGTATTCAACTCTTATTCTTCTCGCAATTTAGAAGCTGTTGTACGAAACAAAATCATTTGATGAAGCATGATGTTGTTGGTTTTGATTCAAAGACTATTACACAATTCAGTAGGGATGAATATGAAATTCTCCATTCGAAGCTGTCGTACAAATATTCAAAAAACGTTCATCGAACAAATAAACTAGGTTGGACATGAGTTCCATGATTGTGATAGATTGGTCCTTATGATTTGGAGAATGTGCAGTTCGATCGTTGTGCAATGTAACAAAATAACCAACTCATTTTTTACTCTTCCCCTGGAAACTTCCACAAAATGTAATCTATTATAAAAATCCGACTTTTGTACAATTAAAATGCACAGGCTCCGGATCTTGACCTTGACCTCGACCTCGTTGGCATATGGGGCTACCTATTCTAATATTCTGTGTTGGCGGCACTTGAAAGATCAGGGATGGGCGGTCGGAGCGCTGCAAAGGCAGTTCAACTTTGTGGAGGAAGGTGGCTTTTTGAAGGCAATAGAGAGGAGGAACACAATGCAAGATTATGAGCAAAACTGGAAATGCCTGAAAAAGAGAGGGCCATTAATTAGTTCCTTCCATTCATTTGTAATCACCAGTTTAAGTTTTAAGTTTTAATGACACGCGTAAGCATAGATATTGATAATCAAAACCAAAAATAAATAGAAGTTGATAATGAGGCTTAAACTCAATACCACGAGGCTAAAAACTTGGAACTATATCACTGAGCTACAAGTTTTATTTGTTACTTACTTATGCAGTTTCAATATATTTATTCGAAATATTATGAGTAATCTTTTTCTTTTAATTAGATCTGGAATTTCATCGAGTGTACTTACACCTGCACCTATAGGCATAAGTCCGCCCACGAGAAAAGGCATTTCATGAACATAACAAGGATATCAAAATGTAGCCCAACTTATCAGATTTTTTCCCTCTGAAATATTGGTATCCATTTACCAGATTTAATGTCAAGTAATACATTTTTTAGTCTGGATAGAACAAGGGTAAAATTTCAATGAAAGTTGAAACAAAAAATACTATCATTATAGGAAAACAAAGAGAGAAAGAAGATAAAATATTGACTTACACAATAAAATTTGAAATGAAATATACGAAGTCTAACATAGGTCATACATCATATCACTTTGTAATTCATTTAGTATTTGTAAAGTAGATAGACTTACGGTCTTATTGGCACATAGAAATACCACCTTGCTAAGAAAATGTACGGCACCTTTATTGGGCCGGAGGCCACTTTTCCACATAATTGAAGCTAGTTTTCACGGTAAAAAAAAAAAAAAAACCTAAAGGTCATACTATAATAAAGTTTATTGATAATAAAATTTTACTCTCTCTATTCCAAAATAAATAAATAATTTTTACTAAATTATAAAATTTGTTCTACTAATAATCAGCAGTTATTTGGAACAACTTTAAATGAAAAACGGTTATTTATTTTTGGATGAAAAAGTAGATATTTTGAGACTAGTTAATTTTCTTATAGAATTTTAATGTTTAGGAAAGAAATTGACGGAGACTCATGGCACTTATCAATATTTATGAAAAAAACTATTTTTTTAATTTTTTTTTTATACTAAATGAAATATTTAGAAGGCAAAACTGCATAAAAAATCACTCAACTATGACCAGTTTGGGTATTTGGTCACTAAACTAATTTCCTTTTGAAACAACACATCCAACTAAGAGTTTATTGAATCGAAAGTCACTATCACTAACACCGTTACATTTTTTTCGTTAAATAGTCATGTGCCAATGCACATGACTTTTAATCAAGTGTATTTTCGGTACAAAAATATGGTCTTCCAAGCCAAAATATCTTTCGATTTTGGATTTAATCTCACCGGCTACCAACGACGACAGGGACGGTACACCAAGGTTCCGGTATCCCAACCAGTTTCCGCCATTTTCGTCTTCTCACAATGGTGCTTTCTTCATCATTTAGGGAAAGGCTCGAACATATGGAGCAAACAAGAAACGAACGATTCTCTCTCCTCCAGGTTCTCATTCATTATTCAATCTCTCTTTTTCTCTAACCATCGTCTCTGCTGAAAAACCCAAATGAATGCGATTTCATCGCAGGCCGAGAAACAAGTACAAACCGTTAAATCTCAAATCGTAGCTTCAAAGATCTCCAATATTACATCAATTGAACAGAAATGCTTCAAGCTTGACGCTAAAATTACTTCCCAACAATATGCAATTTCATCTCTTAAATCCAAAATCGACAGCCTCGGTTCCAAGTACATGAACAATCTCCAACACCTCAGGTTCAGTTTCATGACCTGAATTTTTGTTTGGTTTTAGTAGATTTCTGTCTATCATTCTCTGTCATTCTCTCCCAATTCCCCCCCCCCCCCCCAAATTCAACGATGGCGCTCACAATTTCGACCAATCTCAAACAAACCCAATGCGATTCCCTCTACGACAACGACGGCGGCGGCGCAGCAGTCAGTGAAGGAGTTTTCGGCGGCGTTGGCGCTTTCGTCGATCATACTGTCGGCGCAGGTGATGCCGGCGTCGGCGGACATTTCTGGGCTTACGCCTTGTAAAGAGTCTAAGCAGTTTGTACTGAAAATACCTTTGATAAAATGTCATGTGCATTGGCACATGACTATTTAACGAAAAAATGTAACGGTGTTAGTGATAGTGACTTTCGATTCAATAAACTCTAAGTTGGATGTGTTGCTTCAAAAGGAAATTAGTTTAGTGACCAAATACCCAAACTGGTCATAATTGAGTGATTTTTTATGCAGTTTTGCCTATTTAGAAATATTCCTTAAATGAAATATATATATTAATTTAAAACTTCAAAGGGAAACTTAATTAATAGTACTCACTTTGGCGGAGCCAAAAAAGAGGGGTGTTACACACCCATAAAATTATTGAATACACTTAAAATATGCTTGAAATTTTAAATTGTACTACGTACAATACTGTGATACACAATTATGGGTGTATTCATTAATTTTAGAGAAAATTACCTCCTAGTCCCTGAGTAATATTGAATCTACGTATTAGGACAAATATATTTTCAATTTACGTCCTAGTCCTACAAAATATTTTATGTAACCATATACAAACTTAGTGATACATTGCCAATAAAAACAACACACAGTATGTTGAGGGACTATATGGTAAATGCTCCTTAATTTTACGGGTGTATTTACACCGCACAAAAAGAGAGCTAAAATGGTTGGGGCTAATTATCACGTGAGAGGCACGGCCTTTAAAAGGTCCATCATCCCCCGCGACTCATCCCTTTGCTGTTTGCTCTATCGTTGTGTCGCTCCTTTTTATCCCGAAATCCGTCGCCCGCCGGCCCGCCCTCCACAGCTCCGGCCGACACTCTACCGTTTTCCGCTTCCTTAATAAATCTATCTGATTTCCGGTAACTATTTTATCAACTTCGCGTATTTCGTTCTTTATTTTAGTTTTTAAATGTGTGCCACAATTGAAATTAGGATATTAGTTAAGTTAGGGTCTTATAGTCATGAAGAACTTGCATTAGTTGCTAAGAATTTATTCATGAAATTCGCGAAATTCTCGTTAGCCGTTTATTTTATGTTAACAATTGCACTGAAATATTTGTTAAACAGTGTAATTGATGAATTATGATGTTTCATCGCCACTCGTGAATGAGTTGTATCTCATGTATTTGTGTCTTTAATTTTTGAATTCTATTTGAAAATTAGAGTTTTCTGGCTCATAGATTCTAAAATATGGACAAATGATTTGAAATAAGATTGGTTCCGGTATTTAATTAGTTTTTTCTTAAGATATTGCAATTTGTGCTAGGGTATTTTGAGTTAGCTAGTTGTGTTAGGCTTAATTTTTGGGTGTGGTGTGAATGTTTGGATCCTGGTTGATATTAGTGTTCTGATTTTTTGATATGTGGGTTTGCTGTTTTGGTTGAAAATTAACACGTTTTAGTGAAAACCCATAACACGGAATTAATGCTACTTCCTCGTCCCAAATGAATGACTGAATTGTTTTGGTCATTTATTTCGGGACGGAGGGAGTATAGAAGTAAGTTACTTTCAGTATGTTGATGGCTTATCATACATACTTGACACATCAAACTTGATTAAAAATTGGTCCCTTCACAAAATATTTGGCAGTTGATTGATTGTAGTTTATTGGAAACAAGAAGTACTTCATTGATTTGAGCGCAAGTTATCAGAGGCTTCAGAGTAAATCTGATTAATAAACAATTATAACCATGCTTCATAGGTTACAAGAGAACATTGGAATATAATCTCTTTTTCCTTAAAACCTTCAGAATACCCTTTAGTGGTATTAGATGAAAGGACCCGTTGCCTCGACTCTCTCTCAAATACTAAGGATATGTTAAGGGGATTGAATTTTTTGCACTTTTTAGTAGCTCCTACTCACAAATACCCTTAATGAGCACTTAATGTCATTTCAAGTGTAAATTACGAATTGGTAATTTATTCCATCCGTCCTATAATAGATGTCGCTCTATCATTTTTTTCCATCCCAAAATAGATGTGCATTTCTAAATACAGAAATAGTTATTTCAATTTTGATATGGTACGGGCGATGTACAAACAAGTAGAACACAATCCTTAAAAATGTTGACAAGTCAAATGCAACCTTTGTTATGGGGCGGAGGGAGTATAAGATAACTTGGGAAATTTCACTACAAAACATACATTCGTCTAGAAAAAGTATTTTTTGGAAAATTGACACTCATTAAGGGGATAGAGAGAACAGTACTTTTATTACTGCGGTCTTACAAAATGTTTTACCATTGCCTTTTGTTGAATGATTCCAGTTCACATTTTGGATGTATTGTTGCAAAGCAGACGGTTAATGTTGGTGGGAGCTTTGGTTGATTTCAAGATGTATTCACTTACTCCCAATACCATGGCAAGCTCTGTTAAATCGCCATCAGGTATATGCTTATCCCCATAGCTGTATATACATTATCTTGGAAGTTAACAAGATTATAAGCGGTAGGGGAAACAACTTTTAAGATGATAGGGAGTAGTGTTCTCGTTTTCTAGAACTTCAGAGACACAAACATACTTGTCAAAGGCGTCGCCCGCCTCGCCTTTTTGGGCGCCTCGGAGGTTTATCGCCTCTGTGATTCGAGGCAGGCGGGTGATAGCCTTTCTTCTTCAGGCGTCGCCTTATTGGCTAAGGCGAGGGGCGTAGAAGGCGTCACCTGTTTGGAAAGGCGAGCAAGGGCTATTTTTAACGAGGCTACGTCGTTTTGAGTGGCGTATTTTGGTTTTTTTAATTGCGATTTACTTTGTGCCCTAGCTTAGACGTCGACATATCGAAGCGAAGAGAAGAGATAAAAAGGGTTAGGGTCGTGACCTGAAGACGACGAAATCTCCGCCTCTCCGACCAACGACAAGACCGGTCTACGGCGACCAACTTCGAGTCTCCAGGCAACGGCGACCCGAGATTCGTGATCGAATTTTCGCTTTCTCCACTTCACGATTTATTGAATTTTGTTATCTTTTTTTATTCTATTTGCTCCCTTGTCTCCCTTGTCTTGAAATCCTTACGTCGTTTTAGTTATGTTAGTATATTACTTTCGAGAAACAAATAATTATGTTGGTATATTATGTTTCACCCGTCTTTTTTTTTTTTTTTTTGAAAGCTCCACTGTCTTGTTTTATATGTTACGTATAGGTGTATAATATTTTTTCTATTTTTTCAAATTTGGTCGCCTTTTTGCCGCCCGCCTCTCGCCTCGCGCCTTTGACAAGTATGGACACAAATATGTATGTAGTATTTGAAACATCCTTACACATGTCCTCACTCCTCACTTTTGTGTGAAAGAAGCATGTTTTGGTTATTAGTTGCAAATTGATTTGTGAATTATGTGAATAATTATGAATTCACTCTGTTTCTGAAAAAGTGGAAGATTTAAACTACCTGTATCTAGAGTTCGATTCGTGCGTGGATTTTGTGTCTACTTCTCTCTCTGTTACATGGACGTGCAAGGCTTGTCTAGAAGTCGGATATTGGAAGTATAAATTTTAGGATGCTTGGACTCAGCAAAAAGGATCCCAAAAAATAGGGTGCAGGTACCTGGATATGGCCTATGGCTGTATATTTTAGACCCATTTATCTTGTCTTAATGTGATTGCTTCACGATGTGGAAGTTAGTGGATTATATTAGGAGTCTAAAACTGTATGTGTCTATCCAAAAGTAGTTGACATTAACAGCTGCATATTTCAAAACTTCAAGGACTTTACCTAAAAGCATGGGTCAGAGTATCTAGACTACTCCTTGAAGAGTTTGCTACAAACCTACATCCATGTCCACAAGGACCAAGCTGAAGACGGGTATGGCAAGTGAAATGAAGAGCAGTGACTAGTCCTCTATGATTCATTTCTTTATTGGTCCCAAGTATTTTGACACGTTTACTGCCTCTCTCTCTCTCTCACACACACACACACACACACACACAAATGCGCACTATCTTTCTGTTATTTTTTTTGTGGTGGATTGTGCTCTTTAGCTGGTGTTTGGGGGTTACGTTACATTGCATGATACACTCCTTCCCCCCCCCCCCCCCCCCCCCCCCCCCCCCGCCGCCCTTAAAGGCGAAAGGTGAGAGGCGGGCGGGCGGTATCTAGAAAAGGCGAAAGGCAAGGCGGTCGAAAGGCGCTCAAAATGCGAGCAAGGCGTAAGAGTAAAGCAAAAAAGTAGTAAAAAAATTAGATATGCAACATATATTACTAAAAAGATTAAAACATGTTCTAAAAAAGAATTTTGCATTAAACAAATGTCAAAAATTCCACATAATCGTAACTTATCACAATTCAAACCCTAAAAATGAGAATTCTACGACAAAAAGCACACTAATTTAAACTAAGATGTGCAAATCATCAAATATGTAGTTATTTAAAAAATGTAAATATATTTCAAAGCATGTAGGAAATGAGAATAGTAAAGTATTAAGTTAAATTAAACTAGTATATAATGTCAACCTATAATTTTCCTAGAGATGAACATAAGAGTCTATGAGATAATTAAAACTTCAAAGAGCAAGAAGAAAAGAACAAAGTAAATAGCAAACAAAACCATAGTAAATTGGGGCACTTATTTGCCTTCATTCCCCATTTGTCGCTCTTCTTTTTTTCGTTCGCTTAGGAGAAGTTAAGGCTATATTTCTTTATACTGCACACGACAAACTATCTTTGCCCCATTTTTTTCCGAAATGACTTATTTTAAGTTAAACCATTATATGCCTATTACGCCTTTTGCCAAACGTGGATGCCTCACGCCACTAGCTATAATTAAGAAAGGCGTTGCCTGTGCCAAAAGACGCACAACAGCCTGCCTCAATTCCAAAAGGTGGTTAACCTCAAAAGCGAGGCGGGCGAGGGAGGCGCTAGCCTTTCACAACTATGCTCCCTTCTCTCACTTAGCACCTTTGTGTTCAGAGCATCTCCAATGGTTTAATGCGAAAATTGCGCTATTTGATATTTCTATATAATGGTGCAATTTTTGCAACAAGCATATCCAACCATTTTCTTTAAATATTCTACCAATTATTTTTTGTTAAAATATTGATTATTATTCAGATATATAAATAAATTAGGATATACATGTTATAAAATGAAATATTTTAGCAAAACGGGATAACGCAACTCTATTTCTTGCACCAAATTTGAAGAAATGATAGAGTTGCTCTATAATAGAGCAAGATTTAAAGGTCTGTTGGAGCTCAATCATACTCTATTTTGAAGGTATAGAGTTCCATTGGAGATGGTCTTATTCCCTGGATGTAGTACGACAAACTTGTGTTGATTCTTGGCTGCAGTTTCTTATTTGATCTGAACATAATGAGTAGTTAGATGAACATGTAGATAGAGTAGATTGATTCTAAAACCTCTGTGGGTTTTCTGCATTACGTTTTTATGACGTTTGGTTATAACTTTGCTCATCGAGAATTTCTCTAAGTTATCTGTGCCAGCCAGTTTATGAATCAAGTCTTAGTGAGATACTGACCCCTCTTTCTGTTCACTTTTGTCATCATTTGTTCTTAGTGAGGACAGAAGTTCAGTGCAGGAGGCAAATTAAGCATACCGGCCCAATAGGGCTTGGGCAACTTAGTCTACAGACACCTCGACGACACTTGCAAGCCACCAGGACAAAGTCTGCCTCTTTTATTTGCGCATCTGCTATTGTAAGTTCATGATCGTTAAATTTTCATGTTACCCTACATCTGCTTTAACTTCTTATCATAGGATTCATGGAACTTGAGCTTGTTGTATGGTGTTTTTCCTTGCACAAGGCGATAATTTCTCAGTTATGCTCAAAATGTATTGGGGGTTATTTGTTTCCTTAGTATCTGTCATTTTTCTGTAATTTTCCCTAGGCAGAGAGTATAACAGATAAATAAATAAAGAGATACTCTCTCTCTGTCCCGGAAAGTTAGTCCCTCTTTTTTCGTTGTCACTACAATGAACTTTGAGCAATGATTCAAGCTAGTTTTCATTATGCTAATGAAAATTTAAAACTTGTTATTGATACACCATTATAAATATTATAAATGCCAATTTAATAGATTCTCAATAAGATAATTAAAAGTAACCTAAATTATTGCTCAAAGTTCATTCAAACTAACAATGAAAAAAGAGGGACTAACTTTTCCGGGAAAGGGAGTATAATCAGTGGCGACGCCAGAAATTTTGTAGAAGGGGGTCAAAATTACAATATAGTGCTATTTTTTTCTAAACCAAAGGGGGTCAAAATGATAAAATTTTCTTTTTAAAGGGTAAAAGTGTTAAATTCTTAAAACTTGATAGTGGTGAAAATGACACAACTCCAAAATTAAGGGGGTCAATTGACCCCATGGGCTAGGTGTAGCTTCGCCACTGAGTATAATTCTTGTTTAGCCTTTTTTGTTTTGTAACTCCTGTCAATGGATTGGATTTTTCTGTCCAAACTCGAGCTGAGATTTTAGATTTGGATTATGTCACCCTATTTGATTACTAAACTCCGATGTGAATCTGATAGATTGCTAAGTGCTAACGTAGTAGCATGGATTATAGACCCAATGCGATGAGCCTTCTTTAGTAGTACCGTGTAACCTTTTTATAAACTTGGATCCTGAACCATTTTATGATCAATATGGCACAATGTCCAAGACATTAACTAACAAGCATCATAAAATGTGTTATATTAGGCTCAGGTCTGGTTTGGCCAAATATTTTATAACATATCTGACGATTAAGATGGATTCCAACATGGATTGATGTATACCAAAGTAACTTTTTGAATCGGGTTCAGATTTTCCCATTTATACACATCCTCCCTTGAAAGGTCTACCCTTATTGCTTTTAATGAGGCCTCACAGAGGCTTGTTTGAAAATATACTGTGTAAGACCGGTTTTATGGCATGTAAATTCCTCAGCATGCCATGATTCGTAGTAGTAGTGACTTAATAGAAAACTGAGATATGTGATTATGCAAGTGAGCAACATCTCTGTCTTCTTGATACATACCTTCAACTGTAGGTCTACTGAAATTTCATAATCTTACACCTCTTTCTTGCTGCTTCTGTTATGCAGAATACTAGATGTAGTAGTAGTGAGGGGCAGACCCAAACCATTACACGAGAATCATCAACAATTACTGTTGCCCCTATTCAAGGTAGTGTCGTTTTGCTTCTTTTTGCTTATGACCTGCATCTCTGCCAAGATCCTGACCTAATGATCGTTTCAAAGATTGCCAGAAAATTTAATTGTCACTTTCCTTGACTCACATCCCTGCATAATGTCTTACAATTATTGGGGAGGCTCTAGTGGATTCGGAAGCAAAAATCGTTGTCCGTTTAATTGATAATCAAAAAGGAGTTTGCCCCTGTTTTTTTTTCTATTTGAGGTGTGGATAATTTAGTAGATATTGAGATATGGGAGCTTGCCTCCAAACATGAATCCGCGTTGATGTAGAAACTGAGATTAATCAAATTATTCAAACTATATGAACGAAGCATAATTGGATAATTCTTACTCTACTTAGGTCTTTTGCCAACTGACTAGTGTGTGGTTACGCCACATAAAGAAGGTTCTCTTCTCTCGAGTTGTGGATAAATTAGCTTCAATAAAGGCATGTTTCAATTAGTAATTTAGACTTCATTAAGGAATATCCTAACGGTTAAAGTAGTTACAACCCTAGTAACCTGATATTGTGGTGTGTCCCTAATGTTGAACTAATCTACCAGTCACACTTGCACTCACTTACAGGTATTGGCTAGAACTTCAAAACATTATTAAAAATAAGTAGGTATATAATAATGTGACAGCACAATTCCTAATAAGTATAGAGGTAGCACTATTGCCGAAAATCACATCGTACTGCATAAGCAGCCGATTAGAAAAGAAATGAAGTTAACGGCCTGAAAGTAAATTAATTAGAGCTCCTTGGATTGGCTCATTTAGTAAGATTCGTTGCGTTCGGTCACCCATGCCTTGAGTTTCAATTCCACTGGTTGCAATTGGCAAGGTGGTCTGTAAGCACTCCTTTAAGCCCTCATTACTCTGGTCCTGTTGTGAGACATGGGCCTTTGAATGGAGGTACCCAGCCCAATACGTATCTTTTGTTAGAAAAAGAAAATAAGAACGAAGTTTGGAATAACGTGAAGCTTTCTAGTGGTTTGAGCTTTTTCATATATTGACAATGGGATCGCTAGTTGAATTTTAATTATGCGGAAATACATACCAAACTAGTCTGATATTGTTATATGCATGTTTAATACCTAAAGATTGAGACTAACATGCAGCATAGAAGACCAGAGTCATCTTTTACATGATAAATCTATGAGCTTCTATTGGGACTTGGAAGCTGCATGTTATACTTTATTTTTATTTCTCAGTCTGTTGATTTTGTATTATATGGTTATAACAATCAACTAAATCCCAGGAAAAGAGAAGTCTCCAGATCTTGATGATGGTGGAAGTGGACTTCCACCTCGTGATGATGGGGACGGTGGTGGTGGAGGCGGTGGGGGAGGCGGCTGGGGAGGTGGATTCTTCTTTTTCGGCTTTCTTGGTCTTATTGGCATGATGCAGGATAGCGAGGACGAGAATAAGTCATAGAGATGTTCTAAAAAAAGAGATATAATAGTGCATTAGATATAATATTGTATTTCTTTGACCTGCTGGGAATGGTGAGGTCTGCCTTGTTTTGGTTAAATGTATCTGTATCCCACACATGTTTCATGAAGAAATACATAGTATGTATCATTTTCCTTAAAATCCAAGCTTATAGGTCTTATGTTATTATTTTTTTCTTTTTTATTACGAATCGAGTTTTGTGAGTTCGAACTCGTTTAAAAACTTATCAAGTTTTGAGTTTTTCTTGAGCAAATTTAGATGTCCGAAGTCGAGTCTAAACGAGATTCGAGTTGTTCACGAGCAACTCGAGTCGACATTTGACATCAAACTCTAGTCTTATAAACGAGCCGAGCTGAGTTCAAGAGCAAATTATGAACCAATAGAGTTTTTAAGAGTTCAGTGTCAATGCTAGTTTTAAAAGTTTGTTCAAGGAACCGAAGGCCTTCTGGCCTAACAGTATGTGTGAGCTGTAGAACCGTTATCGCTCATAGGGCTCAAGTTGTATCCCTGGGTCTATTTGTAATAATAAGCTAGCTATTTGTAATAGACTAGGTAATATCATGTTCTGTAATAGACTCTATAGGGGTTTGTAATAGATAGGGAATTAATGACTCATCAGGGGTTGTCAAGCTACTGTTATCTTTTTAGAGGCGAGCTTGAGCCAGCTGTTTCGCTCGACAGCCCTAGTTAAGCGTCAAGTAACCATTTCCATTGAAAGGGTCAGGTTGTTTAAGACAACCCAGTGTACTAGTGAGCTACAAAATAACTGCTGTACACAATAAAACGTACTATCCATTTAAATCTCTGCGAAACAATGAAAAAAGAAAATATCCTCTCAAAATTGCAGTTAAAAAACTACACAAGTATAGATGTTAAACTGAAAGTGGTGTAAATTTACACATTACAATAGGATCCGCGATCAATCCAGTTAACATATTGTTCTTCTTCAATTTGTAGGTCTAATCCACGTGGTTTCCGATGTGACTGCATTTCCATAATAGACCTGCTTCGATGATTCATCCCAATATGCCTGAACAAGTGCAAAAAAAAAAATAAAAAAAAAATAAAATCAATAGCCGGCACAAGAGAGAAGGGAATTTGAGTTAAACAAAAAAAAAGTGTAAATAACAGTCTCTTTGAAATGGACAGAATAAACCTTTTCGCATGAGAAAATAAAAAGTAAGAAAATACTAATGACCATCACGAAGAATACCTGCCATCCTGACGGGAGATTTCTTGAAACTTCGTTAAGATCAGGTTGTTGGCTTCCCTCGTCAAGAGCTTGTGGTGAAGTCTGTGCAGCTTCACTCATCATTTTGGCCCTTTTCCTCTTAACACGTTCCCGCCTAGATAAAATTTTGGAAAGGACGATTAATTAGCAATTTTTCCTCAAAATGGAAACGAATAAGCATTGAAATTGGTACATTGACCAAGAGTAAGGCGCAATCAATCAAGCTTCGTGCATTTCTTAAGCATAATTGTCGAATACACAAATAACAAATGAAGAAGAAAAAGGAAATGGCCTCCTTGTATGACTTTATAAGGGGTAAGAACTAGCTTCATTGTACCACTCACATGATGACACTTCAACTGGTATTAAAAAAAAACAGTTTTATGTAAGGTTCAAAGCAATTACCAATCACCACCCAGGGGCTGAAAATTGGCATTATCTTTGGCCTCTCCACTTGCAATCTGTTGAGCACGCCATTCCTGAAATAGAATGAACGAAGGGCAACATAAGCAGCCACCACGAGTGAGAAATCAGAACTACACAGAAAGAAAAACATTCCCTTACCTCTATTTCTCGTTGTCGTTTCTTTTCTAAACGTTCATACGGGTCTTCAGGTTCCTCTTCTTCATCTTCATGCATTTCCTCTTTTGCTGCCTTCCACTAAAAAGCAAACATATCACACACATTTAATTATCTTATAGCATGATTAAACTGCAGCTCCTCAATGCCACTTATAGCAAAAGAAACGTGAAGAGTTTGAAGATTATTCACCTTATCCACCAAGCCAGAGACTTTCTTGTTAGACCTTAATGAGGACCCCACAGCAACTGTCCGCTTTTTAGTACGTGAAACTGCAAAGAGGGAAAGAAGCCAAAGAATAAGCCTAATATAAAGCTAACAAAGCCAATGGCTGTTGTTACAGATCTTCAATGTTCATAATTATCATTCTTCGAGTTGTAAGGCTTTTACCTTTAGATTGAACCTTAGGTACGGTTTCTTTTGAAGCTGTTGTAGCAGTGACTGCAGGATTCGTTGCTGGAGCTTGTAAAGAATCAGGAGCAAGATGAGGCTCTAGAGATGTTCCTTCACTCTCATTACAAACAGATGAAGTATTAACTACCGCACTAGTAACTGGAGTGAAGCTCACTTCTTTTTGGGTGTCCACATCACCGCTTTGGCCAGAAATATGATTTAAATAATCAGGCGTACTCTGCATCACATGAGGTTCAACACCACTGATCACAGGTGTGGTGGATAATGACCCATCTTGGAAGGCATAGTATGCCATCGGTTCCACAGGGTTCACTAATCCTGAAGCTGTAGTAGAATATGTGTTTGGCACGGGTGCATAATAAAGCTGTGGGAGTGGAGCAGCAACCTGGCATCCATTAGCATCTACATAATACCCGCTACTTGGGACCTCAGAGCTTGTTTGACCATAATATTCAAGACCAGAACCATGGTAAGCCAGGTTGTAAGGATCTGCGTAAGAAAATTGTTGTACCGCCTGATACTCGGACGGTGGCAGGGGGATTGATTCAGGTGGCTCATCGGGTGGTGGGGGAGGAATTGGTTCATCATCAGGTGGTGGGGGAGGGACCCATTCATCATCGGGCGGTGGTGGAATTTGCCCTTCCTCTAATGGAGATTCATTTTGAGCAGCTGGCTGTGGCAGCATAGGATGCTCTAGCGAAGCACCGTACTGGGTCGTTTCCTCAACTGTATTGATTGCAGTAACTGAGTCTTCAACTTCCATCTCAACATCCATGTCTGTGTCATCATCCCCTGTCTGGAGCTCAGTTTTGGGTTCAGCATATGAATTGGTGTAACCTTCTGCCTGAACATTTGAAGGGCGGATATCAGGATCCTTGCATAAATGTTCTTGGTAATCCATACTTGAGCTAGCATAGGCAAAATCATAGGAATCTTCCAGAGCAGAGGAGACTGGTTTATTTGTATCTGTATTCACATCATCACAAATGATTTCATCTGACTTGTGTGCTCCGCTATTGTCACCGATATTTGCAGTTTCACAAAATTTGAGGACTTCATCATCAATGGCGGCTTCCAATTCTTTAAGTTGGCTCTCAGAGTGCAACCAAAAAGGAAGCAATGATGATCCATAAGAACCCAACGACCTCATATCATGAAGCCTAATTTCAACTGCAAACATCAACTTCTCAATCTCATAACCGCGGCCGTTAGACCTGAAGTACACCAAGAGACAAAATAGAGCCATTAATAAGCATAAATTATAAAGATGTACATACATGTCACTAATTGAATCATTAACCTAAAAAACTCGTCTAAGCTGGATGCATAAAATGTGCAAAGGTAGACCCAAACAAGGAAGAAAATTGTGTTCATACCCTTTCAGGGATTTTAATCTTCCCAACAGATATTCACCATGCCTCACAAGACTAGAAGATAATTCGCTTGTTCTTTGCTGCTGTTCAAATTCAACCATATTTTGAGTCGCAAAATCAACACATCCCTTGTTCACACTTCCCATAAGAGTATCATCTGGCTGCTTCGAAGATACAAAGTCCCCAGGTAAAGAAGCTCCATGGTTTGCATCCAGGGGAGCAGATCTCATTTCTGCATCTGTAGCACCGACTTCATTGGCCTTTCCTTTCTGATCCAGCTCGTCAGTCACATCTACTTCTTTCCGCACTTCCGTTTTGCTTATAGAATCATTAATTCTGTTGTCTTCACCAACTGGAACACTATCTGGATGTGAACCAACAGCGCCATCCATTCCTACATCTGCAATTGAAGTTGACTTTTGTGTATCTGATAAAGCAACTTTTCTTTCTTCAGTTTCTAGAGCAGTGTTCTGCTCCGATTCGGTTCCCTGGGACAAGATATCTGGTGCTACCCACGAAGTTTCCCCCGTCACGATATTCCAATAATAATAACTATTACTCTCTTCATGCAACACCATTTTCCAGCCTGAACTCACATCTTCGATGCTCTGTGTATCAGATGTCCCAGGAACAGAGATCTGTCCGGCCATATCTGATTCTCTATTTAGATCTCCTGAACCAGTAGCATCATCTCCTCCAATACCATTTTCCTCAAGAAATGTATCCACTGATGCGGACAGACTTTCCAGGTTATCCTGCTCGACCTTCAGCTCAGATACATCATGACTTGTATTTGTAGCTGTTTCTTCATTTTCCTCACCACCTGATCCTTTTACCTGATCAAAATGAACTCGGCATTAATTCAGCAGGTTCCATAAACTAATCCCTCAGTTGAACAAAATGAGTGACTTTTCTTTTTTCTTTGTTGAAGAAAAAACGAGTCATACTTCCAAAAATAAGGATAAGGCCTCAAGTAATATCCTCAAACTGCTCTAACGAAAGGCTTTAATAAAAATCGGTAGCCTAATGGAAATTTTTAAGAGGGCAATGCAAAGATAACTGAAATGACAGTTTAGAAATATTAAAAAGAGTGCTTAAAACGTAACAACTTGTGTGCCTTCATCTTCAGGACGGAGGGAGTTAATGGAAAGTATCAGAGTATCTGGAAAAGACAATGTTACTTGTACTTCATTTGAGTCTATGATAATTGATAACTTAACATATCGACATTAAGAAGAACCAAAAAACAAAAAGTAGATCTAGCACTTAATAGTAAAAAGAGTGGCAGGGGATGGTACCCAGACTATCACTTGGAACTAATCATTGAAACATGTTTGAATTACTTCACATAAAACATACACCTAACAGCATTATGATTGCAGGTTTTCTTATATCATAATTATGATTCCATATTTATTAAAACCAATTTTATGAATATTTTTGTACATAGAGCAAATATAATGTTACTGGTATTCTTGGCAGGAAAATGTGGAAGAGAAACGTAAACTCAATTAATGCCTTGGAGAGAGTCCACGAAGAAGAAGGGGATCAAATCCCTTTTCACCCTAATAGATGACATGCCGCATAAAGCAAGTGTAGGAGGTAGGGCAAAGCTTAATTCCCCCCTCCCTTTATTTTTTAAAATGCACTAGTTTAACACTATACAATTTCAAGAATAATGCTTTTTACCTTTACGTTAATACTTTGCCCTCCTTTGTACTTAGAGAAAATAACACTATATTAAATCCCCCCCCCCCCTTTTATACTAAATTTAGCTATCAAATTATAATATTTCATATTCAAATTAATTTTGCCCTCGTTTATGAATATTTCTGGCTCCACTGCTGTACTTTACAGTTCATGGTTACAAAATTTCATTTTAAAAAATGTAAGAAATATGTTAACAATGCTGCAATTACGAATGAACTATAATATAGTACTCGCTTAGTTAGGGGTACAATAGGGAGAGGTCACAACAGAGAAGAGTACAAAGGTACCAATCACCAATAACAGGAAACTGTTCAAACAGTTAAACAGTTATGGAGGAAGTAATAAGCAATAATCTGTTAGCCATCATTTCAATCATGACCTATCACATCTTACTAGCAATAACCTGCTGGACAATTATGAAGTATATGGAGATGTATGCTAGCATCTGCATAGTGGGAATAACAGACAATGCATACGCAATTGATAAATACTCCCTCCGTCCCACTTTAATTTACAAAAATGAGCTTGGGCACAACAATTAAGGAAAAAGTTCAAAAGGTGATGTGTTGTGAGTATAGATGGTTGCGTAGGAGAGAGAAAGTGGGATAGAGAATAGTAAGTTGGTAATTGTTGCGAGTATGACAAGTGGGTCCTAATTGAAAAGTATTAAAAAATTTCCGTTTTGGAATTTTGTAGATTAAAGTGGGACAATCAAAATGGCAATTTTTGTAGATTAAAGTGGGACGGAGGGAGTATGATCTAGTAGGCAAATCGAACCTGATTATCACGGTTTGATGACGAATTGTCTACAATAGCATCCTTTACCCCATCACTTGTTTCATCATCCAGCTCATCATCACTGTATTGCCCCAGTAAGAGAAGAGGATTCACTGGTCCTTGACCTGAAAACAATATACTTTAATGTCAAATCCCTTAAAAACAAGAAAAAGCTTGACATCGCAAATGGAAATGACTAAAATAGTCTTTCACAAAGGCAACTATAGATATGATTAGCCAAATCAGTCTACATTCGCCGGAGACACCTGTAACACTTGCAATAATGTCAGTAATGCATAAAACATAACAAAAAGGCCAGGACATACGAACCGAAGAGAAAAGATAATCTCGTTGAATTCTCCAAAACCTTTGGTGCCGCTATAAATAGCATATGATGACATGATTTTCATTCAATGAAATACAGTGGCAGGGTCAGGCAGGATCTGCTGACCAAATGCGATTCCAACACCACAGCCACCTAATGATCTGAAATGAAAATTTTGGGGAGCGCAAACATGTCTTGTACAAAGTAAACATCAACCAATACAATGTGGTCACATCATGGCCTCTCTATATATAGATCAGTCCTTGTGAAGAAAACTGATGGAACCCACCTGAAGAAGATGGTGCTTTGGGTGACCCAGCAATAATTTTTGCATCGCCTTCCCCTCCATCTTCATCCTTGGCGGAGGAGGCACCAAAATCTCCTAGAAATAAATGGAACATGATCAAAACTAATGTCACTTCACCGATAACTCGGATAACTAAATAGGAGAATTCAAACTTCATAAAGTCAAACCTAGGAAAAAAAATCAAAATAACAATGCATCTTAGCAGCTCAGAATAAACCGTCAAATAAGGTCACTGATAGTAATCCAGAACGAGGGATCCCAACCCAATACCAAGATATAAATCTAAAGACAAAATATATGCTAGCGGATTTCAAAAGAAAGCGGACCAATATATACCAATATATATATATATATAGATATATATATATATATATATAAAAAGATATGCTAGCAATGCCATCATTTTCATCTCTCGGTACAGGAGTTGTAAATATTCTCTAAGTAAATTAGCAACCCCGAAATGCAGAAGAAACCAAGAGTTTTCGCAATCTATATCTCAAATTGTGGGGCCAACTCATACGAGTCAAATAATCTATAACCAAGAGGAGGGCATCCGAACAGGATCCACAACACCTGCATCATCAGAATGTCTGGTACCGGATTTCTGTTTACAGACCATAAAAAAGATAAGTGACAAGGACGTTTAATGAATGTGTAACGCTTGCATAAACCAAAAAAGATAGATTGATTCTGATTCCACAAGTAGGATCTTTAGGATGTGGCATTACTAGCGTGTATAATCTTTGAAATTACACTAATTAAGGGGAATAAAAGAGCTCTAGAAATTATTGATTATCAAATTAAAGCTATTAAGCTCGCTTCGAAGAAGTAATAATCAAAATTAGCATTTCAACGAACTAACTACGTAGATGACAATAATTATCTTTTTGTAAAAAAAAAAAGACAACTTTTTTAGGACAAGTCGTAGTTACAGGGAACTCCGCTCTCCCCTCGTTCAACATCCTGGAACGCGTGTCCCGGATCATGAGTCATTTACGTCCAAGTTCACAAGGGAACTCGACCCGAATCGCTCAAACCATTGTACCAGAAAATAAAAGGTCTGCAGCGAATAAACTGGTCTTGGCTCAAATTCACGATGGAGAGTGAGATGAACAGCTTTGAATCATCGCTGGGAAGAGGTCAATCAAATTTCTGATGGCTTTGAGTTGATATGAAGAGGTCGAGAACTTAAGGTTGCGGTGGAAAAGATAAAAAGGTATCCGCCTTTACAATCTTTTAGGGTTATATGCCTTTACAGTATTTTATCTCCTAAACAACACACACACACATATACAAACTTAGTGATACATTGCCAATAAAAACAAACGGAAGTGTTCCCAACTTGCGCACCAACTCATCCTACCCCGGCGTACCCAAAACTTACTGTGTCGCGTTCCTCATTCCCATACCCGTCCCGCATCCCGAAACATCCCTCGTTCTTGGTAACTATGGGACAAATCATTAAGGAAAGAGTCACTTACTCGCTTTTGGGTATGTTTACCACGCAGGGATAATATGACAGCACCAAATCATTTTAGTGTCTAAGAGTAAAACAAAATGGAATGTTTTCCTTCAGCATTCTAGGCCAAGAGCAAAATAGTATTCAACAATTCGTATAAGGTATCATTAAAACTTCCCACGCTAATTTAATGCCTTGGATCTCCAGAATGCTTCTAAGAGATTAATATTTATTGACGAGTACGTTGTACATAACTGCAGTTCAAGCTGTAAAAAATATACAGATGCAAGAATTAGGGTTCAGAAATGAACTAATGATAGATACCAGAGGGTTCCGCAAAGAGGTCGAGCTTAACTCTCCGACCAGTAGCACTCTGGGCAGCGTGTCGCCGCTCCTTTCTGTTTCCCATCGATAATTAGGGTTCAGGGATTGATTGATTCCTACACCAATCGTACGTAAATCCTTCGTCTGATTAAATTTCAATTGAATCAAGGATATAAATCGAATTGCGCAATTTTCTTTAAAACCCTAGATATAAGAACCGGCTACAGCGTCGTCGACCGACCGACCGACCGACCGGCGTAAATGTTTAATGTTGCGTGAAGCTTTGAAAATCACTCCGGTTTATAGGAGGAGTATATATTTCCGGTTCCAGGCCCAAAGTTTTGTTAATTTTGGGCTGAGCCTTTTTCTTGTTTAGGCTGATTATTTGCTGGACCAATTAATTGGGCTTCATTGTGATTTATGAGAAGCCCGTCATGGGAAAATGTTAAAACCTTGTCTTCCATGAATCTACAATGATACAAATTCTTGCGGTCAGATTGCGCAGATGTCCAACTTGTTCTCTATTTATACCGCTCATTACGATCTCAAATGTCAATAATTTTGGGGTTACTTCAAACAATCTACTGCTCGTGTTGATCTCACGGGTCCCTTGCATGATCAATCTTGTCCGCTAGTTCAACACCAACTACTATATACTTTTATATTGTCGGATGATAACTCGAGGAGATCTTCCATTAAGGTAGGCCGAAGCTTGGAAAAGATGATCGGACAGGGCGAAGAAGATGAGGGAGGCAATTTTTGTGTGTAGGCCGAAGCTTGGAAAAGATGATCGGACGAAGATAAGAATACTTGTGTTTAGGTATGATTACATGTGTTCTATGTTGTACGAGAAGAAGAACGAGTCTATCGTACAATGAGGGAGGAAATCATTGCTATTGTTTAGTCGGACAGGCCGAAGAAGATGATCAATGCTGGATTTTGAAGATGCGGAGGGGGTGCAAAAGATGCGACAAACTAGGGCGTTGCCGAGTCTGTTGGGAAAGCAGACGCGACGTGGGGTGTTGCGAGATGGAATGGAGTGGAGACATCGAAAGAGGAATTAAGGAGGGGGGAGAGGGGAGGGTTCATCGCATTTTAGGGATAGAGGAGAAAGGACAGTGCAAGGGGTACTCACTCTGTCTCAAAATGATAGTCTCATTTCACTTCTCTGTTTATCTCAGAAAGTTAGTCTCATGTCCAAAATTAAAGATTCAAAACTTATAATTTCAATGTTTGAAAAGTCAAACAACACAATCAGTTTGGGACGGTCCTTAGTGGAATAAATATTCTCCATGTGGACACGAGGGGAATTTTGATTAAATAGCATTCATTTTACAGTTTGGGTCGGTTTTGAGGGCTCGTAGGGGAATAATTCCAATACTCACTGATAGTCCAAAAAAAAAAGGGCTTATACAGTCCCCTCCCTCACAACGTTCCAATTTTATCCCTCTCCCATCTCTCTCCCTCTCTCTCTCTCCAACAGATCAGAATACAACAAGACGTCAGGCAGTTGCACATGGCCCAGAGTCCACACACCTGAAAGCCAAGGTAATCTTCCATCGCCCATCTTAATCTCACCTGTTTCTTTTTTTCTGCTAATTTCATCCTCGTTTCTTAAGATTCAATTGCATCCGGACAGTCTAGGTGTAGTCAATTTCCCCCAGAATTTGCCAACTACATATTCACCGTAATTGTTTTTAAATCGTTGGAATTTGAGATCAAATTCCGTATCTGGCGATATCATTTTTCATTCGATGATTATTGCGTCTATAGATCTGAAATTCAGGTTTGTTTATCGGAATACATGATTGGTTCTATGGAAATTTAGCTACTTCCTGGTGTTGTTGATTTTGCTTGATAGCTGAAACTTTTACTATGTTTGTACTTGGGATTGAAACTGAGGCTCCGTTTGTTTCGCGTAAAACAATTTCCGGAAAATGATTTCCCGTAAAATGTTTTCCGGAAAATGAAAATGTTTTCCGGAAAATGACATAAACATGTTTTTGGTTGTTTGGTAAATCTAAGGAAAATGTTTTCCGAAAATATGAAAATAATAATAATTTAATACGAGGAAAAGAATAATTATGAGAAAAAATTGAATGTGGGTGGAGATTTTGGGTTGGAGTGGGATGGGTGGTTGTGCGGGGGGGGGGGGGGGGGGTGGTAGGGGTGGGTGGGTGGGGTAGGTGGGGGTGGGGGAGGTGTTCAAAAATAATTTTAATATGAGTTATTTTTTTTATTTTTTATTTTTTAGGGGGGGTGGGTGGGTGGGGTGGTGAGGGTAGGGTGGGGGTAGTTGGGGGGGTGGAGGTGTTCTTTTTTTTAAATGAATGAAAAGAAGTTTTTTTTTTTTTTGGGGGGTGGGGGGGGGTGGGTGGGTGGGGGGTAGGGTGGGGTGGGGTGCTGGGGTAGTTGGGGCTGGTGGAGAATGGAGATGTTCATTTTTTTTTTTAATATGAGTGAAAAGAAGTTTTTTTTTTTTTTTTGTAGGGCGGGGTGGTGGGGTAGGGTGGGGGTGGGTGGTGGGGTAGTTGGGGGTGGTGGAGATGTTCATTTTTTTTAATATGAGTGAAAAGATTTTTTTTTTTTTTTTTGGTGGGGTGGGGTGGGGTGGGGTGGGTGCTGGGGTAGTTGGGGGTGGTGGAGATGTTCAAAATTTTTTTTTAATGCGAGTGAAACGAAGTTTTTTTTTTTTTTGGGTGGGGTGGTGGGGTAGGGTGGGGGTGGGGTGGGTGCTGGGGTAGTGGGGGTGGTGGAGATATTCATTTTTTTTTTAATATGAGTGAAAAGTTTTTTTTTTTTTTTTGGGTGGGGTGGTGGGGTAGGGTGGGGGTGGGTGCTGGGGTGGTGGGGGTGGTGGATAGGATGGATGAAGAGGGTGGTGTTAGAGGTGTAGTAGGTAGGGTGGGGTTTTATGGAGAGTTGGGTGTGAGTGAGAGAGAGAGTTAACATTTTCCGGAAAATGATTTACTTAGTAAAAATCCGTAAGTCATTTTACTTAGAAAAGAGGGAAAACCATTTTCCGGAAAATATTTTCCTCATTTTCCGGTGCGTAACAAACACCGGAAAATGGGGAAAACATTTACCGGAAGTTATTTTACGCGAAACAAACGGAGCCTGAAATACTAATGTTTACCTGTATCTATGGACCGGAAATCATTTTTAATTGGCCGCAGAGAGAAGGAGATTTGTTATTTGACTGGAGTTTGGTGATATAGAATATAGATACACCTTCATAAAAATATTTAGTTTCTATGTAGTATATCTCTTTCTATCGTATAGCCTAGATATATTGTAATCACTTATTTATTTGTAGATATCATTTACCATGTATAGTTAGGTTAAGACTAGTATATATACTAGGTTAACGCCTGTCCGATGCACGGTTTTTCAATTTATTGCTCAATATTTATTTTTAATATTCTATTATTTAATAATAATAATTTTCCTTTTAATTAAATAAAGTGATTTTTATAAATTTCTCTCAATTCATCTCAGCAATTAAGTCATTTTAAATAATTCATCTTTAAATTGTGTTGAATAAAATAAAATTTATACTCCCCCTGTCATAAAATATATGACTGTTTTTAGAAAACCTCTGTTTCAAAATAATTGATTTTCTTGCAAAAAAAAAAAAAAAAAAAAAACCTTTGTTCCTGAATGTTTTACCATTTGTTTTCTCTAATCATTATATACTTGCAAAATGAGTAAGTCTCTTGTAAAACGCGTTTTACACTAGGCTTAGTGTAAAACGTGTTTTATTAATAACGGCAAGTAGGGTTTAAGAGACGCGGTGGCATACGTGTAAATATTTGAAACTTATGAAATCTCAGGAGGCATATTTTAAAACTGCAGGAGGCATATTTTTGAAACTCCACATCAGGCACTTTGTAAAACTATAACAGGCATTTTTTTCAAAGAGGCACTTCTAAATTTTAAAGCAAGCATGTTTTAAAACTGGAGGATGCATATTTTCATACTGCAGGAGGCACATTTTTAAACTAGAGCAGGCATTTGTTTTCTTTAAAAAAGACTGTTAAAAGTTCTAAAAAATCTAAGGAGGCATGTTTTGAAACTGGAGGAGGCATGTTTTGAAACTGCAGGAGGCACATTTTTTAACTAGAGCAGGCACTTATTTTTTCTCAAAAAAGGCACTGTTAAAAGTTCAAAAAAAGTGTCTCCTCTAGAGTTAAAATATGCATGCTCTAAAAAAAGTGTCTCCTCTAGAGTTAAAATATGCATGCTCTAAAAAAAGTGTCTCCTCTAGAGTTAAAATATGCCTGCTGTGAAATATTGAAAAATGCCTCCTCTTGTTTTAAAATGTGCCTGCTGAGATTTTCATGAGTTCCACTTATTTTCAAAATTGCCACCGCGTCTTTTAATCCCTCTTAAGCCGTTATTTGAAAAACACGTTTTACACACAGTTAGTGTAAAACATGTTTTTTACAAGATTTTGTGTTGCAAAATTAGAAGTAGAAAAAGTAGATAGCAACGATTTTCATACACTTTTATTACTAAAATTTACAAAATCTTGAGTTTCTTAAATTTCTTCCAAATGAAAATAAAATAAAATCATTTTAAGACAGAAGGAGTATGTTATATAATAAATTTAATTCATCTCAATATTAAATTCTCAAAAAGAAAAAAAATGATTTTAAGGTAGGCTTATTTTCATCATATAATGCCACTTAATTAATTTTGCTAATGTAGACCACTTTTGCTTTAGTAGAAAGAAATGTCAATAGATCATAATGAAAGGGGTTGTTCGTAGCAAAAATAAATTAAAACAAAAAAATAATGATTCACATACTGTAACTTAACCCAACGCCACCCTTACTTCTTCACCTAAGAATGGCCTTTTACATCCCATATATAGTTATTAAAGGCCCAAGGCGCAAAAGGTGTGCTCGGAGCCTAGGCACAAGGTGTAAGGCGGGCGCGCGCCCGAGTGACGAAGCCCGCAATAATGTCTTAAAATACTAAAAATATAGTATACATACAACATCAAGCAAGCAGTAATAGTGTTTCCTCCATCCCAAAATGAATATCCAAAAACATTAAAATTTGCTTGTTAACAAGAGCAAATAATTAAATGAATTTTCAATTTGAGACGGAACAAGAGCAAATAAAAATGAGTATTCATTTGGGACGGAACAAAAGCAAATAAAATGAATATTCATTTTGAGACGAATGGAGCAATATTCATGAATTTTAGTAATTGACATATCAATTTCAAAAGTTCAAAAATACGTATCAGGTATCAAATTGGAGTAAGGTAAAAAGGTGATGTTTTCAAAAGTTCAAAACAGCGCCTCGCCTAGCACCGCTCCAATGCCGCGCCTCTCTGCGCCCTGGACCTAGGCGCGCCGATGCTCCAATGTCGCGCCTCTCTGCGCCCGGGGCCTAGGCGAGCTTTTTATAACTATGATCCCATAAAGACCAAACAACTTAATGACCTTCTCTCTTCCTCTTTAAGCCGTTTCATTAACAATTCCGAGACAATTGATTTTTTTTACCTGGTCATAAACATAAAGGAATAGGAAGGGCTTTATTAACATTCTCACAACAATTAATGCATAGATAATTATTTAAATTAAATAGTTATAATTTAAATAATTAATTCAATAAATGAGACATGATGTAATTAAGTGAAAAATTTCAACGTGGAGTTGACACGTTGCACCGCTGATGTCAGCGATTTCTGATTTAGTAATAGTATTGTCACTCATCAATAATATTATTATCTTTCCCAGTATCTTCTTTCTCTATATGGTATAGAGCTTACAATCCATTTTTTTTCTTTCTCTTGGCATCTATGACATCTTTTGACTTCTCCCTTCTTCATAATTCGGCTGAACCTACTAAGTTGCTAATCATCATCTCTCTCACTCACATCCTCAAACTCACCCCTACAAACTATATTTCATGGAAAACCCATATTAAAACCCTAATTGGCCATGAACTATATAAGTTCATTGATGGAACTCATCTCGCCCCTCCCAAAGAAATCACTGAAATCACTGCCACCACCCCCACCGCTTCTACCCCTGCTACCCCTGCCTCGGGTGACTCTAATGCTTCCGCCAACAAATCTCAAACCACCACCACCTCAAATCCAGCCTATATAACCTGGCTCCTTCAAGATAAGCTCATTCTCGAAGCACTTGCCAAGCTCTCTCTCTGCACCCATAGTTCCTCTCATATCCCAGTACCCTACCACTTATGCTGCTTGGCAAACCCTAGCAAAAACATACGCAAATCCATCCAAAGGCCATATCAAACAGATCAAGGACCATCTCCGTAACATCACAAAAGGTCCTCGATCCGTCTCTGAGTATATGCAAGATCTCAAAACTTGCACAGACCAGCTAGCCTCTCTTGGGCGCCCCTTAGATGCCAATGACATAGTTGATTGTGTCCTTGATCAACTCAACGATTCCGACTTTGATAGTATGGTAAATGTCTTTAGAGCCGAGATACTCCAATCACATTTGATGAGTTGCATGGGAAACTCATCAACCGCGAGCTCTCCCTTAAGCACAAATCTAAAACCATTCCCCCTTTTCCAGCCACTGCCAATTATGCTGCCAAACCCGCTACCCGTAACTTCCAAAATCGTTCCTCTCTAAACACCAGCCACTCTCGCATCCCATGGTATCTCTCATCTCACATCTCCCCCACATACTCCTAAAAACAATGGGTATTCTGAAAGATGTCATCGACATATTGTTGAGACTGGTCTTTCTCTTTTAACTCACTCCTCTATGCCTCGTACTCATTGGCCTCTTGTCTTTGCCACTGCCTCCTATCTCATAAATTTCATGCCTACCCCTACTCTTCATCTTTAATCTCCATTCTACACACTTCATAATCGCATATAGACGTGACCAAAAAAAACCGGCAACCGGCTAACCGCCGGTTGATAACCGGTCAAAACCGGGTCAAAACCGGGAAACCGGTTAACCGGCAACCGGATAAACCGTCAACCGTAATTCCCCGGTTCGGTTTCGGTTAGGCTTTCTCAAAACCGGTAAACCGCCGGTTATAACCGGATAACCGCCAACCGGATAACCGGCGGTTAAACCGTTTATAAAACCGGAGGTTAACCGCCTAACGGCTACTTTTCAAAAATTTGCACCGGGCCCCCCCCATTTCCCCATGTCTGACTGACCACCACTGTCCAAAAACGGCTAGTTTTCCAACTAGCCGTTAGTTCAGTTAACTTTCGGCCTTAAATGAAAAAAAAAAAAAAAAAAAAACCAAAAATTGCTTACATATAAATACCCCCTCCCTCCTACCATTTTAGTTCCACATCTTCTCTATACTCTTTCTCTCTCTACTAATTCCTAAGTCTCTCACACTCTCTCATATTTCCAGTTAGATTGCATAATTCCAGTCAGTTTTTTAACGCTTTCCAGTTAGTTTTTTAACGAAATCACTTTTTTAATTTATTTAGAAAATTCCAGTCACTTTGTTAACCATTTCCAGTCAGTTTCAAATCGTTTTCCAGTTAGTTTTCAGAATTCCAGTCAGTTTTTGAGAGTTTCAGTCAGTTTTTTGACAGTTTCAGTCAGTTTTTTAACAAAATCTGTGTTTTTCATCATTTTCAGTCAGTTTTTTAGCGAGTTTCAGTCAGTTTCTAAACAGTTTCAGTTAGTTTGTTAACAAAATGGCCTCATCTCGAAGGAGCGGCAAGGAACATGTTGGTTCTTCCTCACTTAACCCGGAAATTGAGTCACATTTTGAGGAAAGTGAGCAAAATGTTGAAGAAAATGTTCCTCAAAGTGGTAGGGCCGGGGCCGGCCGAGCTCGGGGCGTGGGAAGAGGTGGTCGGGGGCAACGTCAAGCACGAGAATCCAAATCCGACACTTTCACGATCCATTTCCGAAAAGTACAAATTGACCCCAACGACTTTGTACATTTTCGAGCGTGTTGCAACTATTGCACCAAATCTTACCCGTTCGCAAAAGGTAATGGGCATGGAACATTGAACCATCACTTGAGATCAACACATCCTGAAAAACTTGGGATTGATAGTGATCAAGCTCAATTACAATTTGCTCAACCTAACACCCAAGGTACGTCTTCTGTCTTATTTAAGTTTAATAATGTCGTTTATAGGAAAGAATTGTGCAAATTTGTGTGTGTTAAAGGGCTTGCTTTTAACTTTGCGGATGATGAATTTTATGAACGGTTTATTAGACTTTCTTTAAATCCGGCCGCCTCCAAAGTACCACGTACGACTCTCGTACGCGATATTAAAAAAGTGGTTTTGGAATATAAACATTTTTTAATTGATGTTTTATCAAAATTAGATCAAAGAGTTTCAATTTGTGCCGATGGTTGGAGTGATCATTGGCAAAGAAATAGTTATTTGGGTGTTACATGCCATTGGATCGATAATTCGTGGACTTTACAAAAAAGATTACTTGCATATGATAGTTTTGAACCACCTCATTCCGCGGAAAATATTTGTAGAAAGTTGCACGCCATTTTGGCAAAATATGGTCTTTTGCAAAAAATATTTTCTATTTCATTCGACAATGCTAGTGCTAATACCGCTAGTATACCGGAATTGATGCTCATTTGTCAACCGTCACTTGGGGGTAAGTATTTTCATATTAGATGTTTATGTCATATCATAAATTTATGTGTTAAAGATGGTTTGGATGCTTTAGATCAATATGTTAAACCCATTAGAGAGGCTCTTTATTTTATTGCAAAAAAAAATAAAATTACAAGAAAATGGATAAAATATTTACTAAATAAGGGTCTTCCCGAAAAATATTTTTCTATGGATGTTCCGACTAGGTGGAATTCTACCTACAAAATGTTAATTGATGGTTTTGAGTATAAAGAGCATATCATGGATTTTTTTATTAGTATGGGCTATGAAATTCCTTTATTTGCGTATCAATGGAACGCTTGCACTAATTTATGTCAATTATTAAAGATTTTCAATACCGCCACTTTGGCTTTGTCGGGAGTTTATTATCCAACTTCCGTTTTGGTACTTGATCAATGTATTGCAATAGTTCTAAGTTTTAAAAATTTGCAAAATTGCACCATTTTAAACGAAAGCATTGCTTCCATGAGGCAAAAGTGGGTCAAATATTTTGATAACATTCCGTCTCTATTTTTGCTTGCAAAGATGTTGGATCCCCGTATTAAATTGAAAGATCTAGTCCGCATAATAACGTTTTATTATGCAAATTTATACCCCAATGGGGACGGATTACACGAAAACCCGGCGATTATTGTTGAAAATACAAAAAAAGATTTGGTGACTCTTTATAATGAGTATAGTGCAATTCATGGAAATGTTTCTCAATATGGCTCAAGTCCTAATGAAGAAGATATTGATACACAATATGATGTGAATAACGATCCATATAGTTTTGTTAATGATATTTATTTTTCAAAACGTCCTAGAACGTCTCCTTCTTCTTCTTCTACCTCTAGCATTCCGTACGAGTTGGAAGCATATTTCTCTACTAGACATGAAGTTGTACAAAACACTTCAAATCCAATTTCTTTTGATATTTTGAGGTGGTGGTCACAAAGGCAAGAAACTTATCCCATACTCTCTTTAATTGCAAAAGAAGTCTTAGCTTCTCCCGCTTCAACCGTGGCCGTCGAATCGGCATTTAGTGTGGGAGGAAATGTTTTGGATGCAAGACGTTCCCAACTAACTTGTGAAAATTTGGAAAATCAACTCTTGCTTGGTGATTGGGTTAGAGCGGAAAAGAGGGAGCAAGATATGCCTTATGAAGAGGATTTAGTAAATGTAGATCCACAATATCAATACGACTTGGAAGATTCTACGGGAAGTTCGGAAGGGGACGGAATGTAGATAGTTTTTATTTTAATTTTTAGAATAGGTTTATTTTTATTTCATTGTAATAGTTTAGTTGAGGTAATAAGGCTCCATTTTTTCCTCCCTTAATTATAAAAGGGCAAGGATTGGTTGTCCCCCTCTTTGTAATTTTAATTTTAATTAATAAAATTTAAGGGTACCGTCCCTTTTTTTACTTAAAAAATTTGTGTTATACATTATAATTATACACTTATACATTTTAAGTTTTTAACTTAAAAACAAAAAAAACAAAAGAAAACTGTTTAATATATGTATGACTCATACATATACTCCCGTTTTTTTTTTTATAAAAACTGTTTAAAAAAAAAAAAAGTTAAAAAATCTGTTAATAAAACTGTTAAAAAAATCTGTTTTGAAAAAAAAAGTTAAAAAAAAGTTATAAAAACTGTTTAAAAAACCCTTTAAAAAAATGAAGTGTTTTCTTATTTTATCTTTTTTTTTAACAAAAAACTGTTAATAAAACTGTTTTGAAAAAAAAAAAAAAAAAAAAGGTAACCGGTTTAACCGGTTTAACCGCATTAACCGGTTAACCGGTAAACCGTAACCGGACATAACGGTTATGCGGTTAGGTTACGGTTAGCATTTAACGAAAAACATAACCGGCGGTTATAACCGTCAACCGCCGGTTATAACCGGATGGACACGTCTAATCGCATAGCTGTTAAAGGCGAAAAGTGGGAGGCGGGCGATACGTACCCGAAAAAGGGCGAAAGGCGAGGCGGGCGAAAGGCGGCAAAATGGCGAGCAAGGCGGAAAATTAAAACAAAAAATTATTAAATATTAAAAAATATTATATTTCTACTTATTATGGTATCCTAACATAATTTCGACCTCAAAAGTGAGAATTATAGGATATTGATGTTTAAAAGAAAACAAAATTAAAAAAGATGCTTGGAATCTAGATTAAAGAAAAAGAAAAAAATTAAACATGGGGAGGGAGCAAAAATAGAAAACGACAGAAAACTGGAATTAAGTAGAAAAAAGAGAGCGATTATAAATTAAACGAAAGAACTGGGAATAAAGAAGGAAATACAGAAAAATATGAAATCGACGCAGAGAGTTTAGAGTTTGTGTAGTCGAGTTCGTTGAAGAGTATCGTCGTCGTTGGAGGGTTCTTGTCGTAGCTGCGAAGATTGCGGCAAGTATTATCGACTTCTCGCTTCTTATCGTTTGGAAATTAGGGCTAGATTTTACAAAGGGGCACCTCACTTACCTAAATTGGCGAGGTTTCCTTAAAAAAAAAAAAACACGACATACACAATTTGCGCCTACCATGTCTCTCGCTTTCGCTTCTATTCAAACAGCATATGACGTTGTCCAATAAGGTCGTCGACCGCCTGATTTCACAAAGGCGAAAGGCGGCCAACCCTCTAAGGCGCCAATATGGCGAGGCGGGCGGGCGCCTTTAACAACTATGCAAAATCGTCAATCAAACTATCTTAAACTCAAAAGTTTTGGTTGCTTATGTTACCCATGGCTCCGTCCCTATACAACTCACAAACTTGAACCTCGCTCATCCCCTTGTGTCTTTGTTGGTTATTCCTCCACCCAAAGTGCATATTATTGCCTTGACCCTTCCTCTAACAAAATATATACCTCTAGACATGTCACGTTTGTTGAGCACAATTTTCTATATGCAAAAATTACCTCCCCTCCTCACCAAATAATCCGGATGAATGGTGTCAATTTCACCTTCCCATTCTTTCTCCTACCCCTACTCTACTTCATCCCCCACTCCTACACCTTCGGCAATTCCCTCACCACCACCTCCTCCTCCCCGGCCTACTACCAGACTTCAAAATAACATTCGCAAACCCCTTGTCAAAATGAATCTACATGTTTCTCTACCTCCAAATCTGTCCGAGTCTATCTTCGTAGCCCAAGCTCTTAAAAGTCCGGTTTGGCGGACTGCCGTGCAACATGAGTATGATGCTCTCATTAAAAATCACACATGGGATCTTGTTCCTCCCTCTTCCTCTCAAAATCTTATTGGTTTCAAATGGGTGTTTCGCACCAAATTTCTTCCTGACGGGTCTGTTGATCGCCACAAAGCCCGTCTAGTTGCAAAAGGCTTTCATTAGCGACCCGGCCTTGACTATTCTGAAACTTTCAGTCGTGTTGTCAAACCCGCCACTGTCCGTACTATTCTCTCTCTTGCCACAGTCAATGGGTGGGCTCTTTGTCAAGTTGACATCAATAACGCTTTTCTTCTCTACATTTGGAAGGTTACACCTTCGATTGATTGTAACCAGAGTTGTTTTAAGTCATCTGTGAAGTGACCTTGATGTACAGACTTATCATAATTTTGATATGATAAAGCAACGGTTTTCTCTCGCTATTTGTAGCTTTCCTAAAAATCTATGATCAGGAAACTGCAGACGGCCGAAATTTATTTTGTTTTTCCAGCATTTGCCCCGAAAACTAGACCAATAAAAGGAAAGATGGAGGACGGAAAGAAAGAGAGAGACCGAGAAAGAAGGGTCACAAGCGTGGTAATATGTTGTTATGCAGGTCTTGTTGTGGCGACCTGTTGTCCAGGGGAATTTTGTTGCATTAACTATTACATGATTAGGAAAAGTACCAATAACAATAACTCTGAAGATATGCTTGTTTTTTGGAATCTAAATCTTGTTATCAGGATTAACAAAATCGGCGACAATAGTCATTGTGAAATTGTCTGCTATGGATCATTTCTGCAGTGCAGTCTACCATTGAAGCCTGCCCTTACTAAGATGGTGTATAAGACAATCTCTAGTAGTCTTTGTTATGCTATTTACTCGTGGAGGTGAAAAGCGATATAAATATGAAATCAACTGTTTTTCAATCTGACTCGTGTAGACAAGTTATGGTAAGCTATAGCCAGCTAATATATTAAGATTGAGATGCATTAGCATGCTATAATAATTATATCACTATGATAGAGGCAAACTTAGTCTCCATATAACAAAAACAGTAGAAAATATGCTGTTTGTTGGCTGATTTCTGTGGTCATTTTCTGAAGAAACTCTTCACTTTGAAAGTAAGAGAGTTGTTGGGACCAAGTAATTCAATAAAGAAAAATTGATGTATGATATGGAAGAACAAGAATATCATTGTAACCAAGTGGCGGAGCCACAACATGCCTTATGGGGGCAATTGCCCCCTTTTAATTTTTCCAAACAAAAAATTAGTAGTGCAATTTTGACAAAATATTATTAAATTTAGGGGTTTTAGTGCAAAATGCCCCCATTAATGTCAAGAAAAAAAAACACTCTACTATATTTTTTGACCCCCCCCCCCCTCCGACCTATTTTTTGAACCCTTGCCCCCTTTTAGTTAATGCAATTTTCAACAAAATAATCTTGTCCCCTTCCATAAAATTCCTAGCTCCGTCAATGTTGTAGCCCCCATCTACCAGTAAATTAAATGGAAATCACATAACCAAATGGAAACAAGACTGTTTTTGCTGTGAAAGAGATGGGAAAGGGAAATAAGAATTGTGTGGAAGAGTTGGAAGAGAGAGATAGAGATAGAGATATGATTAAGTTAGATCGGTCATTCTTGCAGAGTTCTCACAGATTGTCCAGACTTAATGGTATTATCATTTACCAAGTGTAGAACAATGGTCTCTACCAGAATACATACTCCCTCCGTCCCACACGAAATAAGATTTTTGAGAATGGCACGGGGATTAAGGAAAAATATTAGTGGAGTAGGTGTTGTGAGTATGAAAAGTGAAGTAGGAGAGAGAAAGTGGGGTAGGGAATTATAAGTGGAAAGTTTCTGTGAGTGTGGAAGTGAGTCCCATTAGATAAAACATTTCCATTTAGTGGCTGTCCTATTTCGAGTGGGACACTTGAAATGGCAAAATTCCTAATTCGGGTGGGGCAGAGGCCAGAGGGAGTATTGTTGAACCTAAAATCATCTAGGTTGACTCTATAACTCTGAAGGTTCTTATTAGTGATGGTCTCAAGTGAGGGAGGGGATTCTGGAAAGTACTGTCAGTCAGTGTAGATCACTCGACCATAGAACTTACTGCAAACTCGGTTTTTTTGTTGTTGTTTAATTCTGAAAACTATTATTGTGAATAGATCCTGATGATCTTCTTTCCATTGGAATGCAGATCCATAATTGTGGACTCAACTTGGTATAACACATTACATTTATTTCAGCTTTCAGAGCAGTAGGAAATGGTCAAAAGGTTACTTCTATCTCTGCAACTGTGGCTTGCCCATTCACATAGCTAACCTAGATGAAATGCTCTAACTTCCTTTTATCATTTCCTTAAACAGGCATGGAGCGTTTTGAACTTCAAGAAGTACCATGTCTCAGTGCTTAGAGGGGGTCAAGTATTTGTGTGCTTCCCTGTTCCACTGCTGTGACCTTGAATTGTATAAACAATCAAGGGGGCTTGATGATCCTGAAATTCTTGCTAGAGATACTGTGTGTATGTCCTTAACCTAGTTTTTTATGGTTCATTATTTACTGTTTGATATTTGGAACCCACTGCATTAAGTTGTATGACAGTTTGAAAATGTGTTGTAATGTAGATTTTTTTGTCTGGTACGGCTATAGTTTTTTTTTTTTTTTTTCGTGTGTACATTAGGTCTTTACAACCACAACAACAACAACAACAACAAAGCCTTAGTCCCAAACTAGTTTGGGACATTAGGTCTTTAGTTACTTAAATAAGAAATACAATCGTTATTTAACAACTAAGTTTCTGTATGCAGTGTTATGTGGAACCTGTACAATTAACTTTTGATCTATTGTATCTGCTTGTTCACATGTGCTGTTTACTGGTGGCCAGAGCTCATGGCTTCCAACCTGGAGGTCATGGGTTCGATCCCCCCCTCCCCCCAGAAGTTAGAGAGAAGTTTTTCTCTCCCTAGGATTTGTCTCCTAGGCGCTTCTGCAGATGATTATGTATTGAGTTCAACTATGAATTAAATTTGAAAAAATAAAAAAATAAAATTAATGGCGATTGATTAAGAATATGTCCGCGACAAGTGTTGTAATTTTTGGGACGAAGACAAGAGCAATGGAATTGTGGCAAGAGCTTAAGGCGGAAGCCACAAAATCTGGGGACATGCTGATGTTTTGGCTAAAGCCTTAAGCTTTGGCCATTGCATGTGCCAATCATGATCAGGCGTGGTTGTTTGGCAAAACTCAAAACTGGGCCGAAGCCCAAACAACAAAGGAAGTGACGTGCTTTGTTTTTGTTGAATTGAATAAGGATTTTAACTCCTTCCGTCCTAAATATTTAGTACTCTATTTGGTACAAAGAATTATTCAAGAATTAGGAAAGTAGTTTCCTAATGAGAATAGATTTACTTTGTACACAAGAAATAGATTTCCTACTACTCTAAGGGTTTTAAGTATTTATGACTATAAAAACTACACTCTCCCCCAGCATATATTTTAGTGTTCATCTTTGAGTGTTACAAGTAGATAACTAGATCTAGGTTGACGGATTTATTAGACTTAATAATTCGTGCAACTAGATTTGTTAGATTGTCTTTTGTAATCACCATTGAAAGTATATATTCTCCCTCCGCCCGTGGATGTAGCCAAGTTGGTTGGTGAACCACGTAAAATTCTTGTGTTCGTGTTTGATTATTTCGTTTTTCGCCATCATTCTTATATTTTGCTCTAACAATGATAATAGAAGGTTATTTGTTGGCGGCTTTATAATGCTTTAAGGTATACAGAGCAAGGAGAATGGCTGAATTAGAGACTGGGTGAGAAAATGAAAGAGATGGGTAGAAAAAGCAGTTATGTTGAACTTTATTACAAGGGAATGATAATCTGATATTTTGTTCATTTTCTTGGTTTCAACTTTTGGAGAACCCCGAAGGCTCACCGCATGTAAAGGTTGCTGAACAGTAATGGGTGTAGAGCGATGAATGTGGGAGTTCTTGAGTGGCATTTGGAGGGGGGGGGGGCGAGAGTGTGGATGTGCTATTATCTAGAAGTTATAAATGTGGATGTATATGTTTGCCGTTGCTTGCCTGATGTAGGGACACACCCATGAAAAATATTCTTCAAGAGGTCTCCATTTTCTTTGTTACAAACATGATCGTGGGTTTCAGCATTGTTTCATCTTTAACATTTACGCAGGCTACTGATTATGGGAAAAGAAATTCCCAACTTGTATATTAGATAGTTACGTTTTCAAAATATTGTACGTACATGGCTGTGAATTCTTTTTCAAATCTAAAGACGTGCTAATCTTCTAATGGTAAACTGACATTAAGATTTTTGTACTTAAGCTAATTGTTTTACCCAACTATTGCAGTTAGCGTAAGTGAGATTGAAGCACTTTATGAGTTATTTAAAAAGATTAGCAGTGCCGTGATTGATGACGGATTGATCAATAAGGTTTGCATATATCCTTTTACTTGTCATTGATATATGAATGTTGCATAATTTGTTTGCATGTTCAGATGCATATTTCCATTTTGTAGTATGTTGATTTTCTTTATTTTTCCAGTTATAGTATTCTAACAGCTACTTTGATGTTGTTTCTCGAAATAAAATTCAGGAAGAGTTTCAGTTGGCATTATTTAAGACGAACAAAAAGGAGAGCTTGTTTGCTGATCGGGTACATTCTCTTTGATTATCATTTGTTTTTCACTTATCGAAACTACTAGAATAACTATCTTTCTTGGCATTATTTAAGACAAACAAAAAGGAGAGCTTGTTTGCTGATCGGGTACATTCTCTTTGATTATCATTTGTTTTTCACTTATCGAAACTACTAGAATAACTATCTTTCTCAAATTTAGCATTCAGCTTGGTGGGTGGAGTTTGCATTTTTATTCTGATAGTAAAGTTAGCTATCAAAATCATGATGTACATCACGTGGACAAAATACACATTTATAAATGATTTTTTTTTCTTTTACTATATAAAGTGGATGAGGAGGACACGGAACTTTGCCTCTAGCCGATTATGCCTTGAAGGCTTCACAAATAGGGGTGTACAAGTACGACGAGATATCTTCAACAAGATAACACTTTCTCCACACTGTTCATGACAGGATTTGAACCCCTAACCTCCCTACTAGAAGAGAAAAGGGATACAATTAGGCAAGAGCTCCTTGGTAGACAAAATATACATATACTCCCTCCGTCCCATCTCACTTGAAACCTAAGAGGTGGGCACAATAACTAAGGAAAAAAGATAAAATAAGGAAAATGTGTGGTAGAAAATGAAGAGAGAGAATGAGTGGGGTAAATAGTAGTGTTGGTTGAATAAATTGAGTGGTGGAAAATGAAGAGAGAGAATGAGTGGTGGGGTAGATTCAATATAAAATTATTAAAAGTTGGCTATTTTGGGGAGGTCCCAAGTGAGCTAGGACGGACCAAAATGGAAATAAGTCTCAAGTGAGTTGGGACGGAGGGAGTATAGCACAGTCTAGAGCAACTTCATACACTCGCCGTGTATGAAGCTTTTTTCAGTTCACCACGTAGATATTCTTAGTAGTTCTATCTTTTGTTTGCTGCCTTTTCTTTTTTCCCAATTATAACTTACATATAGTTGAGTCATGCATCAGTAGTGTCATTCTCTTTCTCAGGTGTAGGATTTGTTGCAATGTTCCTAATTCTCTTGATTGTAGGTGTTTGACTTGTTTGACACTAAGCACAATGGAATCCTTGGGTTCGAAGAGTTCGCTCGTGCGCTCTCTGTATTTCATCCAAATGCTCCGATTGATGATAAGATTGAATGTATGTTTTATTATGTTCTGAATTATGTGAATTCATAATTATTTGGTTCTTAGCTTCTCATCTTTTGCTGCTGCTGAAAGCTAGCAGTTAGTGTCTCGTTTCTAAATCTCTTCATATTATTGCAACTCTTTATTTGCAGTTTCTTTCCAGCTTTATGATCTCAAGCAGCAAGGTTTCATTGAGAGGCAAGAGGTAACTTTGTTTATTATACAATTACACTACATGAAAGTCTGAAACCTAAAGTAGTGAGAAATGGGACTTGCAGTTAGGTGTAAATTATAATATTGCTGATCTTATTTTATTTCTTAAAATTCTGTCAGAAATAAACCAGGAAGTGTTTGTGTCATTCATGATTTTCTGTCCTCCATAATAGAGCAGCTGCAGTTAGTCATTCCAGAACTCCACTCCATGTAACTTATATTATGAAAGTTTTTGTTTAGCACTAAGAGCATTCGCAATGGTAAGAGCTCTTTTGATAGTTTTTTTGCGGTCCTTACATGCCACATCATTGCCAAGTTAATTAGAAAAAAACAAAAACCTATTTCCACTATGGTACATCTTTCTTCCCAGCTTTTTTGTGGCCCCCTAATGTCATTTTAAACCTCTTTCTCTATCTATAAAAAGCATCCCAACAACTTTTTCTTATAGCAATCGGTAACATAGTTGTAAAAACCGTTCCGTACCGGTCTGAACCGGCCGGTTCGTCCCAGGCCGGCCCAAAACCGGTGCGGAATGTGGCAAGTTCCGTCCCGTTGATAATTCCGGCCAAAACCGGACTGAACCGCTTGAACCGGTCTGTGCCGGACAGAACCGCCCGAAAAGCAAATTCCGGCCGGAGTACAAATACGATGTTTGACGAACAGGAATCAGAGGAGAAGAAATCGCAGGAAAGGGTTTAGGGAGGTGCGGATGCATCAGATCTACCAGAGGTGGTGAGGCTGTGATGATCGGAGTAGCTATCGGCGGATGTGGACGGACATTGAGATGGAAGAAGGGAGAGACGGAGGCCTCCTGTTCAAAAATCACATCGTCACATTGGAAAGGGGAAGAGAATGAGGCGTGCTTGGTCTACAATTAGGCCGAGTCTTTGAAAACCTAGTTGAGTTGGAGTCTGGGAGTACTTATCCAGTGTGAGACTCGCATGAAAAATTGAGTGGAGTGGCAGCTATAGACCACCCATGCGCATTCTTACTTTTTTTTTTTTTTTTTCAATTTACGCAAAAGCATGCACAGTCTAAATTTAGTTTGCTTAATCATTTAAATTATTATCAGAAATTATTCATTAAAAAGTTACATATCAATTTAGAAATGAAATTGTTCTTTTTGGATAAAAATTAGACTATTTTACTAGGACAAATTATAAAATCATATACTCCCTCCGTTCCAAGGAAGTTGCAACATTTTTCCATTTAGGGTATTTCACAAAAGTTGCAACAATCCAAAAATAGAAGCTTTTTATTACTTTTATAATCCTCCCACTCATTCTATCTCTTCCTCCCAACCACTCATTATTCTCCACTCATTCTCTTTCCACCCCTACTAATTCTCTCTCTTCCTCTCTACCTTTTATTCCTAATATACTCCCTCTGGTCCAAAATAACTGTCACTTTTGGTCAAACAGATGTAATTTTGACCAATAAGTTTAAACAAAAAATAATGATACTAATAAAAATTTAAAAATTGTTATTAAAAGTATTATTAATTATAATACAATGACAAATTTTAGATTTTTATTAGCATCATTATTTTTTATTTAAATTATTCGTCAAAGTTACATCTGATTGACCAAAAGCGACAGTTATTTTGGACCAGAGGGAGTAATATTATATCCTTAATTTCCCAACTCAAAAGTAAATGTTTCAACTTTTCTGGAACGGAGGGAGTATAAATATACGAAAAAAATAAAAAGTGCGGTAAATCGGGTACGGTGCTCTCCGGTACGTCCCGTTCCAGTGACAAAACTGGTGCGTTCTCCGGTACGGTATTTATAACTATGATCAGTAAAGCATTAATGAGATAGGTATAAAAAGCAACTCTTAGTGTTAAGAGCAACTCCTTACTGAGGAGCCCTTCAAAACATCCCACAACGGTGAAAATCTTTCTGTAGCTCATTTATTAAAATAAAGGGCATTGAGTTAAAGTCTGATGACAATATAATATCTTTCCTAGCAAATATCTTTGTTTATTATCCGCAAACCCCTGAAAGGCAAACTGAAACTTGTTCCATTAAATAGAAGCAGAACTGCTGCACCCCGCAGTGGGTTTGTATCTGTTTAATGCATCTATAGGGAGAATGCTGTGATAGCTTATCAATTTCTTGAAAACCTGTTTTGTTTTAAGGGCCATATCTCTGAACAGTTTATTAGCTGTGGATATCCCTTGATTTTAAATTGTACCATACAAAGGCGTGTCATCACCTGAGTAAAGAATTATTTGTACATACATTGATTATCTGAAAGGTTATATACAAGAGAAGTGTGTCCCACATTAATTAGTTAATGGTGGTCATGGAGAGGGATCTAACCCAGCTCAAGTACTATATTTGATTAATAAATACTTCTATTTATGTAGGTGAAACAAATGGTTGTTGCTACCCTGGCTGAATCTGGCATGAATCTTTCAGATGATGTCATCGAGAGTATCATTGATAAGGTACGCTCCACATCCAGTCTTATTTTGTGTTTTCTTGGAAGATGATGAACCTACTTTAGCATCTGAATGCTCAAGAATCATAAAAGCATATGAGTTCTCACTATGGCGACAAACTAAGCAGTATACTAGGACATTACACACTGGAAATCGACCAAACATGTGTTATGACTTATTGAAGGAAATTGGGTTGGAGACCAGACTTCTCTGTAGGGTGTGGAATACCATCGGTAGCTGAATATGCCAACTTCTCAGGAGTGGTCAAATTAGTTTCCTATCAATTCTAGTTCTTTCAATTTTGGAAGAATATTAGGCCACATTATAGTAATTAGGTACTCCCTCCGTTTCATGTCACTTGAGACCAGAAATTTTGGTACACAAATTAAGGAAAAGTAAGAGAGAGAAATAGTGGGAGGAGGTGTTTGTGAGTATGAAAAATTAAATAAGAGAGAGAATGAGTGGGAGGAATAGTAAGTTGTTTGATGTTGTGAGTGTAAAAGTAAAGTAAGAGAGAGAGAGAATGAGTGGGAGGAACAGTAAAGATTCTTTACCATTTTAGGCAGTCTCAAGTCACATGGAACGGACGAAAAAGGACATAAGTCTCAAGTGACGTGAAACGGAGGGAGTATTTATGTAAGTCTCTTAGATGTAGAATACCGATGTAAAACACCAACAGCCACTAAAGTGCATTTGTAATTTTACATGTATCCGATAAAGAGTATTGAAATTTGTTCGACGTGTCAACTATGGCCTTTAGGTTAAGTTTGATAGAAGAACACATCTACGAGTTTTGGTATCCTATCTTTTCTGGTAGTGATTTGAAAATTTCCAGACAGACCCTTTTCGAAATGTTTCCCTTATTCATACATTTAGTAATCACTCTGAATGGGACTTTAATTTTTAGACCTTTGAGGAAGCGGATACAAAACATGACGGGAAGATTGACAAGGAAGAATGGAGGAGTCTCGTGCTGCGACATCCATCCCTTTTGAAGAATATGACCCTTCAATACCTCAAGTAAGTTTATTACTTCACATGATATTGGTTACTATTAAGTCATGATTTGTCCATAAGTGCTGCTGTATATGTTTGGTGTTAGATTGTTAGAATATCTTTGGGAGATTATCACTTATAAAACTACGTTGTTGTTGAGCAAAGATAAAACATTAAATAGTAATAGACTAATAGTCACTCTTTTTTCAAAATTGAAATCCAGAAAGTATACAGGGTTAGTTTCTAGCCCTCATTGAATGCAACAAATTTCCCTTGCATTGAGCATAAAAGTGTCTAGATGAGCTAACCATTCTGTTACCAGATTGTAGTCTACTTCCTCCCTGAACTAAGTGTAATTTGTGCTATTTGGCTATCTACAGAAAATGGCCATACTTCAGAAGTTGATATACATTTATTTACCTTAACTTTCCTACATTTCTATCCCATGTAAGTTTCAGAAGGTTAAAAAACTTGGGGATGATGTAAAGATTTTTTTTTTTTTTTTTTTTTTTTGGGGGGGGGGGGGGGGGGGGCTTGACGCAAAGGTTCCACGTGACTTGGAGGTCACAGGTTCGAGCCGCAGAGGAAGCCTCTTGCACTAAATGCAAGGGCAGGCTGTTTACATTAAGCTTGTGTGGGTCCCTGGACCCCCCATGCATAGTGGGAGGCACCATGTCTGCCTTTTTTTAGATGTTGCCAAAATTGTTAACTACTCACAAGAGATTGATTTTGTGTATGGTGTTGGAAGAAATGACTAAAGGCACCTAATCAGATGAAGAGTGTGGGGATTTTTCAGAATTTTGGACACTTGATCTACTGTAATTTTATATCAATCTTGTGCACACACTAATGAATATTTGTTGGCCCGTGCATACTAGAGTTGTTTCACATAAAAGCTTAGTATTACTTCTAGGCAGTATTATGCAAACTAACTAGAGTACACAAAAAAAAAAAAAAAAAAAAAAAGAAGAAGAAGAAGAACATTACCGTTAATGGATATCGTGCCCTAAATATGCCCAGTTACTTTGATTCTGGCGTCCTCGCGGAGCAAAACTTTAGAGAACATGGGTTGGACGATAATTGACTAGTTTTCCCTTCTCTAGTTTTCTAATTGTTCTATAAAGTTTAACAGTTGTAGCATTAGCATAGATACACATGATATCCGAAGTTTCTACCTCGTTCGTATAAGATGTTTCTGTAGCTTAGAAGCAGAACTATGTTTGAGCCTTGTACTCCTGTTACTTTATGAGCTTGATAACAATCTTAATCACTCACAATTTCGAACAGGGATATAACCACGACATTCCCGAGCTTTGTGTTTCACTCGAGAGTTGAAGACACTTGACGCAAGATTCACTTCAAACTTCTCCAACGGCAGTTGTGGATACATGTTTTTATTTTGCTTTGTTAAATCTCTCAAGGACTTTACCATTTGTTTTTTGGATTCAGAAACTCTATGAACATCAGCTATTCTGGATAGAGCTTGGTTGTGAACTTTGGTTCCGTTGGTGTTTATGTCATTGATTAAACGTTGTAGTTTTCCTTGAATAGTTTATTCCAACTATTATTATTTTTTAATATACAGCGTGTGACAATTGATTTTATTCAGATAGATGGGAATAAAGAATAGCCATGAGTTAATATAAAGAGTGTTACAGTAGATAATTTTCTTGTTGAACGTTCACTTATGAAATCTTGACAACAGATTTGGGCGTGCAAGGACTGTAAATTGATCCGTTTTGGTTTGAATGGAGGAAATGTAGTCATTTGTTTTCATGTACTGATGATAGAATGGTGCATCCCGTCCAACTGAAGAGCCCACACCTCGTAAACCGGGCTCCGAGGTCCGATCCAGTCCATTCTAAAAGAGACTTGAACCAAGCTCACCCCAAGCTCACTTGACGAGGCTAACCTCCCTTGGTATTAATATTGTTCCTCTCATCCAAACAAAACCACCAAGAACAATCTTAATCACTCAAAAAAATAATTTCAGCCTATAAGAACAAAAAGATCAAACCCTTGCACAATGTTTTGTCCAAGAGGCAAGTGGGCTACAGGGAACAAACTGAAGAACACAGAAGACATGCATACATATATCTGCAAACGGTATATAACGAAAAAGTGCAACTGCAGAACAAAAAAGTAACCTGCATAAAACTGCAATGCTTGCTACTAAATCAAAAAAAGATAAACCAAAGTATTAATATTGTTCCTCTTACCCAAAAGAAACTACCCAGTTTGGGACAATCTCAAAACCATCCAAAATCATCCCCCTACTACCATCATCATATAAAGTTTTAGCTAAAGAAAAAGTAAAAAACATGAATAAAACATAAACCAAAGACAAGTAAAAGGTCAGCTTAATCGACTTCCTCCATCTTGCTGCCTTCCGCATCAGCATCGGCCTCCTCCAACGCAGGCATGTCAGCATCACCATCCACAGCATCATCATCATCAATGCTCAAACCAAGTTTCAACATCCTATGAATCCTATTACCGAATGTATTGGGCTCTTCAAGACTAAACCCAGATGTAAGCAAAGCAGTCTCAAATAGCAAAAGAACCAAGTCCTTCACAGACTTGTCATTCTTGTCAGCATCGGCTCTCTTTCTCAACTCCTCCATGATCACATTCTCGGCATTAATCTCCAACGTCTTCTTGCTCGACATGTACCCACCCATGCTCGAGTCCCTCAAAGCCTGGGCCTTCATGATTCTCTCCATGTTTGCAGTCCAACCATATTCACCAGTCACCAAACAGCAAGGTGAGTCAACCACACGGTCAGACACAACCACTTTCTCAACCTTGTCACCCAAAACATCCTTAATCACTTTGCAAAGTCCATCAAACTTCTCTTTCAGCTCTTCGTGTTTCTTCTTCTCGTCCTCGCTGTCATCTAGGTTAAGACCTTCCTTGGTAGCAGCCACAAGCTTCTTTCCCTCAAACTCCTTCAACTGACCCACGGAGTACTCATCAATGGCGTCAACCATGTAAAGGACCTCGTACCCCTTCTTCTTAAGCCTCTCGAGGAAAGGAGAGTTCTCAACTGCCTTCTTGCTCTCCCCGGTGATGTAGAAAATGTCGTTTTGGCCCTCCTTCATTCTTGTTACGTAGTCCTTCAAGCTGGTCATCTCATCACCGCTCTTGGTGGAGTGGTACCTTAGCAACTCAGCTAGCTTTGTCTTGTTTTGGGAATCTTCGTGAATACCAAGCTTGAGATTCTTGGAGAAGGATTCATAAAACTTGGTGTAGTCTTCCTTGTTCTCTGCAATCTCCTGGAAAAGCTCAATGCACTTCTTCACCAAATTCTTGCGGATAACCTTAAGAATCTTGTTTTGTTGCAGCATTTCTCTCGAGATGTTGAGGGGAAGGTCCTCAGAATCGACAATACCTTTCACAAAACCCAAATACTCGGGGATGATCTCCTCACAGTTGTCCATAATAAAGACACGACGGACATAGAGCTTGATGTTATTGGGCTTCTTCCTTGTATCAAAGAGGTCAAAAGGTGCCCTCTTGGGTACAAAGAGAACAGCCTTGAACTCTAGCTGCCCCTCAACTGAAAAGTGCTTAACATTAAGGTGTTCCTCCCAATCATTGGTGAGACTCTTGTAGAATGCAGCATACTCTTCCTTTGTGATCTCTTCTGGTTTCCTCATCCATATGGGCTTCTGCTTGTTCATTAAAGACCATTCGTGAGACACCTCCTTGATCTTCTTCTTCTTTTTCTCTTCCTTCTCCTTTTCTTCGTCTACCTCCTCAACCTTTCCTTCCTCATCCTTCTTATCCTCCTCGTCCTCGTCATCAGAAATTTCCTTCTCTGTGGTCTTCTCAATCCAGAGGGAGATTGGGTAGCTAATGAACTCGGAGTGCTTCTTGATCAGATCCTTGAGCCTACGCTCCTCAAGGTACTCAAGTTGATCCTCCTTCAGGTAAAGAGTGATCTTTGTTCCCCTGCCTAGAGGGGCACTATCATCTCTGGTAACAGTGAACGATCCACCAGCCTGAGATTCCCAGATATATTGTTCATCATCATTGTGCTTGGTTGTAACAATAACCTTTTCTGCAACCAAATATGCTGAGTAGAAACCGACACCAAACTGCCCAATCATGCTAACATCAGCACCAGCTTGAAGAGCTTCCATAAACTCCTTGGTACCCGACCTGGCAATGGTTCCAAGGTTGTTCACCAAATCTGCAAATATAAGAAATAAGAATGCATCATCAGCATTGTGTCAAAATAAAACCTTAAACCAGGGTAGGTCCAACAACAAGGTAATTACTCACCAGCCTTGGTCATGCCAATTCCACTGTCGATGATAGTCAGTGTGTTATTGGTTTTGTCAGGAATGATGTGGATGAAGAGCTCTGGTTGTGCATCTAATTTGCTTTTGTCAGTCAGGCTCTCAAAACGAATTTTGTCCAAGGCCTGCAGGGGGATTCCAATTGGAGAACGATTAGAAAATCTTATAATGACTAAGGTTTCCACATAGCTTTAGATAGATTGTATTACAACAATAAGAACTCTCTGTCTACTCATTTTAGGCTAACAATAGACACACTGCACCATAATAATAAATCAATATACCCAGTAGACCGAACACATGTTACATACAATAAAGGCAAAACCACCATGTCATGATTTACATCTTATTGCACTGAAAGAATACATAAACTGAACTAATTGGAACATCATACAAGCCTCGTGTTATACAGTAAGCAGATGACAAGGGAGTCTGATTCTAGACTTTTGATTTTATACTACAGGCTAAAGGAAAAACCCTTAATAATGCTCACGAATAATTAGAAACAGGCTTAATGCTTCAACTAAGTACAGTAAAAAGAGTGCATAATACACAACTAAAACCCACAAATCCCAACTCTAAATGAACTTAAGACGAGCGGAATTCATCATTGTCTTCATTATCTTGATGAACAACTAAGTATTTCTACAAAAGTAACTAGCACAAGAAATTGACATACAGTAGACTATATTAAATACAGAACGAGGCTCTCCAACACCAAGTTAAATATGTTAGCATTATAAATAAATGCAATACAATTTACATATCACTGACATGATTGTAAATCAATAAAGTTAATATTAATGCAAAAGAAATCTCTCTAGCCATTAGCATACTGTAAATTGAATGCCATACTGTATACTTTAGTGACATCAATTCTCAAGTTTAAGATGTGAGCAACATAACACCCAAAATTAAATTGAATCCAATCAGCAAAATTAAACATATTGCATAAACTAAGCAAACGATATATCATAGCAATGATTTCCAGTTCTAAACTTTGTTGCTAGTTGAGCAATCAGAATTCAACAAAGTACAAGGCAAATAAATAGATTAGAACAAAGATCTAAACGAAGAACAACAAATCAAAGCGAATGATGACTTACATCGGAGGCGTTGCTAACAAGCTCACGGAGAAAGATCTCCTTGTTGCTGTAAAAAGTGTTGATGATGAGACTCAACAACTGGTTGATCTCAGCTTGGAAAGCGAATGTCTCTGCGTCCGCCATTACTGTTGAATACAACGAACTTTGTTCTCTCTCCGACAAGACGACGACGACCGGGAATAAGGTTTTAGAGAGAGAAAGAGATCAAAGAGGCTATTCAAGTGTGAGGCAGGAAAATTGTTTTTATAGCAAATAATCTAGGGTTTCTAGATCCTTCCATTGGGACATGTTTGTTTGAATGTTTAGTTACTATTTGCACCCTGAGGTTTTGGCCGCTTTGTATTATAAGCCCTCTATTTTTATTTATTTCTATATCAACACCTACTGTACTGTTCTTGTTTTATTTAGGTACAGATTGATAGTATAAACCAAATTTCAAACATTTTTTGTATACCCAATTACCTCAAAAAAAATAAAAATAAAAATACTTCTTGATTTTGTACCAAGTCAAAATTCTGTTTAATCATCTTTTCAAAATTTCATCTTGTTTATTAATTGAATATTTTAATTTTCTTTTTAAAAATATATAAATTGTACGGGTGCAACACGGGTGAACTTATCGATCAGACTTCACCGCGTTTTTAAAAAGAATTATAACAATTAGGTATTGAGATAATATTTTGTAACGTAATCCTTCGGTCCCACTTTAATTATAAAAATTGTCATTTTAGTTGTCCAATTTTAATTTACAAATCTCAAAATAGAAAATTTTAATTTTTTTTTAAACAATGATCTTGCAGTAAATCATTTGCACACCTTATGAAAATATTAGAAGGCAAGTTCCACCCAACTGATACATTAGTTGACTGGAAAAAAAATTTGATAACATTTTAAATAATGACTTGGTTTTGGGGAAACTAGTTCATCACTTTAACCCCTATGAAAACAGGACTTTTTATAACTTATGGCGAAACTAGTTTCCCCCAAAATTTTCTCTTAAATAATTTGTATTGAAAGCTCAAAATAAACTACTTATAAAACTAATACTCCCCATTCCTGGATATATAACAGCAATATTCAGAATTTTCAGTATGGAGGTTTATTGATTTACCCTTCACACCCTCAAACTACCCAATATATAACAAATATACCCATCTTTGATCCCAAACCATCAATACACGCTAATGAAATATTCCTGTTCAGGTAAATACCACCAGAAAGAGACAAGCCTAAATCCCATGTACTTATTTGCCTTCACACTTCTCACTCCGTCCCAAAACACACCTTCCACGATTTTGAAGATGCACGGGAATTGAAGAATGAGTATATAATTCAATAGTATTGTGCGTAAGTGGAGTAAGAAGAAAAATAACAAAATCTGAACATTTTAGAAAAAAAGACTTACCAATAAGACACCAAAAGACGAAATAAGTGTAAGGTGTTTTGGGACGGAAGGGTTACATAGTTTCTATTTACGTCATCACTTTCTTTCGGTTTAGCAATTCAAAGAAGTAAGAAAATAAAAACATAAAATAAAAATTGATTATTGACATAGGAAACAAACAAATGAGGTGCTCCAACTAAACTAGTCATATGCATCCACAAGCAGAAAACAAAAACACATTTGATAGTGTACTCAGAGGAACTAAAAACCAGTGTACCAAAATTTCCAGCCAAATCCCAATTTCCTTGCAATGCAGGACAATACCATCTAAGACATAAAGAGGGGGGGGGGGGGGGGGGGTAGGGGGGGGGGTTAAGGGGTGTCTTAAGCTAATTAAAAAATCAAAATGTTGAATTTAATCAACTTCTTCCATCTTACTGCCCTCAGCATCAGCATCTTCCTCCAGAGCCGGCATATCCACGTCAGCATCACCAGCATCCTCATCAATGCTCAAACCAAGCTTCAACATCCGATGAATCCTGTTCCCGAAAGTGTTGGGATCATCAAGGCTGAATCCAGATGTTAGCAAAGCAGTCTCAAACAGCAACAAAACCAAATCCTTGACAGACTTGTCATTCTTATCAGCTTCAGCTCTCTTCCTCAATTCTTCAATAATCCCATTTTCTGGGTTGATTTCCATTGTCTTCTTGCTCGACATGTACCCAGCCATACTTGAGTCCCTCAGTGCTTGTGCCTTCATGATTCTCTCCATGTTTGCAGTCCATCCATATTCCCCCGTCACCAAACAACAAGGAGAATCTACCACACGATCGGACACAACCACCTTCTCGACTTTATCGCCCAAAACTTCCTTGATCACTTTGCAAAGCCCTTCGAATTTCTCCTTCTGAGCTTCTTTCTTCTTTTTCTCGTCCTCGGTTTCATCAAGCTTGAGTCCTTCCTTAGTAGCCGAGACAAGCTTCTTTCCTTCGAATTCCTTCAGCTGCCCAACTGCATACTCATCAATGGCATCCACCATGAACAGGACTTCATAGCCTCTCTTCTTCAGCTTCTCAAGGAATGGTGAATTCTCAACAGCCTTCTTGCTTTCACCAGTGATGTAGTAGATGTCGTTTTGACCTTCCTTCATCCTAGTCACGTAGTCCTTCAAACTCGTCATGTCATCACCGCTCTTGGTGGAGTGGTACCTAAGCAATTCAGCTAGCTTTGTCTTGTTCTGGGAGTCCTCGTGGATACCAAGCTTCAAGTTCTTTGAGAAAGCCTCGTAGAATTTGTTGTAGTCTTCCTTGTTCTCGGCAATCTCTTGGAAAAGCTCAATGCACTTCTTCACCAAATTTTTGCGGATGACCTTGAGAATCTTGTTTTGCTGCAACATCTCTCTAGAAATGTTGAGAGGAAGATCCTCAGAATCAACAATACCCTTTACAAAACTCAGGTACTCGGGGATAATTTCCTCGCAGTTGTCCATGATAAACACACGCCGGACATAAAGTTTGATGTTGTTGGGCTTCTTCTTTGTATCAAAGAGGTCAAATGGCGCCCTCTTTGGTACGAAAAGAACAGCTTTGAACTCCAGCTGACCCTCAACCGAAAAGTGCTTCACAGCTAAGTGGTCCTCCCAGTCATTGGTCAAGCTTTTGTAGAAAGCAGCATACTCCTCCTTGGTGATCTCTTCAGGTTTCCTCATCCAGATTGGCTTCTGTTTGTTAACCAAAGACCACTCATGTGAAACTTCCTTAATCTTCTTCTTTTTCTTCGCTTCCTTCTCCTTTTCTTCATCAATCTCCTCAACTTTTCCTTCCTCATCTTTCTTTCCTTCCTCGTCTTCATCGTCAGAGATTTCCTTTTCGGTTGTCTTCTCAATCCACAGAGAGATTGGGTAGCTAATGAACTCAGAATGTTTCTTGATCAAGTCCTTAAGCCTACGCTCCTCAAGGTACTCTAGCTGATCTTCCTTGAGGAAGAGAGTGATCTTTGTCCCCCTGCCAAGGTTTTCACCAGAAGTATCCCGTGTCACAGTGAATGAACCCCCTGCCTGCGACTCCCACACATACTGCTCATCATCATTATGCTTTGTTGTGACAATAACCTTCTCAGCAACCAGGTAAGCAGAGTAAAAACCAACACCAAACTGTCCAATCATGCTGACATCAGCACCAGCAGCAATGGCTTCCATGAATTCCTTGGTACCAGATCTAGCAATAGTACCCAGGTTGTTAACCAAATCTGTCACAGGCACAAACAAAATGTTCTTAAGTTGCAAATACCAAAATTGCATTCGTATTGACAATATTTACATCAAAATAAGTACGTACCAGCTTTGGTCATGCCAATGCCACTGTCAATGATAGATAATGTGTTGTTGGTCTTGTCGGGAACAATATGGATGAAAAGCTCTGGTTGCGCATCAAGCTTGCTCTTGTCAGTCAAGCTCTCAAAACGAATCTTGTCAAGAGCCTGCACAGGTTATTTGCAACATAATATTATAAGCTAGGGACAAGAAAAACCTAATGACTGAATCATAACAGAAAAACTTTTACACAGTAACATTCAAAGATCTTTACTAGAGAATCAACAGACACGGGACAGCACACACAGATTGTGCACCTAACAACATAAATTATCATTGAATATGCTGACCACCCAAAAAGAGTACTGGTGCTTACAGAATAGGATACAACCTAAAAGAGATTATCATTCAATATATTGAGCAGAAATATGCAATAAAACCGCAATCAGAAACATATACCAGCAGGCCATTTTTTTATTTTTTTTGATAATAAGGGAAATAACCAGCAGGTAAACATACAGATACTACACATTTGACTATATGAGCACACTCAACTAGATATATGGCTGCAAGCAGTGGCGGATCTAGGATTTCCAAGCACCTGGTGCACAATTTACACTAAATAACTTCATACCAAAAAATTTCCAAACGTCTACTAAGTTCACACCCCTTCTAGTTAAATTGCCACTCTAATTAATTTTTTTGGTGGTGCACTTAGTAAAAAAAAAAAAAAAAACTTTTTTTTTGTTAAAAAAAATTGGGTTGACCGGGTGCACGTGTACCCCCTACTGACACTGTAGATCCGCCCCTGGCTGCAAGTATAATAGAGGCTAATGAGAGCAATTCACGTAAGTTGTGTCAATTATGAATGAACATCAACACAATCTTATAATGTACCAAAAAAAATTCAACATAATCTTATTTGCAAAGATATTATGCAACTTAATTGTTTAATGTTGGTTCTAACAATTGATTTCAAACAACTACCATATTACTGGTCTACATCACAACAAAATCTGTTTCTTGTAGCTAACATACATTTGGCTGGACGTGGGTATTAAGTCTAGTCCAGCAATTTAATGGTCAGTAACATCTTCGACCATCAAATTAGGTCAATAAATCAAACAAGTACTCGTGCAAAACATGTAAATGACTTTGTTTCCCTATGACAGCCTACCGCCAATAGTAATATCAATAAACAAATTGAAATAAAACTCTTGAAGAATTACTTAATCACATAAATAGCCCACAATTGTGTTGGGCGTATTGACAACAGGCACGCATATATATATATATATATATATATGAGAAATAGATTCCGTCAGTCAATGTTCTTCATCATACACATAGAACAGCCAAAATCTCGCTACAGTAAGTCATATGCATCTCATTGCAGACGAATCAAATCAGATAAAATAAAATAAACACTCAGAACAACCGAGGCAGAGTTTTTAAACCTAAAATCAACCAATACAGGAAACGGAAACAAAGTAAGAATATGGAAGAAAGAGACTCACATCCGATGAATTGCTGATGAGCTCGCGGAGAAATATCTCCTTGTTGCTGTAGAAGGTGTTAATGATCAAACTCAAAAGCTGGTTGATCTCGGCCTGGAATGCGAATGTCTCTGTATCCGCCATTGTTGATGGATGATTCGAGCTTTTTTTTTTTTTTCTCAGAAGACTGTTTTTTACGAATATCGAAGCTAGGGTTTCGAATTCAAACGAGTACAAATTGCGAGAGAGAGAGAGAGGCGAATCGTTGAGTAATTTATATGAGTAGCGGTTCTAGATCCTTCTTTGTGAGAGAGAGAGAGTTTTTTTTTTTTTTTTTGTTAAGCTGAGTAATAGCGGTGGTTTGAATTGGCCCATGCGGGAACGTTCTAGACCAATCCAGCATTCCCGCTAATCGTTGTAAATTTTGGCTAATTTTTCTAACGAGCACGCGGGGATGTAATTGTTTACTTCTGAGATTTTGCAATAAATTAACGATAGATCTCTTAAAAAGGGAAAATGACACATTAGCACACCCTAAAATTTACAGTGATTGCGTTGTGAGTATCAACATGCTCCCTCCGTTTCACGTGATTTGAGACCAAAAATTTTGACACACAAATTAAGGAAAAGTAAGAGAGAGAAATAGTGGGAGGAGGTGTTTGTGAGTATGAAAAATTAAATATGAGAGAAAATGAGTGGGAGTAATTGTAAGTTGATTGGTGTTGTGAGTGAAAAGTAAAGTATGAGAGAGAATGAGTGGGAAGAATAGTAAAGATTCTTTATCATTTTAAGCAGTCTCAAGTAATGTGGAACGGACGAAAAAAAAAAAAAAAAGTGTCTTGATTGAAGTAAAACGGAGGGAGTACTTATCAATTTTGATAATTTTATTCCTCGTGTTAATATTTTGTGGCTATGTGGGGGCATTTTGAGTTTTTTGCAAAATGACCCCGCGTACTATCAATTTATTGCAATGTAACAGTTGTACTTTCAAAGCGATCAATGTCACCTGTGTACTATCATTTGGTAATCAATTGAACCCCAAATTTTAACTACCGTTTAAAAACTAACGGTCTTGTATACATATTTTTCAAATGTGGTCCTTAAAGTTTTCTTTTTTGCAATGTCCTCATCCCTTTCATAAAATTATCAAATTTTTAATAGGAGTTGGTCATGTGCTGTCACATGACTAACTCCAATTAAAAATTTGAAAATTATTGAGAGTAATGAGGACATTGAAAAAAAAACAAATTAATTAAGTAAAGAATTACTCTTGTTAAAAAAAACCTCATAATAATAGAATATTTTATATAAACAAAAAAAATATTGCACATAACTCAAAGGTACAACACTTTTATGCACAACAACCTTATTAATTTTTGCCCAAAAATAAAAAGAAAGAGAAAACCCTCCATTCATTTTAATGATGGTAGAGAGCGATGTTGGGACCGCGACCACCACCACCACTCTCCATATTAGTATGATATTGTCCGCTTTGGGCCTAGCCCGCACGGATTTGTTTTTGGGTCAACCCCCAAACGGCCTCATACTAATGAAGTGGGTGGGTGCTATTATATATCTTGCAATTATTTCCTCAATTGCCAATGTGGGACCTTGGGTTGCACCCCAACAATCCTCCCCTCAAACCAAGAACCATATCCAGCGAAAGCTTGTACCAACCGGCCCGCGGAACACCGCCGCCTTCGATTGCAAGACTCCATTCGCAATGTCACACAAGGGGAACCCCACCAATATAAAGCACACACGCGGTCCACCCGGTCAGGAACATCCGAACCATGGCTCTGATACTAGTTGTTGGGACCGCGACCACCACCACCACTCTCCACATTAGTATGATATTGTCCGCTTTGGGCCTAGCCTGCACGGATTTGTTTTTGGGTCAACCCCCAAAAGGCCTCATACTAATGAAGTGGGTGGGTGCTATTATATACCTTGCAATTCTTTCCTCAATTGCCGATGTGGGACTTTGGGTTGCACCCCAACAAGCGATGGCTTTTTTCAAATGAATCGGAAGGATATACATACAGGTTTGGTGTGTATACGTTGTGAGGAGGAAGGAGACGTCAAGTGAGATGCATCGTATAATTTTGTCCTATTTTCCCAAAAAAAATCATTTGAGCCCTTAATACGTAATAACAATTTCTTATTAAAATTTTGACTAACTCCAACAATAGTATAATTAAGTATTTAACGAATGATAGTCGCGTGATAGCACATGACCAACTATAGTTAAAAATTTGACAATTCTATGAGAGTGATGAGGATATTGCAAAAGAGAAAACTTTAAGGACCACATTTGGAAAATATGTGTATGTATACAAGGGTCATTAGTTTTTAATTGAGAGTTAAAATTAAAATTTGGGGTTTAGTTAATTACCAAATGATAGTACGCAGATGACATTGATCGCTTTGAAAGTACAAATGTTACATTGCAATAAATTGATAGTACGCGGGGTCATTTTTCAAAAAACTTGGGGCATTTTATATAGGAAGTTAACAATGTTGACAAGAAACTTAACGATTATTGTGTGAAAATTGTGTTATTTACCCAAAAAATCAAATGATATTTTATTTGTCACTATTTCATATGTTACATTTACCAAATACAAACTAACAACATTAACTTATTTAACAAATTATCATCATCATCACCCACCTTTAACGCTAACAGCGCCGTCTCTATCACCCGTTACTAACACCACCATGGGTGCAACCTAACATAAGAAGTAGTAAGAGGGTAGTGGTAGATCAAGTGTTGGGGGAAGGTATGTGGAATGATATTATAGTTTTTGATGGTTATGTTTCTACTATAGATAAATAAAGTAATTATTATAAAATTTATATTTGTCAGATTTTAGTGTAATATTTATGTTTGAAGATTAAAGATCAAAGTTTGGTACACATTTTGTACAAAAACATCTCTCTTTTTTTATTCTAAGAGGCAACATTAAAGAAAATCTAGTAGCAAAGTTAATGTGAACCTATCAAAAGATGTCTAGATCTAAAGTAAATGCGAAAACTTTTTATTGCTTTAATAGATTTTTGTGAATGAATGCCTTGATCCGACGCTTTCAAAGTGACAAAAACCAAAGACATTAATGAATTGACATGCAACGGTGGACAAAGTGTAACATCCCAACTTTAAGCTCGATAATTTAATCTAGAAAAAATAGAAATGAACATCAAAATAAAATTATAGGGAATATTTAAACTAGGTTGATGTGTGTTGTTTATAAATTGTTGGGCCCATCTCATGTCAAGTTGGCGGCATGTATATTAATTCATGTCATAGTAAGATGTGTCACTGCTAGAAAATTTGAATCCGGTGACGAAAGAAATCGTGGGTAATACATCAAATCTGTCGGAAAATGTAGTCCTCCTCCCGACGGAAAAAAATTGTGGCCAATAAATAGTAAGTAATTACCGATGGCTTGTTCCATCGGATGTCATAACATAATTTTCATAGGCAGATGCAAAAATATGTCGTTAACAATTTCCGTAGATAATTTCCTACAATTGAATTTCGTAGGAAATACATACAATATCAACGAAGTTTCTGTCTGAATAATCCCGTGAGGAAATAAAGACGGTTTCAGTGTGTCGAACAAACTGAAAACACTAACGAAATTTTCGTCGGCATAGATTGATTTAAATATAAAATTATATTTACCAACGGGTTTTCTGTTAATGATTTAGTTTTAAATAGACATATTTATATATTTCTTATTAATTATTCGGCTTATAACAATATTAATAAAAAATTGAGATAGTGCAAAAAATAATAATAATCACACTAATATTAAAAACCCTATTTATATCATCCAAGCAGAAAGTTAAAAATAAAAATAACATAGTGCAACTAGTTTTTCTCTAAGGTTTCAACAAAAAAAAAATAGTCTCCCTATTACATTTTGTACAAAAACATCTCTCTTTTTTATTCTAAGAGGCAACATTAAAGAAAATCTAGTAGCAAAGTTAATGTGAACCTATCAAAAATGTCTAGATCTAAAGTAAATGCGAAAACTTTTGATTGCTTTAATAGATTTTTGTGAATGAATACCTTGATCCGACGCTTTCAAAGTGACAAAAACCAAAGACATTAATGAATTGACACTTTTTAGGCAATTCTTCATTCAAATTTTATACTTACACCCCTCAACACAATTTCTTAATCCGTGGCCAAACAAATTTATACTCTCTCTATCCCTCTTTAAATTTCTTACTTTTCTTTTTGGTCTGTCTGAATTTAAGGTTCTTACATTACTTTATTACTTAAAATGGAAAGTGAGACCCACTTGTCATTCTCCTAATAAAAACTCCCTACCCACTTTCTCACTCCTACTTACTTTTCATACTCACAACATTTACTTTTTGTTAATCTCCGTGTAAAGTCAAAGTAAGAACATTAATTTGGGAGGGAGTACATTTTAATGGGACGGAGAATTTTAACAATCAAAACCAAGAGACAAGAGTGGACCAGTTAGGATAGAAAATAAACGCCGGTGACTTAAAATGACAAAAACTAATAGTTCAGTGGCTAAGGATAAATTGTTTCCACTAATCAAACTCTGTGCGGCCATTCTTATCCGGCTCACTCACCGCACCTCTCTCATTATCTCTCTCCATATTCACGATTCGTTGTTCTTATTACCACGCAATGGAATTGCTTTCGCTTCACGTCCCGCCGGCCCTCAAATCTACATGGTAAGACTCCGTTCGTTATCGAAATTACAAATTGCAAATAGATGAATGAATAATTAGGAATTCTACATCATCATATTTGGAAAAAAAATTGTTCCGTTGTAGGCAAACGCCCTAATTTTATGTAAAATATGGTGATCTTTCAAATTTGTACGAGCAGCAAACTTGCAGTTGCAATGTGCAGCATTTTTAGCGTAGATTTGCCTAATTTTCCCGGAATAATTGTAGCCGTATGTTAAGTTAGTACAAAGGAATTTTGAGCAATACTTTGTAAGTTAATTTAATTATCCTACGAAAATTTTAAAATTGTTATGGATACAAATGTTACTAGGATAATTAAATTAACCTAAACTTATTGCTTAAAGTTTCTTCGTACTAACTAACTTACAAAAAACGGCGACATTTATTCCTGGACAAAGGGATTAGATGTTAATTATTCCCTTCACCCTATAGCTATAAGTATCTCAGTTGACTTGTGATTGTGGTTTAATTGTTTGTACAATGTTTATACCATGTTAAAATTTGCACTCACTTAATTTTGGACGACCAAAGACGAAAGGGTAACATTTATTTTGGGATGGATTAGTACAATTGGGATAGCTTTTGTATTACAAGCTCTGCACCTATCACTGCATAAGTGCCCGTGTTCTCAAGGGTTCACCAATTATGCTGTTTGCATACGATTCCATAGTCATATATGGGGCATGTCACATGAATTCTCGCTTTTCAATATTACTACCTCTGTCCCCAAATGAATGTTCATTTTTTTTTTCAAATTTACTCTTGACCAAGAGCAAATCTGAATGTTTTTTCGGGCATCCATTTTGGGACGGAGGGAGTACGTCTTAATTTACAAATTCTTGCATGGACAGTTTTAGGGGTTTTGGTGAATCCAAGAGAACTGTGGCTTTTGAGCAGTCAACTTCAATAAAATCCCAAGGAGGTTACTTTTGCAGTTTGTTGGCTTTAGTGCGGTATCGCTGAATGCTTATCCAACCCTTGCTGCACAACCGCTAGAGATGAAGGAACCTGATGTGATCCGGTAAGTGCTTTCTACAATGGCTTAAATGCTAACTTTGTCGTTATTAGATGCTTCATTTTTCTCTGATGACAGATTTTTATTTGGTATTTGAAGTATTCAGGACCCTGAAGCTTGCCAGTGGAGTCAGGGTACAAGGTAATGTTATGCTATACATAATTGTGGTATCAGACTTATTTAATGTATCAGCTGAGAGTCTGATACGTCAATTAGTTAGACGTGTGACAAATATATCCTTTTCCAGATGCACACTTGAATGACTAGTCTTGCTTATGTGAAGTTCACTATGCATCTTTTTGCCTAAATTGCTATTCAGTTCTATCAAATTATGCGTGAATTTTTCTATTGTTTGATGATGTTTTATGGGTCTTCTATTCAAGATATTGTTGAAGGGGAAGGATCAGAGGCTTGTGAAGGAAATCTTGTTGAAGTTAATTACGTGTGCCGACGTTCAAATGGTTATTTTGTTCACAGGTACTTACTATACATCATATCTTATGCATGAGCTCCTAGATTTAGTAAACAGGGGTTTGAATGTACATATCCTGTTTGGTTGATTAGCATGCCAGATTCTAATATCAGTTGGCAATTTGTTATATTTCTCCAACTAGTTGCTACTTCTTTACAAATCCCAAATTGTATTGTGCATTCCTGCAGCACGGTGGACCAATTTAGTGGAGAAAGCTCTCCAGTTATACTTCGTCTTGATAACAATCAGGTTAGCCTTCAATCTTATGAGCAGGTCCAAAGTTTTTGTATACAGTGTTCAGCTATATTTTTGTCAAATATTCAGCATGCTCATGTAAGGAGAATCACTAGGTGTACTCCAAATTCTGTTATTTCTTTCTTTAATGCTCCCCCCCCCCCCCCCCCCCCCCCCCCCCCCCCCCCCCCCCCCCCCCTTCCCACAAACAAAGAGAGAAGTAACAACTTACTGATATTTATTTTAGGCACACACATACAGAATTAACAACTTATTGATGATTTATTTTAGAACTTTTTCATTTTGACAGATTATAGAGGGACTGAAGGAGGTAATACTGGGCATGAAGGTTGGAGGTATATTATTAACTTTTTTTTTTTAATGGGGTTTTTATTGAGCGATAATTTACATAAGCTTAATGCTGCTTGAGCTAGAGCTGTTTGGCTTATAACTTGCATTTGCTGAATGTGGACTACGCTTGCTTATAACCCGACCCGTTTAAATTAGCGGGTTGAAACGGGTTACACGTCTCAACCCGTTAAGCTTAACGGGTCGACCCGACCCAACCCGTTTCAACAAGTGAGCACAAATAGGCAGCATTAATAAATTCAAGGCACCCCGGTAGGAAAAAATAAACGGGCCGACCCGTTTCAACCCGCTAACACAAACCGTTTCAACCCAACCCATTTGACCCGCTGACTTAAACGGGTTGTAGCGGGTCGACCCGCCACAAAAACCGGCCCGCCACAACCCGCCCCGCCCCGCCCCGCACAATTGCCGGGCCTAGTATAAATTATACTAATGAAAATCTAAAACTTGTTAATGATACACCATCAACAATACTATCAATAACAAGTTTTAGATTTTCATTAAAATAATTATATAAACCTAAAATTATTGCTCAGATTACATTCGTAGCAATGGCGAAAAAAGTGGTAAGATCATTTGGGACGGAGGGAGTAGTATTATTTTTTCACGGATACTGATTTGCTGAATTTATAAAAAACAACATGTTTCTCTGTTCAAGGGAAGAGACGAGCATTGATACCTCCTTCTGTTGGATACATTGACGAGAGCCTACAACCGATCCCTGAAGAGGTTTCGCCTTTTCCTGTCTATACGAACTTTCTCTTTTCTTTCGTACCCACTTCCACTTCCATTGCCATCTATATTCTGTTCTAAATACTCTTTATCTTTAAAGGACTGTTTCAATATTTTCATTTCACTTGATGATCAGTCAGTCACGGGATTTCATTATTGATTGCAGTTTGGGCCGCGACGCAGTCTTTTGTCTCATGTCAACGAGCCTTTGATATTTGAAGTGCATCTCTTGAAAGTTCTGTAAACTTGTTTGTATTACTATGTAAATCAGACCAATGTCTGTAAAGTCATTCCAGTTACCATTTCTTCATACCAAACATTTTAATACGAGTGTAATTATTTTCTGTAAGACTTGTAAAGTGTAAACCTACATAGTATATTTGTACATGGAGAAAAATCATTTATGTTATGTGCAGTTGGAGCAGTTCCATTGACGAAAAAATTTTCACAGCCAATGTACTTTATCAAGTAAATGAAACAAGGAGATTAATTTGACTCATTGAAATAGTTTCTTTTTTTTTTTTTTTATTTTTATAATGTGTCCACGCCATAAGGAAGCGAGGAGATGTATCGAACCCTAGTGCTCACCGAGGGTGAGGCTTGGCTTTACGACTAGGCCACTCCTTTGGGGACAAATAATTTCTTGTTAGTTACAACGTTTTAAATTATACTTGCAATCTTAATTTTATAAAACAAAGGAAAGTAAGAACATTTATGTATGTCCTCAAATGAGTGGCCTAGTGGTAAAACTAAACAATAAAAAAAGAAAGTATTTAAAATATTTCAAAAGTGATTTAATATATTAAATAAACATAAATTGTATTTTTTAATAAAAAAATCTAAAACAACAAGTACTTTAAAATAGTGTAAGTATTATTTTATAATTTATATGATTATTAAAAAAAATTGAGAGAGAAAATAGAATAAAATTACAAAAAAATAATAATGAAATAACCACAAACCAAAAAGTAAGCACCAATCTTACGACAGCGTTTTTACAATGTCTGCGGGAAACATCACTTTTGCTTAAGAATGAAGCGTTAAGTCAAATCTCTGTCTTCCTCCTGCTCCGGTGAATTCGGTTCGGATCCCTAGCTCCGACAATGCAGAACTGGTTCACATCATCAGGCACTGCCGACGATGATCGGAAACTGCAGCAAACGTCGTTGGCGTCATCATCATCTCTACTAGCAGATTGGAACTCTTACGCGTCAACAAAAGCATCCGAAGATAGTTCCATTGTTGGAGCTTTCGACATCGAATCTGCTGTCAGGTCCGCCAACGACACCGTTTCCGGCACCTTCAACGTGTAAGCCTCCATTGCCATATTGCTTCAATTTGTAGTGTACCGTGTTAAACTGAGAACAAATTTTATTTGAATATTCTGTTTGTGTATAATTTAGGGCCGGGATTGGCTGTTAGATCTAAGTGATTGCATAACTTTGTTGTGTTTCTGCGTTTCATTTATTTTTCAAGATTTTTGTTGGATTTGAGTCAGTAATCGATTAAACAAAGGAACAACCTACCATTTGTACATCCAACGAGATTAAAATAGTATCACTGGAAGAGTTTGTGAAATTAGTTTCTCTATCCTCATTATACGTAAGTGAGATGTCATTATAAGTTAAGATTAGTATGGAGATATGTTCTCGGTCAGTGGCGAAGCCAGAATTTCTTTTAAACGGGGTAAAATCATTTTAAACGTAGCATATTATATTGTAATTACCTAATTTTAGTTTAAAGTGGGGTTTTTTTTTTTTTAATATAGTGTTATTTTTTCATAATTCAAAGGGGGGGGGGGAGGAAGTTATAATTTAAGGGTGAAAGCAATATTGTCAAAATTTGCTAGTGCTAATTGGTATATTTGAAGAAACCAAGAGGCGCAATTGCCCCCTTTATAGAAGGGGTGGATCCGCCAGTGGTCAGTGTAAAGTTCATTTAATCTCGTTTTCGGCCTGCCGATTGGGTCTCATTGTAGCTCCAATAAGTTCTTGTTTCCACTTTCCACTAGAGCAGCTGAAAGATGAGGCAACAAGCATCAAATTCTCAGCATCATTTATACTTCCATAACTAACCACATTATACGATTAACTTTGAACAAAGATGCCGTATTAGTTGCCTGTTATCAAACCACAATCAATTGACCAAGTAGCCTTCCCACCATTTCCAGTTATTTGCTTAAAATGGAGATCATTAATTCTGAACTTCATTATTCACTTCCAAGTCAGAACAATCTACTTTTATTGGGTACTCCCAAATTTTGCGTGACTCGGGTTTTTATAATTAGAAAAACTTGCTTTCATGGTGGATCATTAGGCCTTCTAGTGAAGTCACTAGACGACCATGATTTGTAACAAGATATATTTACGAAAAGGGAGCCACCTCACATATGTTCCCTGAATTCTTCTGATGTTCCAAAACCTGTGGCAACATGGCATACAATGGTATGGTTATGGGGTGGTTATGTCATTTTGACACTACATTTATTGTTAAGGTTTAAAATCATGAACGTAAACCCGGAGCTGCACCAGTATGTTACCTTCATGACTGAGTCCATGTGATTAACTACTTGCAACCGTTTTTTCAATGTAATAGATTGAAGGTTTGCTTTCTTGTCACGAAAATTTCCAGTAATCCTAGGATTATGAATTAAAGGGTGTTGAAATATTGCAAGCTACAGTTTACTTGAAAGTGGTATTGATGTGTGCTTCGACAAACAAGATACAGAAAATATGCATTTTGGGTCCCTACTGTGGTTGTTAAATGCATGCTGGTTGCCTGATACGAAAACTTGCACTCTTTGGACTTTACATATGGTGTTTAGAGAAATGAGGGTTGTATATTGCACAATGTTTGTTGGCAGATCTGGGAATGCTCTAATTATGATTGTCTGCTAGTAGTAAAAAATGGGGGTTGATCCTTTAACATAACACATAACTATCCAGGCACTCAAAAATGGCGGTTGATCTTTCAACATAACCATAACTATCCCGACAGAGTAGAAATATCCCGCATAAACTTACTTCCCTGAATAGGGTAGGTACTCTAAATAAAAAATTTAGAGTGAAATCAAGCAGGTATGGGTTCACATTTCATACATGCAGCTTGCCTGATTTATAGCTTTAGCTTTATAGACATTCTTTAAGATGGTAACAAACAGCTATCAGTCTTAAACCATGCATGTGATAGACTTGAATTTAAGTGCAGATATGCGAATATGTCGATCTAAATCAAACGTTTTTGTGAATTACTCTTTCATAAAAAGCAGTTACTTAGCTAAAAGATTGGTGTCACTGCAATTTCAAATGGTAGTCTAACTATGTCCTACAAAGCTTTTGGTTGCATATCTTTGGTTTGTCGATCAATTTAACTGATATCTATCAACAAGCTTGACAGGAATTGATACTCAGTATTAGGTTGGCGAAATAACATGAAAATGGACAAGTGATTTCCAGAATTGTCTTAAGAATATTAGGTGAGATAAGCCAACTAACTGAAACCTTTGTCGTTCCAGAACTATATATTTCAAGCAGGTTTGGGTTTTAAGTGATAGCTTATTGTTGGTCAGGGGAGATGTGTAACCTCTTTGAGATTCCTATGCCATCAGGTTTTTAAAATCTCCAAGGTTATGATTATCATCTAGTGGTATGTTTGTTCACATGGATCCACTATCTTAATTTTTGGTGAAGTTGTTGATGATTCTCTATCTCTATAGAGTATAGACGAAGACCTTGCCTTGCGTTTGATTGAATCCTTATAACTTCTGAAAGTCATTACGCATTTGTTTCTTAAATGCCTCATTTCAAACATGAAGAGGTAGATGAGCTTGGAATTGAAGAGATGACAAACTTTTCTATGCAGTCATTCATACTATGCATGTTGTCACATTTAACATTGTTCTACCTTTGGGGATAACTTAGCAGACTCAAGAATATTATTTGCTGATGCATATTTGGTGATTGTACGTTTTAGGGTATTAATTTTATAAGTTAAATATTTAATAACACCCTAGGCTGGATGACTCTTCTTCAGTCAGAACTTACAGTTTGACAAGGGCCTAAAGGATGACCTGTTCAATAATATTCGTCTATACAACTACTAACTCCTGGTCCCAAAATGGGTTGGAGAATAATATTCGTCTGCCCTCTCAAAAATTACATTTGAAAGTTAAATAATGAAGGATTAATACAATTGTCTTTATTTTAATACGAGTGTCATACGGGTGAATTGTGTTAGTAAAATTTGTGTCTCAAGCCTTTGAGATGAGACTTGCAATGAAGTGTTAACAGTAGGACTCTGGGAGGAAGGAGAGAGTAATTTGTTATGTAGCGTTCGTCATACTTTAACACATTGGCGAGTTAGATGTTGCTTAACTTCTTGATTATCTCTGTGTTTGTGGTTTTGGCCTGCTAAATGCCTATGATCCATCATACCTCAAAGTAGGTTTTGAACTTCAAGGAAAATCCTGATTAAGTAATATTGAGGCACAAAAAATGCTGAACGTATTGGTCAAAAATTCATTTTTAACAGTTATTTATTGCCAACATTTTTTTTGTCTGTTGTGAAAGCCGCAAAAATATTAAATGGGAAAGAGTTTCACTGACTGGGGAGGAAAATCCCACTAAGTTGATGTGATAATGGGTTAAGATGTATGAATGATGAATGGTGGTATCATTTCCTCTAGTTACACCAGTTTTTTGGTCCTTATTCAGGGTCTCTAGAGGTGTCAGAGATTTACCTGGAAACTTCCAGTCCGCCACAAGTAATATTCCTTCCGGAAAATCCCTGGTGTACTTCGGCTTCCTCCTCGCATCTGGCGTCTTCTTCATTTTTATCGCATTTACTTTATTCCTTCCCGTCATAGTAATATTACCCCAAAAGTTTGCTCTCTGCTTTACTGCTGGATGCGCCTTTATCATCGGGTCATTCTTCGCTCTCAAAGGTCCGAAAAATCAGTTCACCCACATGACATCAACCGAGGTACCAACTTTTGTTTTAGTACGAGTAACATGTTTCTGGTCACTTCATTTTTTTTCTGCATCTGTGACATTGACTTTTTTTTCCTTGCCCAACTCTTTATATATTTGTTTCATCAGCGACTTCCGTTTACATTGGGATTCATCGGGAGCATGGTTGGGACCATTTACGTTTCCATGGTGCTTCACAGTTATATTCTCTCTGTGTTCTTCGCTGTGATCCAGGTATCTAAGTTTTCATTTATTTTGACTTCCTCTAAGAAAAAGTTTGTTATCCAATGCTAAACAGTTACTGATGTGCTTACCTTCCGTCCCAAAATGTTGATCCAATTTGACTATCCAAAGAGTTAGTGATGTGCTTACTTTTCTAAGATTACACTCACAACTTTAGTAATCAAAGAGTATATTTTTTTTATCACAAGGATAACGTTAAAAGTTCAATGGTTTTAGTCATTCAATTATGGAAATGAGAATATCGTTTTGGAACAAACGGGAACATCTTTATGGGAGGGAGAGAGTATCATTTTTGCATGTTAATATTATTATCCGGGTATAGCTAATATTAGCGGGCATGCCTATAAGATTCTTATGCTTGTCTCATTTTTGTAGGTTTTCGCCCTAGCATACTACTGTATTTCTTACTTTCCGGGAGGGGCTACAGGGCTGAAGTTTCTTACGTCTTCTCTGACATCTTCGGTTCTAAAATGCTTTGGTCAGTGATGTTGACCATCTCACCTTGTTTTTTCATGCTTCAGATCTGAGAATCTGTCAATGATGGTTGATTATCAGATTTGTTTAGGTAAAGATCAAGATTGTAAAGCCTAACTTTTAAGTTAGTTATCATTCTCCATTTCTTGACACCATCAGTCTGTCATCAATAGTAAGAGATTTTGTACATTTTGTCTCCTAATTTGAAGAGGAATAATACTAGGGGCACAAAAAAGTCACAAAATCTTGCTCACAAAATCTTAGGTGTAATGATTTTATTGGTGTTTTTAAGTAGAGTGTGGCGGGCCTATTATCGATGTAACCAATAAAATATCATCACCTTATTTTGTGAGCAAGATTTTGTGTCTCTAGCATTACTCTTTGAAGAGAATTGCATACAGTTTTTGTAGATTACTATATACGGTAGGGATCTATTTAAAAATTTTAACTCGATTTCACGCCAGGCTAAGCCAACGCAGTGTGAGTTAAGACTTATTGACACCTGAAACTTTTTTAAAAAATATCAAAAGATAATAAAGCGAAAGCAAAGCCTTTCTCGTGTAGAGTTTTGTCTCTTTTGTTGTTCAAACTAGAACAAGTGGTTTTATTAGCACCTAGGCAGAAGTTATGATTAAAGTTCTTGACCATGGAACTTGAATGAAAATGTTTTAAAAAAAAAAAGTTGTTCAACAAAAACATAAAGATTTAAGAACTGCTAAGATAATGAGTTAATGGGATTATACTTCCTCTGTCTTTTTTTTTTTTTTTTTTTTTTTTTGTTGTTGTTGACTTTTGATGGTCAACACAAGTAAACTTCAATTAATAAAATGCAATTTAATCATCTCAATAAAAATTTAAAATTTGTTACTCCCTCCGTCCCAAAATGATCTTCACATTGGACTATTCAAACTTTTTAAGGATATGAACACTTGATTCACTAGTCATGTTTTGTTGGGCACTTTTAAGCCTAGGTTGTAGAAATGTGAAGAATTTTTTGGGACAATGAAAAATGCCAAATGAGAAGATCATTTTGGGATGGAGGGAGTATTATTTAATTACTAAGCAATTTATAAAAAATGATTTTTAAAATTTTATTAGAATGAGTTGAATTTGATGTTTAGTCAAAAGTTTCTCCTTGTGATCATCAAAAATCAAATATGATCAAATAAAATTAGACAAGAAGGATTAAATAACAAAATTAGCAGCCAATTAGCAAACAAACAAAGAAGGGAAAGGCCAAATTGTTGTTCAAATCACTTGGTCATATCATCAATTATAATTATTATTGAATTACAATGTTGTGTCGGTACCATTACTATGAGGCATAGGGCGAATTAAAATAAGAACAATGATACACATAGTGAAAATTCAAAGAGAAAACTTATAGTGAAACACTATAATCCATTGGATGAGTTTTTAGCAGTGGGGTCCACAGAGATTTATTACAATCCAACGGATTACAGAGTTTTCCCTTTGAGTTTTTACTATACATATCATTATCCTTAAAATAATAAATAATGGTAACTATAGGAACTTAGGATGGCGAAGTCTTACTCACTCACTCAATGTGGATGGGTGATGGTAAGCTAAATGCATCAACTGACAACAAAAGCAATGTTCCTTCCGTTTCAGTTTAAGGTTCTTACTTTCTTATTTGATATGTCTCAATTTAAGGTTCTTAGTTACTTTATTCCATAAGTGGAAAAGAATGAATAGTGCATTGGAGGAGCTTGCCCTCAAAAAGTTCATTTAATTACAAAAAAACCATTACTTACCTAACTTACTTTCACCCACTTGCTTCATGAATAGTGTTTTTGGACATTTATATCCTTCACTCTCTACTTTTGGTTGACTAATTTCATTTGTTTTTGCATTGATTTCTTAATAAACGTGCATAGTCAAACTAAGAACATTAAACTGGGACGGAGGGAGTAAAATTTTTTATTTTTCACCAAAAATCGGAGCCAATATAAAAATTGTAACATGGCACGTTCCTGAAAGCTAGCCAGTAGCTAGTAGCATCTTTTTTTTTTTTTTTTTTTTTTCAAATCTAAATATTCCATCCGTCTCATTTCAAATTGCACAAAATCGTAATTGCATGAAGATTAAGAAAAAAATGATATGTTGTGAGTGTAGATAGTTGGATAGCAGAGAGAATTAGGGTAGAAAATAGTATGTGGGTTTATTGATGCGTATGACAAGTGAGCCCCGCTAATTAAATAATACAAAAAACTTTGTATTTTTTGATTTTGCAATTTTTATGAAACATCCAAAATGACAAATTTTATAATTTAAAATAGGACGGATGGAGTATCAAAAACAACAAGATAATGCTTGATTTGATTTGACGGAGTTTTTGTAAGTACAAAGTTTAAGGACAACTTCTGATTATTACAACCTATCATCAAATCTGTGAATCCAATTATAACTATCCGTAATGAATGTGTGTTTTACATTTTAGTTAAGAATACTCCCTCAGTCCCACTTGAATTAGGACAAATTTCTGTGTCTCATTCGAATTAGGACAACTCATAAATGGAAGTGTTTTATTTAATGGGACCCACATTCACACTCACAACTACTTTCCACTCATTATTCTCTACCCCACTTTCTCTCTCCTACTTCACTTTCCATACTCACAATACCTACTCCACTAACACTTTTCCTTAGTCCCCGTGCCCAACCCAAAAATCCTAATTCGGGTGGGACGGAGAGAGTACATCTTTATTTTAATTAAGAATAAAAATACTCCCCCATTCTAAAATACATATCACACTTTTTATTTTGATTTGTCTCAAAATAAGTGTCATATTCCTAAAAAAAAAAAAAAAAAAAAATACCAAGTGTAGTGGCCTCCCTAAACTGACATTTCATTGAAAAAAAAGGGAAAATTTCCCCCAAGGGCCCCCAATCTCAGATTTTATTATAGATAAGGAGAGGTCCAGACCAAAATTCCACATAAGGAGTTGAGCTGAGATCCAAATTCCCCATACACCCCTCAGGCTCCGTTGACCAGTCAAACGAAATGCCCAAATTCCAATCTACCCCCGTCCTTCAAACAAAACCCTCCCCTCCCCCCTCCTTCCCATTTCCAACTCAAACATTCTCTTTCTCTCTCTCTCTCTCAAAAACACACAGGCACACACTAACACTTTCTCTCTCTAGAAAAATACGGCAACCCACACTCACTTCCCGGCGCCGGCCCCCTTCATCTTCTCCGTCGAAGTCCACCACCACGTACGACCTCCTTCTCAGTCTCCGGCAAATTTAACCCCGGCGACCCGGTCTCCTCCAACGCCCACTGCCGTCGTTTTTCTTCGTTTTCTCTAGCTCCATCTCCTTCATCGTCTCAGACGCCATTCGTCTGCTCCGATCTCTTCAAATTCTCCAGATCTGTTCTCTGTTTTCGGCGATTCTCAGCCACCAGATCTATGCCTCCCTCCCTCCCTCTCCCTCATCTCTCTCTCTCTCTCTCAATCTGCTCATCTACACACACACACACACACAACCGTCTGCTCCGATCTCTTCAAATTCTTCAGATATATTCTCCGTTTTCGGCGATTCTCCGCCACCAGATCTACGCCTCCCTCTCTCCCTCCTCTCTCTCTCTCGATCTGCTTATCTACACACACACACAACTGCTTGTCTTCGATTTTCAACAGATTCGATTTTCAGATCTGCAGAATCAACCACGATTTATCTACTCTTCTATATGTTAATTCTTATATGTTAATTATGTGTCAGTTATAAGAGTTTGACGGCTGTTTGATCGAGTTTGACCAAATTTGACAAAATAATATTATTATTTTTTCCTAAAAAATGAAAAAAAGTTTTTTAAAAAAAGGACTCTTATTTGTTAATTATGTGTAAGTATAAGAGTTTGACCGGTGTTTGAATGAGTTTGACCAAATTATATTATTATTTTTTTCTAAAAAATGAAAAAAGTGAAACTTTTCGACTCTTATATATTAATTATGTTAATTACGAGTAATATATAAGACTCTACACTATTAATATATAAGACTTTTTGCTCGAACAAGACAGAAAAATCTCATGAACATGGTCTGAACCTAATCATAAGACTAAAGTCATATTGAACCTGTTCATAAGACTTTGCTCTTATGAATAATAATGTGTATTATAAGAACTATTTTCAGTCTCATTAAAACATGTTCATTTGAACCTGTGTCCATAAGACTAAAAGTCTTATTGAAGCTGTTCATAAGACTTTTCAATCTCATTAAAACATGTTCATAAGACTTTTGACTCTTATATGTTAATTATGTGTCACTTATAAGTGTTTGACTGCTGTTTGACCAAGTTTGACCAAAAAAATTATTATTTTTTTGTAAAAAAATGAAAAAAATATTTTTTGTAACTCTTATATGATAATTATGTGTAAGTAATAAGAGTTTGACTGCTGTTTGACCAAAAAAATTGTTATTTTTTTATTTTTTTTTTGTAAAAAAAATGGAAAAGTGAATTTTTTGACTCTTATGTGTTAGTTATAAGAGTTTGACTGTTGTTTGACCAAGTTTGACCAAAATTGACTAAAAAAATTTATTATTTTTGTGTAAAAAATGAAAAAAAAAGTAATTTTGTAACTCTTATATGATAATTATGTGTTAGTTATAAGAGTTTGACTGCTGTTTGACCAAAAAATTTATTATTTTTTTTATAAAAAATGGAAAAAGTGAAATTTTTGACTCTTATGTGTTAGTTATAAGAGTTTGACTGCTGTTTGACCAAGTTCGACTCCAAAAAAATTTTTTTTTTTTTGTAAAAGAATGAAAAAATAATTTTTTAAACTCTTATATGATAATTATGTGTAAGTTATAAGAGCTGACTAGGATTTGACCAAAAAGTAAAGTTGGGAAGAGATATGAGGGCATTTTAGTCTTATTGCATCTTTTTGCTAGTGAGGGGTGTATTCCAGGAATTTTGTATCTGGCTTTTCTTTATATGTGTTTGTGTCTGGGCTCAGGGGCCCTAGAGTCCAAGCCCGAAAAAAAAGCTAGGCATATGATGCACAAGTATGATCAACATGAGCTACTATCATTTTGGGGTAAACTCAAAATATGAAAAATAACTCAAGTCAAAATGTTGACTTTTCAGCTGTGACATTTATTTCGGTATAGAAAAAATGACCGAATAAATATCTCTTTTGAAATATAGTGAATTTATATTTAATTTTTACAATATTGACTGATCCACTTTTAGAGCGGGTTCAAGAAAACTTGAAGAAAAAAAAACTATCATTATTACAAAGTTGAAGCTATGAAACAAAGATGGCTTTTATTTAATGACCAGAAAAAACTTTATATGATCCTTTTTACAGGAAAAAGGAAATCAAAAGGGATGGCCAAGAGGAAGAAAGGGGAGAAGACCCTTTTAAATCCACACATATCTCTCCGTTTTTTAAGCTCCTGTCTTTGTCTCTTCTTTTATTTTTCCTCTTGTCCTTTTATTTCTTTATTATTCTCCGAGTAAACTGCTTTTCTGCCCCTCGTACTATGGCCCCAACATCAATTTGACACTCGTACTATTGAAACGCTAAATGTATGATGCGTACTATTGTTTTATATACAAAATTAACCAATATTTTATTCAGTCATTAACTTTTTCTAACACACGTTATTTTTTCTAACGAACATTAATTTATTTTAACGGATGTTAATAATTTATGTTAACAAAATTAACTTTTGTTATCTCCATCATCTTCCCAAACCCAACATCCACCCCACCCTTCGTAGCCCAACACCGCCCCCATTGCCACAAACCATCACAACCAGTCACCACTCCACCCAACCAACTCCACCATTGATGGATTAGAGGCATCCCCAACACCAATCGACCCCCCTCCTTGCAAATTAGGATTTGAGCTCCCATTCACACCTTCCACACCAAAAAAGCTGTACCAATACCCTCCCTAGCCATGACCGCACCTACCCTAAACCTAGGCGCCGGCCAAGAGCAAGAAAACCTGGGAAAATTCCGGCCAAAAGGCCAAAAATCGAAGCAAAATCGAATCCCGTCACTTTCCCGATCTGGTCCAGAAAAAATCAATTTCCCGATTCATTAACCATTGGATCGCCTTCAAATTTCTGGAGCAGGTTCGCGACACCTAGGTGCACATACTGACCGTTGCGATCTTAAAAATATTTACCCGAGAGGGAGATATGGTCGTCGGAAAAAGACTGACGAAAATCCCCTATTTCAAATCCCTTTAATTGGCTTTATCTTATCAAAAGCGCTCCAAGACTATCCCCAAAACATTCTTCAATTATCAGTTGCATGCATTCCAGGGTCGCCGGGGTTAGGGGAGTGGTGGTGTCGCCGGTGGTGGGGAGGGGTTGCCGGAAGTGGGGAAGGTAAAGAGAGAAAGTGTGTGTGCGCGTTGTGTGTCGGGGGAGGGAGGGGAGGGTGGGTTTTGTTTGGGTCTTAGGGGTAGTTCTGTCATTTAGGTAAATTAAAATTGTGTTAAATTATTAACATTCGTTAAAATAAATTAATGCTCGTTAGAAAAAATAACGTGTGTTAGAAAAAGTTAACGACTGAATAAAATGTTGGTTAATTTTGTATATAAAACAATAGTACGCATCATACATTTAGTGTTTCAATAGTACGAATGTCAAATTGATGTTGAGACCATAGTACGAGGGGCAGAAAAGCAGTTTACTCATTATCCTCCTCAAAACGTTTTCCCTTCACATTTTTTTTTTCACACACACATGCTACCTCGGTCCCACCCCACTTGATACTCAAAACATGGACACAATAACTAAGAAAAATATGTGGTAGAAAATGAGTGAGGTAAATAGTAGTGTTGGTTGAATAAATTGAGTGATGAGAATTGAAGAGAGAGAGAATGAGTGGTAGGGTAGATTTAATATAAAATTATTAAAAATTAGCTATTTTGGGGAGGTCTCAAATGAACTGGACAGACCTAAATAAAAATAAGTCTCAAATGAGCTGGGATGGAGGGAGTATATAATTAGTTCTTAATATGTTTTGAGTCTCTATAGAAACAAAAACAATACTCTCTCTCTCCACCTAGAAAAATAATCTCACTTTAAATTTTATAGTTAATTTAGTTGAATTTTGACCATAAATTTTATTGAAAAAATTGTGTGTTTTGAAAGAAATTGTGAGTTATTTCCTTAAGGGTAATTATCAAATTACAAAATACTTCATGAGAAGAATGAAACCAATTATTTATTTATCCAAAATGAGTTTTTGATGAATGAGATATTAATACTCAAAGTGAGTGACTTGGAAAGACAAAAGGGAACTTTACTTGATTGACCTAGGGATAAAGTGACACCTCTTATGGCATTGCAATGCTAGTGTATGTTAGAATGAGTAGTATAAGAAGATCACCAAACTTTATAGCCTATTTTTAATAAGACAACATTTATTTTGAGACAAACAAAAATAGAAAGTAAGACATTTATTCTGGGAATGAGGAAGAAATCTCATAATAAAAATGTTTCAAAAATGTTTGTTCTTGATCGATCTAAAAGGTACATCAGTATATCTTATACCCCCTTCGTCCCATTTGAAGCTTCACCTTTTACCAAAATGGGTGTTCCGTTAAAGCTTCATCCTTTTCTAAAATAGTAAAAAATGTAGGCTCCACTTGTCAACCCACTCACTTCTTCTTTCACATACTTAAATTATGGGGCCCACTTGGCTTAACCACTAACTTTTCCCTCTCACATATTTAAATTATAGGCCCCACTTGGCATACCCACTAACTTCTTCCCTCTCACAGCCCTTCTTACATTCACCACTTTCTTTAATTTTTGTGTGATCACCAAAATGGTGAAGCTTCAAATGGGACGTAAGAAGTATGTACTATTTTATTGGCAGAGTTTCGTGTAATTTTGGGCTGGTCCTAAAATGTATCTTCAAAATTGTAATTTAAGTCCTAAAATTAATTACAAAAATAACTAAAATATAATGCTACTCTTTCCGTATCAAAATAATATTTAAAAAAATCTTGATTTTGCTCTTAATTAAGAGAAAAATTGAAAAACAAATTATCATTAATTTTGAGATGGAGCTAATAATATAGAAAAACATTAGAAAGTAAGTCTTTCAAATTTGAGCCCCTTTTTAGTGACAAACGGTATTTACTAATCCTTCTCAATTCTCAAATAAATGTCTAAATTTGCTCCATTTAGACATTAAATTTGAAGGGAGAGAATATGATACAAGTAAGGTACATGGAAGACGGTGTGTTATGTAGCTTTCTTCACGACGTACCATGCCAAATGTGTACAATAGTTTACTTATACTCCTCCCGTGTCATTTTAAATTTCAAAAATTTTCATTTTGGGTGTTTTATTTTAAACTTTAAAATTTAAAAAAGAATCTTTTTTATATTTCTTTATTTGTGAGGCCGCATGTCATACTCACGACAATTACCCACTAACTATTTCCTACCTCACTTTCTCTCTTTTACCAAATCATCTATACTCACAACATATCACCTTCTCTTTTTTTAATCTTGAACCCAATTTTTTTTTGAAGTTTATATTGAGACGGAGGGAGTATTGTTTTTGGGTTGATAGTACAAGATGGGAAAGTTTCCATTTCACCACAAATTGAACTTCATGGGCTCCACATATATTACAGCATGAATTTCCATCCTATCATAAAAATAAATTTTTATAAGAAAGTTACAAAGATTTAGATAAATGTTTCTTTCGAAATGGAAAATATATTCTCACCCTTTTGTGATGTTAACTTGGGCAAATGTCATTTTTAGTTAAATATACCAATATTATATAGTACTATATACAAAACAAAATCTTTTTATGCTTCAAAACTATTACCACTTTAATCTAAATATATTCTTTTTGAAAAAAAAAAACAAAAAACATATACATGCGCATAATAGAGAATACATTGAAGTATTATACTATAAAATTGTTATTTTAGATACGAGATAAAATCGCTATTGAAATTTTGAGAAAAACTTGATTTTACACTCGTTTTAGTGTAAAACATGTTTTCATCTCATAATGTAAAACATAATCTTTTAATCAAAACAAGTTTTACATATCTCTTAGTGTAAAACATGTTTTTTATAAGATTGACTCAAATTGCTCAGATTTTTTATGAGCAAAATAAAATCGCTCAGATATAAATACCTATTACTTTATTAATCAATAAAGGTAAACCAACATTTATTTATAAGTCAACAAAGCGAAAACTATAGTATATAAAAAAAATCTTCTACATGAAGGAAATAAATTAATTTAGAAAATCTATATATATTAAAAGTCGAAGCGGAGAACTACAGAGTCGCCACGTGGACAAGTGTTGGCTAAATCTTGATTTTGGTGAAGCCACCTCATCACCTTACTAATTAATAAGTGACTTTTTATTTTTTTGCTATTAGCTAATAGTATTAACTAATAATATTAGTTACTATATAGGGTAACTATAATAGTTAACGATTTTAGTAACCAATACTTATAATGATAATAGTTACTATTATAGTTAACTATTACTTATAATAGTAATAATTACTATTAATAGTAAACTATTATAGTTAACTACTACTTATAATAGTAATAGATACTATGATAATTAACTATTATATTTACTATAGTAGTTAACCAATACTTACAATAATAATAGTTACTATTATAGTTAACTATTACTTACAATAGTAATAGTTACTATTAATAGTTAACTATTATAGTTAACTACTGCTTATAATAGTAATAGATACTATAATAGTTAACTATTATAGTTACTATAGTAGTTAACTATTATTGCTAATATTTATATTTAACTATTATAGTTAAATATTATAGTTAATAATTATATTTAAATACTAATAGTTAATCCTTTGGGTGTGACACGTGGACAAGTTTTGACAAACTCTTGCATTTCGTGAAGCCACGTAGGCGATGACTCATCAACTAAGCGACTTTTTATATTTTAGTTATTAGCTAATGGTAATAGATTATCATAATAGTTATTCAATGAGTTGACTTTTAATAGTTAACTTTTTATTCTATTATACAAATTAACTTTCAATAGTTAAGTAACTATTCTACTATACAAGTTAACCTAATGGTTCGCTAAAAAGTACATTTTTATAGAAGAAGTTGTTAAGTTTTACTATGAGTATCTTCTAATAGCTATGATACTATTATTTATATTATTAGATGAGTGTCTTGGTAACTCAAAAGATTTAATATATTCATTGTATTCTCATAATTAATCATAGTAATAAATAGTAGTTATAATCTAATTATTGGTGTATGAAAAGTAAATAGTAAATGAATTTGATTTATAACAAAAATTGTTTAGTATTCTAAGAGATAAAAGGATTACTACAATTCAATCACATGCTTAATTACATAAAATACACAAAATGATAGAAAGTACAATGTTCTACTTCATACAACTAACAATAACAAAAAATAACGTATATATTTTTAGTGAATGAGATTGAAAAAATAAATTTGGCATTTTAATAGACATTCATTCATTAACACTAATTATAGTCCCATTACAATTGAGCTTTATATTTACGTATTAAACCACACTAAACTCTATACTTAATACACCAATAAATCACTCATATCACTCTTAATTAAACCAATTGAATTAGGACTAATGAATTGTCTATAATGCTTTAAGCCGTTACAATATAATTAGAGAAAAAAATGTTTACATCAATGACCTTCACATTATATTCTCTTCATTTTATTATGTTATTTCTTTTTCATATTTAAGTTGGATCTTAAAACTATGGCTACACATAAGGTTATGTTTATTTTAAGTACGTTTTGTTTCATCTTATGGTTATTTGTTTCCTTTCAATTACATTTGTTGATTTTGATTAGTTTAAATTTGAATTTTGTTCACGTTTATATTGGCTTATAAGTTTGTTACTTATTTTTAATTTATTTTTCGTTACCGTATCATTTTTTATAGTTGTGGTCTTGATTTAGTTTTGATTGCTGGTATCGATTTGATATATTTTCACATTTAAATAAAAGTATCGATTATTATACCATATATTTTTTTTCCTGCTTAGTCTTTAGGTGGTGCCATGTGGACATGTTTTGGGTAACTCTTGCTTTTGGTGGTGCCACATCATCCATAGCATTTTAATTATGTGACTTTTCATTTTTCTCTTATTAGCTAATAGTATTAATTAATTGTAATAGTTACTATATTAGCTAACTATTAATAGTATAAGTTTATTATAATAGTTAACTATATAAGATAACTATTACTATTAATAGTATAAGTTAAGTATAATAGTTACTATAAATGTTAACTATTACTATTAATAGTATAAGTTAAGTATAATAGTTACTATAAAGGGTAACTATTACTATTAATAGTATTAGTTAACTATAATAGTGAACTATATAAGATAATTATTACTATTTATAGTATTAGTTGAATGTTAGTTTTTTTTTTGAAAGATAGTTGAATGTTAGTTAATTATATAAGATAATTATTACTATTTATAGTATTAGTTGAATGTAAAAGTTATTATATAAAATAACTATTACTATTAATTGTATTAGTTAATTGTAATAGTTAATTATATAACATAATTATTACTATTAGTAATATTAGTTAGGTGTAATAGTTACTATATAAAGTAACTATTATTAACAATAATATTAACTAATTAGAATAGTTACAATATATTGTAACTATTACTATTATTAGTATTTCTTTGAAAAAAAATTACTTATTAGTTTTAGTTACTATATATAGTAACTATTACTTTTAACTATTATTTACGATAAAAGTTATTCCCTCCGTCTCATAGTAAGAGTCATATTTTCTATTTTGGTAATCCTAAAGTAAGAGTCTCTTTCCTAAAATGGCTAAGAATATTTACTATTCATCCCATTCATTCTCTCTCATACTTTACTTTTATACTCACAACACCAATCAATTTACTATTTCCTCCCACTTATTCTCCATCTTACTTTACTTTTATACTCACAACACTAAAATCACTTCCACCATTATCTTTTACTCCCTCTGTCCCTAAATAAGTGTCCAAATTCCATTTTAAGGGACACTGAAAATCTTAACTTTTTGAACAATTTGGTAACAACGATTCATATATAATCTTGTAATCTCCTTTCCAAACCTTTAGTTTTGCACGTATAAAGAAACCGGTGAAAAATTTCGAAAAAAAAAAACGTTTAGGGAGAAAGTTATGTTAAAAAAAGACACTCATTTAGGGACAAAGATTTCTTGAAAATGGACACTCATTTAGGGACATAGGGAGTAATTTATTATTTAAGCTTACAATTACTATAATGTTAACTATAATTAAAACATTATTTTCTTAATCGATCAAGAGTAAAAATTGACATCATTATGGGACAAACGAAGTAATTTTTTTTTTTAAAATTATAAAGTAATTCTTAATTAACACTATTAACCAATCTTAATATCTATTTTATACTATAATAACTAAAACTATTTTCACTATTATTAAAAAATCACAAGTAGATCTATATATATCTTTAAATTTATTTATATTTATTTAAAATATTTATTAATTATATAATGTAATTATAAATATTCACGCACAGAAGAAAACATCCGTGCGAAGCACGAGTTAATCCCTAGTTGTTACTAATGATAAGATGAGTCATAATATATATATATATATATATATATATATATATTAAAGTTGGCCAAAAGAGCTATGGTATTGACATGTGGACAAACAATGGAGAAAGCTTGCATTTGGAGAAGTCACATCAACAACATACTAATAAATAAGTGACTTTTTCATTTTCTTTTCATTAGCTAATACTATTAGCTAATAATAATAGTTACTAAAAAGGGTAACTATAATAGTTAACTATTATAGTAACTATTACTATTATTAGTAATAGTTAACTATAATAGTTAATCATTATAGTTAACTATTACTCTTATTAGTAATAGTTACTATTATAGTTAACCATTATAGTTAACTATTACTATTAATAGTATTAGTTACTATTATAGTTACAATACAAGTTAAATATTACTATTAATAGTATTAGTTAACTATAATATTTTCTATTATAGTTAACTATATTAGTTAAATATTACTATTAATAGTATTATTTAACTATAATAGTTAATACTATATTAGTTAACTATTACTATTAATAGTATTAGTTAACTATAATAGTTATTATATAGCTAATTATTACTATTAATAGTATTAGTTAACCATAATAGTTACTTTATAAGTTATTTTTTACTATTAATAGTATTGGTTAACTATAATAGGCTACATACATTAACTATTACTATTATTAGTATTAGTTGATTATAATAGTTATTATATGAGTTAGATTATTAATTTTTAATATTAATTAATCATAATAGTTACTATATCAATTAACTATAACTATTAATAATATTATTTTATTATAATAATTATATTAATAATTATTATTATATAGACTAATCATTGCTATTAATATATACTACCTCCGTCCCAGCTCAATGTGCACACTTGCCTTTTAAGTGGGTGTCGTTGATATGTGCACAATCCAAAAAAGGAAAGTCTTTTATTATTTTTATATTCAACTAACCCCACTATTTAACCCCACTCATTCTCTCTCTTCATTTTCCACCACACAATTTATTCAACTAACACTACTATTTACCCCACTCATTCTCTCTCTTCATTTTTCACCACACAATTTATTCAACTAACACTACTATTTCAATATAAATACTCTCTCCTTAAATATTGTGCCAAACAGTAAAGATGCACATTGAGTTGAGACGGAGGTAGTATATTAACTATTACTATCAATGGTATTAATTAATTATAATAATAGTAATCATATAGATTAATTTTTATTATTAATAGTATTAGTTAAATTGATGATTACTATATTAGTTAACTATAGTTAAAAGATATAGTATTGGTTTCCGTGCAGAGCACGGGTTACCCGCTAGTAAATTCATTAATTCCATTCCATTGAAACTAAAAAGTCTTCAAGATTAAGCCCGTGACCCTAATAATGCAAATTGGGATGGCACGAGACGCGATCTATCTTTCCAGTATACTCCCTCCGTTTTATGTGAATTGAGACAAAAAAAATGGGCACAATAATTAAGAGAAAGTAGTGAATGTGTGGTGGAAAATGAAGAGAGATAATGAGTGGGGTAAATAGTAGTGTTGGTTGGATAAAATGAGTGGTGAAAAATGAAGAGAGAGAATTAGTGGGGTTAAATGGGTGGGGTTGGGTGAATATAAAATATTAAAAAGTTTGCCATTTTGGGTAGTCTCAATTGAGGTGAAACGGACAAAAAAGGAAATAAGTCTCAATTCACATGAAACGGGGGGAGTATTATACTCCTCTGCCTGTTTTTAAATGAATGTTTATTTTTTTTAAAAAAATTGTTCCAAAATGTATGTCTTTTTCAAAAAATATTTTCTCTAAATATTTTCTTACCATTTTCATTTCACAAGTCACTTTATTTATTACTAAACTAAATATTTAAAAATTGAACAACAACAATATTTATGCATCTTTCTATTTAATTGTATAAAAAAAATATTTTCAAAATATATTTTTAAATAAAAATTAAATATTCGATTAAAAACTAAGAGAGTATTCTACTCCTTATTTTTTTTTATTTTTTCAATCTGATTAGATTTTCTAAACTTGTTAGTGGGAAAGCTCACATCTCCACAGCAGAGTACAATATTTTTCCATAATGTACAACACCTCACTGCTTTACAATTTTGTAAACAAGAAACTATTCTCTGGCAAAAGTCAAAATCAATTTTTAAAATTGTGATTAAAGATAAAATAATTTCTAATTAAGTTTCCCCTCCCAAACCTAATCAAGGCCAACCTTCTTTTCCTTTTTGGCCTTTTAAAATTAAATCCTTTATAGCAATTGCTTCCAGACAAGATGACCACATTTGCTGTTTTTATTAAACTAAAAAACTGCTTTATTAATTTTTAATTTGGCTTAAGAAGATTTCTTTACATCATACATGTGCTTTTGGATCACTTGTTCCATGGTCAGATTCTACTCACTGCTCACTAACTCACTTTTTTTTTTTTTTTTTTTTTTTAAATTATGTTTCTTCTCCTTCTGTTTCATACTCCACCCGTCCCGGTTTAAGTTCTTAGTTTGACTTTACACGCTTATTAAGGAACCAAGACAAATTTGAGTCAATAATAATAGTGTATGGAGGATATAATTGTCCATTCATAAAGCAAGTGAGTGAAAAGTAGATGAGTAAGTGATTTTTTTTTGTAATATATGAACTTTATGAGGATAAGGATGTCCAAAACACTATTCATCATTTGTCATTTAAGGAATAATGCAATTAAGAACCTTAAACTGGGACATACAAAAAAGGAAAGTAAGAACTTTAAACGGAGACGGATAGAGTAATAAATATAGTCAAAGAGGTCTATCTTAAGCGGTATCAAGTGTCCCTTTCTATATAAACAATCAGTAGTTCAATCCCCGTCAAATGTACTTTCAAGTGCACTCTGGTGATAGCTTAAAGACAATCATTAATCCCAAAATATCCATTTTTTAAAAAAGGACATTGTGTGCGTGTATAATAATAAATTTATAGTAACACTATTTTAATTAAAAAAAATTGCGATACTTATCATGGAACGGAGGGCACGGGACAGTGGAAGTATATAAAATTCTTATCAAGCGAAACCAAATTGGATCTCAATCATTGTCACTAAACATTTCTTACTTATTTACATTCAATTAATTCTTCTTCCTCAGAGAATATTACTCCTCTCATTTCCTAAATGAGTGTTTATTTTTAGGAAATTTTTGTCCCCAATGTTTTTTTTTTTTTAATTTTTTTTACCGGTCTCTTTATACTTGCAAAAACTAAATGTTTGTAAAGAGGATTACAAGATTATATATGAATTTTGCCATCAAATTATACCAAAAGTTGTGTCCCTTAAAATGAAATTTGGATATTCATTTAAGGACATATGTAGTATTAACCGGAATTCAAGTTAATTCTTTTATCAGTAACTACTAAAAGAAATACTCCCTCCGTCCCCAAATGATCTTCATACTTTTTGTAACACCCCCGAATTTCGGAGTAGTATAATATAATATCCTTTAATAAAACCCGTCCCCAAACGTGGGAAAACAACGGTCTTAAACAATAATTCAAACATCAACGGCTAGTATCTCTAACCACTATTCAAAATAAATAACGGAAGCGAATTAATTGTCTTTCAAAACTCCTACGGCTAATTATAACCATCATTTAAATAAACATTCAAAAATAGTTCTTTCTAACTATTACTAAAAGACTTCCTTCAAATCTTCATCGTCAAGGTCTTCATTATCACCTTAACAACTCCTCTTTTGTCCATCGAGACCTCCTCCTATTTATATCCTGGAGAACAAATATTATGGAAGGGGTGAGCGAACAATGCTCAGTAAGTTCATACGGGATCTTTCCGGGTTCTAAGGAGAGATGACCGGAAGAACGAAACAATGATAGTATTTTCAAGGATGAGTTTTCATTTAAATATTGAGTTAACCGCTAAGATTCAAACAGTTAACAATAACATTTTTCAAACGATAGGGTGGCATTTACTTTCAAGTCCGTCAATTCCAAGATATCGTCACCATTTCAGGTGCAATGCCTGATCAGGGCATTTAGGTAAGATTTATCATGATAATCAACTACTTCATTTAAGCAGTACCAAAGTCTAGTTCTTTTTCATTTCCAACTAGATTAACCTACTTAGTCCGTCTATACCACATTGAGATATAGCGAAGTAAGCGAATGTCTATACCACATTAAGATATAGCAAAGTAAGCGAATGTCTATACCACATTAAGATATAGCAAAGTAAGCGAATGTCTATACCACATTAAGATATAGCAAGGTTTCAACTTAGTGTTCAAGGTACGAGAACACCATACAATTTCAAAGATATGTTTTGGTACCCATTGATTTAAAACATGTCAAGGGGTAGGAACATTCAAAAGGCGTTCACAACTTTTAAGAATTCAAATGTTACCGCCACTAGGTAACTACTCATGAAAGAATATATAGGAATCCTACATTAAAGGATAGAGACATCAAGAACTAAGGATCGTAATCCCTTACCTTGACTTTGCGTTCTTCACTTAGCAAAATCACGTGCACAATCTACAAACATGCAAATGAGGATTTCTTAGGAATATGAATCACTTTAATTCCCCGTCCCCATTATACTTTATTTTACTTTCTTAGCTTCACGAGTTCATCTTCTTAAACTCTTTGTTAGGGTTCGTTCTACCCGTTATTGGTATTCCCAAAATACCCCTTTCGGATTACTAAAATACCCTTAGGGTTATAGTAATTCAATTCCCAATAATAAGTTTTAGGGTTGCATCAATCCTAATTAAAACACTATTCCCAGCTTATGAAATTTCTATTCACAGACACTATTCACAGCGCGTAAAATCACTGTTCACAGCACGTAAAATCACTATTCACAGCTTAATCACTATTCACTGATTAAATCACTATTCACTGATTAAATCACTATTCACATTACTGTTCACGCACTAATTTCACCTTGGGAAAACACATACAAAACCCTACTTTCACACACTCGACACACACACTGTACACACACAAAACGCAGCACACAACACACACACTGCACACACCACACACACTGTACACCCACCGAACACACACACACACCGTCCACGCCACACCCACTGTACACACGCAGAATACACACACACACAGTACACACACCTAACGCACACACACAGTTTATACATAACGCACACACACTGGACACACACACACTTCACGCACACACATACACACACATTCATCATCTTCTTCTCCTTCTTAACCCATATTACTCAAACCCTAGTTCATCACTTCTCAATCTAGGGTTCTCCAACCATGATTTTCTAATGATTTCATTAATCCAAGATGAATAAGAAAAGGTTAGGAAGGTTTAGGGTTTACCTTGAAGATCAATCTCCAACCTTCTCTCTTTCTCCCTTTCTCCTACCCGATCTCCCTCTCTGTATAACCTTGCTGCGGCTGCCCTCTCCTCGATCCCCGTTTCTTGTTCTTTGCGGAGGAATTATGATAGTAGGTTTAGGGTTTTAATATGTATATATATATATATATTATGGTTTCCCATTCTTATTATGAAAAGGTTAACTAACCTTATTGGGTTTTTAATTTAATTGGGCCAACATTAAACCCATTCCATAACTCAATTTATAATAGCCCAACATAATAAAAAAAAATTATAAAGGGGCCGGTTGTTACATTCTTACCTCCTTAAAAGGGTTTGGTCCTCCAAACCGAACTCGTCATTCTGAAAATAAGTCGGGATACGTTTCTCGCATCTCGCTCTCGAGCTCCCATGTGGCTTCTCTTTCTGTATGGTTGCTCCATTGCACTTTTACATAAGGAATCACTCTTTTCCTTAAAATCTGATCCTTGCGGTCGACAACCTTTACGGGCCTTTCATCATAACTTAAATCAGCTCGAACTCTAAGCTGCTTATACTCGATCACATGGCTTGGGTCGGAAATGTACTTCCTTAACATCGATACATGGAACACATTATGCACTCCCGCTAGCACCGGCGGTAAGGCTAATTTATAAGCCACTGCTCCAATTCTTTCCAAAATTTCGAACGGTCCCACGTACCTCGGGCTTAGCTTTCCGCGAATACCGAATCTCATAACTCCTTTAGTTGGTGAGATTTTCAAAAACACTCTATCCCCTATTTGAAATTCTAAATCACGCCTCCTACGATCGGCATAAGATTTCTGTCTACTCTGAGCGGTCAACAGCCAATTCCTTATCTGTTGCACTTTGTCCGCCGTCACTTGGACAATTTCTGGTCCAGTCAACTTCCTTTCACCCACTTCGTCCCAACAAGTCGGTGATCTACACTTTCGCCCATACAGTGCCTCGTACGGTGCCATTCCAATACTAGCATGGAAACTGTTATTATATGCGAACTCTACCAATGTCAAATGTTCATCCCAAGTCCCTTGCCAATCTAATGATGTAGCTCGTAGCATATCCTCCAACGTTTGGATAGTTCTTTCTGACTGTCCATCGGTCTGCGGGTGAAAAGCTGTACTCATTGTCAACTCTGTCCCCAAAGCTTGTTGCAGACTTTTCCAAAATTTTGACGTGAATCGCGCATCTCTATCGGACACTATTGACACCGGTATCCCATGCAACCTTACAATCTCATCAATATACAACTTAGCCATCTTTTCTAGCGAATCTGTCACCTTGATTGCCAGAAAATGGGCCGATTTAGTGAGCCTATCTACTATCACCCAAATTGCGTTATACCCTTTCAACGTCTTCGGTAATCCAACCACTAGATCCATAGCTATGTGTTCCCACTTCCACTCAGGGATAGGTAACGACTGTAATAATCCTGCAGGCCTTTGATGCTCACTTTTTACTTGTTGACACACTAAGCATCTTGACACAAATTCTGCCACATCTCCCTTCATATGATTCCACCAATAAGATTCCCTCAGGTCTCTATACATTTTTGTGCTTCCCGGATGCACAGAAAACCTCGAACAATGAGCTTCATTTAAAATCTCTCTTTTGATGTCTTCGTTGCTTGGCACCCAAATCCTTGATTGGTACCTCACAATCCCGTCTTCTCCCATACGAAAGTCCTTCCATTTTCCTTCCACTAAGTTTGCACGTACTTTGCTCACTTCTTCATCAGTTACTTGCGCTATTTTGATTCTATCCAACAGCGTAGGCTGTACACTCAAGTGTGCCATATAGCCTTGAACTCTTACCTTCATGCCTAACATCTCAATACGACTCCACGTACTTACCTCCTTAGGCTTTAACGTCGCTAGGGTTCCATGATTCTTCCTACTTAGCGCATCCGCCACCTTATTGGCTTTCCCAGGATGATATAAGATTTCACAATCATAGTCTTTTAATAATTCGAGCCATCGCCTTTGCCTCATGTTAAGTTCTTTCTGAGTAAAGATGTACTTAAGACTCTTATGATCCGTATAAATTTGGCATGTCGTCCCATATAAGTAATGTCTCCAAATCTTCAATGCAAATACTACCGCGGCTAATTCTAAATCATGAGTCGGGTAGTTCTTTTCATGGACCTTCAATTGTCTCGATGCATATGCTATGACCTTGTCACTCTGCATTAACACGCAGCCTAATCCCTTAATCGACGCATCGCTATAAATTACAAACCCGTCTGATCCAGAGGGTAATGTAAGAACGGGTGCAGACACCAATCGTCGCTTCAACTCTTGAAAACTCTTCTCACACTCCTCTGACCAAACGTATTTTACTCCTTTTTGAGTCAGTCTTGTCAATGGCACAGATAATTTAGAGAAACCTTCAACGAATCTCCTATAGTAACCAGCCAAACCCAAAAAGCTCCTTATTTCACTAACAGTAGTAGGCCTCTCCCAGTTCACGATAGCCTCTATCTTTGTCGGGTCCACTTCTACCCCATCCTTAGATATAACATGGCCTAAGAACGCTACTTTTTCCAACCAGAATTCGCACTTCTTGAACTTAGCATACAATTGTTGTTCCCTTAAGATTTGTAACACTAACCTCAATTGCTCCTCGTGCTCCTCCTTAGTCCTTGAGTAGACTAGAATATCATCAATGAATACTATGACACATTTGTCCAGAAGTTCCTGAAATACCCTATTCATCAACTCCATAAACGCGGCAGGCGCATTAGTCAACCCAAAAGGCATCACCAAAAACTCGTAGTGACCATACCTCGTCCTAAAGGCCGTCTTCGCAATGTCTTCCTTTTTCACCCTTAACTGATGATAACCAGATCTCAAATCTATCTTCGAAAAGTAACACGCTCCCCGAAGTTGGTCAAATAAGTCATCTATCCTTGGTAATGGGTACTGATTCCTCACCGTCACGCGGTTCAGTTCTCTATAGTCTATACACATTCTCATTGACCCATCCTTCTTCTTTACGAATAATACAGGTGCACCCCATGGCGATACACTTGGTCTAATCAAACCCTTATCCAACAGTTCTTGTAGTTGCTCTTTTAGCTCTTTCAATTCTGCCGGAGCCATTCTGTAAGGTGCCTTTGATATTGGCGCGGTTTCTGGTGCCAAATCGATAGAGAACTCCACTTCCCTCTCCGGTGGTATACCAGGCAATTCCTCTGGAAACACATCTGCAAATTCTCTAACTACTGACAAAGATTCTATACTAATCTCCCCACTATCGGTTTTTCCAACGTAAGCCAAAAACCCCTCACACCCTTTCCTTAGCAACCTGCGAGCTCTCATCACAGAGATGAAGTCCAATCTGGTTCTAGGCTTCATGCCTTGAAAACGAAACTCTTCACCAGATGGCAACCTAAAGTGAACTTCCTTCTTGAAACAGTCAACATGGGCATGGTATGCAGCTAACCAGTCCATTCCTAAGATTACATCGAACTCTCCCATCTCTAATTCGATCAAATCAACCTCTAGTTCCATTTCGCCTATGCTTAACGGGCACTTTCTATATATAGACACAATAGGAATCGATTCTCTAGTAGGTGTATCTATCACTAGAGGTGTCTCTAATTCTTCAGATTTCAATTTCATTTGCTTCGCCACTCGCGTACTAATAACGGAGTGCGTAGCGCCCGTATCAATCAAAGCATATACATTTCGAAGGCAGAGTCGAAGAGTACCTGCTACCAGATCGTTTGAAGCTCTTGCATCTCTAGCCGTCATAGTGAACACACGACCACGGCCTCCACCCTTGTCCTTGTCGCCATCCTTAGCTCCCTGTGCATTGTTGTTCTTCTTTGGTTCTGGGCATTTCCAATACGGGTGTCCCATCTTGTCGCAGTTGTAGCATTTCTTTTCCTTGAACCAGCAGTCTTCGGTTTTGTGCCTTCCCTGGCAAGACTGACACTTCTCGCCCGTCCCCTTATCACGAGCATCATTTTTGTCTCCATCTCGGCGGTTATTGAAGCCCTTGTTCTGATACTTATTCCCAGTGCCTTCTTTCCCACGATTTTCATCACTGGCTTTTCGCTTGTTACCCCCATCTCGGTTCCATCCTCCGGAACTTCCTTTCCATCCAGTCGATTCCTTTTCAATGGCTTTCTTCTTTTCCTCCTTCTTGCTGCGGTAATTATCAGATTCTTTCTCTACCAACCTTGCCCGGTCTACAATGTCACTGTATGTTGGCAGCATTAAAGGTGTAATCCTGAACCTTATGCGGTCACTCAATCCTGCTTCAAACTTACGGGCTTTCTGCCCCTCGTTATCAAAGAAAGTCGGAGCGAATTCCAGCAGCTCTGTGAACTTCGCGCAGTAATCATCTACGGTCATGCTACCCTGAGTCAGCATCAGGAACTCCGCTACTTTCTCATTGCGGACACTTGCGGGGTAATACTTCTCATAAAACACCGTCTTGAACCTGTTCCACGTGAAGGCCTCATCTCCACGCGCAGCTGATGCTCTCTTTTCGGCTTCCCACCATTTAAGAGCCTTTCCTTTAAACATGAACGTTGCAAACACCACCCGTTGTTCCGTTGTGCAAGTCAATGTCTCAAAAATCTTCTCCATGTCTTTTATCCAATCCTCTGGCTTATCTTTTGGCTCCCCAGAGAATGATTCTGGGTTTCTTTTCTGAAATGACTCAAGAGGATCTCTCTGTGTCATTGGTTGAGGTTGTGGTTGCTGCTGCTGAGTTGCCAATCCTTGCACTACTTGGCCGATTCCAGCCATTGTCTGAGCTAATGTCTGTAGTAAGTTAGTCATGTTGGGATCTTGTCCACCATCGTTTCCAGCATTGCTCCTTCTGTTGTTCCTCGACATCTGAGGATAACAGGATATCTATTAATACTGCGAATACAAAACGTTTTACACGCTCTCGCGTACTTTATACTTTTACTTTCACAACATTCACTGAGGTCGCCTTACTAGGCTTGTTATTTACATAAAGGTCATTCACTTAGACCTATGGCCGTTTACTAAGCCAACACTTTCTTATTATAGTAATTTTTTCCTACATTTCTTGGGTCTCATTATACCCCTATCTTTATTATTTCTTTCTATAAATCTTGATTTACTTTCATAGGTCATTTCACTAGACCATATTTTCGGTTGTATTTGGCCGTCTTCCCCGACCAATCATACATTCATTTCAAAAGATTTCTTTGGTACTTCTTTGCCTTGGCCATTTCATTAGGCCGCTTATGCTTGTTTCAATCATTCTACTCTGACCGAAACTAACTTTCACTTGGCTGTTTCACTAAGCCAATTTCATTCATGATCTTTTCATTTGACCACTATTTCTTGTTTTAGTTAGTTCGTTTGCCACAACTTTAAAACAAAACAATTTACCAGACTATATGCTAAAATAACTTCAATAATTTTATTAAAAGAATTTTGGAATCCAAACAAAACGAGAGTTCTACTAAAAGAATCTAACTGACTAAGCTAGCTATTAATACTAAGAATAAAATAATTCTAAATTTCGTTCCTCAATCACGGCCTACATTCTTCCTAGGCCTTCCCCTAGGTCTTCCACTAGGGACCCTTGGTGCATTCTTTGAACCTCTTGGCCTTCCTCTCGGCCTACGAACCGGTGCTTCCTCCAGTTCTTCCTCATCTTCGATCACAATTGGGGCAGCTTCGTTGCCCTCCACTATGACCTCTATCTCTACCGCTTCTTCCTCTTCTAGTTCCTCTATCTCCTCATTGGCTCCCATTTCCCCCACATTGGGTGCTTCCTCAAGTTCTGGGACCTTGTAGTAATTTCTGTAATATTCTTCCCTTATCGAGGCTTCATACACGTCCTGCTTATTCACAGCCTCTTTTAGCTTCTCCACTTCATCTACCGCTTTATGCCACCTTTCCCTAGTATACATCCATCGCTCAAACGTAGCGTCTGTTTTCTTCTCTTCATGTTTAAGCTGCTTCTTGAGCTTTCTGACAGTCCATGCATGCCTCAGAGCTGCCCTTTCTTTCGGTGTCTTATGCCTCAAATTCTTCATCATCTTGTCCTTAAGTCCGTTCATTTCCTATAATTTGGACACGATCAACGTTAGAATCACATACTTAAAGTCAAATAACCGTCATCTTAAGCATATAAAAGAAAAACATAAAAAAAGACGTTTCCTATCTTAGGTTCTTTCCCAAAATAGTAAGTTTCCTTATTTGGAAAGTTCCTCAACTTAGAAAGTTTCCTAATTTAGAAAGTTTCCTCAAAAGTACTATCTTCCTTATCAGAGTTCTAAAGCCCAATCTATGTTAAGTACTATTTATCCTCATAGTCTTAACTTCTTTCTATAGTCTCCCATGTAAACCTAAACCGGAGCTCTGATTACCAACTGTAACACCCCCGAATTTCGGAGTAGTATAATATAATATCCTTTAATAAAACCCGTCCCCAAACGTGGGAAAACAACGGTCTTAAACAATAATTCAAACATCAACGGCTAGTATCTCTAACCACTATTCAAAATAAATAACGGAAGCGAATTAATTGTCTTTCAAAACTCCTACGGCTAATTATAACCATCATTTAAATAAACATTCAAAAATAGTTCTTTCTAACTATTACTAAAAGACTTCCTTCAAATCTTCATCGTCAAGGTCTTCATTATCACCTTAGCAACTCCTCTTTTGTCCATCGAGACCTCCTCCTATTTATATCCTGGAGAACAAATATTATGGAAGGGGTGAGCGAACAATGCTCAGTAAGTTCATACGGGATCTCTCCGGGTTCTAAGGAGAGATGACCGGAAGAACGAAACAATGATAGTATTTTCAAGGATGAGTTTTCATTTAAATATTGAGTTAACCGCTAAGATTCAAACAGTTAACAATAACATTTTTCAAACGATAGGGTGGCATTTACTTTCAAGTCCGTCAATTCCAAGATATCGTCACCATTTCAGGTGCAATGCCTGATCAGGGCATTTAGGTAAGATTTATCATGATAATCAACTACTTCATTTAAGCAGTACCAAAGTCTAGTTCTTTTTCATTTCCAACTAGATTAACCTACTTAGTCCGTCTATACCACATTGAGATATAGCGAAGTAAGCGAATGTCTATACCACATTAAGATATAGCAAAGTAAGCGAATGTCTATACCACATTAAGATATAGCAAAGTAAGCGAATGTCTATACCACATTAAGATATAGCAAGGTTTCAACTTAGTGTTCAAGGTACGAGAACACCATACAATTTCAAAGATATGTTTTGGTACCCATTGATTTAAAACATGTCAAGGGGTAGGAACATTCAAAAGGCGTTCACAACTTTTAAGAATTCAAATGTTACCGCCACTAGGTAACTACTCATGAAAGAATATATAGGAATCCTACATTAAAGGATAGAGACATCAAGAACTAAGGATCGTAATCCCTTACCTTGACTTTGCGTTCTTCACTTAGCAAAATCACGTGCACAATCTACAAACATGCAAATGAGGATTTCTTAGGAATATGAATCACTTTAATTCCCCGTCCCCATTATACTTTATTTTACTTTCTTAGCTTCACGAGTTCATCTTCTTAAACTCTTTGTTAGGGTTCGTTCTACCCGTTATTGGTATTCCCAAAATACCCCTTTCGGATTACTAAAATACCCTTAGGGTTATAGTAATTCAATTCCCAATAATAAGTTTTAGGGTTGCATCAATCCTAATTAAAACACTATTCCCAGCTTATGAAATTTCTATTCACAGACACTATTCACAGCGCGTAAAATCACTGTTCACAGCACGTAAAATCACTATTCACAGCTTAATCACTATTCACTGATTAAATCACTATTCACTGATTAAATCACTATTCACATTACTGTTCACGCACTAATTTCACCTTGGGAAAACACATACAAAACCCTACTTTCACACACTCGACACACACACTGTACACACACAAAACGCAGCACACAACACACACACTGCACACACCACACACACTGTACACCCACCGAACACACACACACACCGTCCACGCCACACCCACTGTACACACGCAGAATACACACACACACAGTACACACACCTAACGCACACACACAGTTTATACATAACGCACACACACTGGACACACACACACTTCACGCACACACATACACACACATTCATCATCTTCTTCTCCTTCTTAACCCATATTACTCAAACCCTAGTTCATCACTTCTCAATCTAGGGTTCTCCAACCATGATTTTCTAATGATTTCATTAATCCAAGATGAATAAGAAAAGGTTAGGAAGGTTTAGGGTTTACCTTGAAGATCAATCTCCAACCTTCTCTCTTTCTCCCTTTCTCCTACCCGATCTCCCTCTCTGTATAACCTTGCTGCGGCTGCCCTCTCCTCGATCCCCGTTTCTTGTTCTTTGCGGAGGAATTATGATAGTAGGTTTAGGGTTTTAATATGTATATATATATATATATATTATGGTTTCCCATTCTTATTATGAAAAGGTTAACTAACCTTATTGGGTTTTTAATTTAATTGGGCCAACATTAAACCCATTCCATAACTCAATTTATAATAGCCCAACATAATAAAAAAAAAATTATAAAGGGGCCGGTTGTTACACTTTTCTTGCTGTTATTACGAAGAAACTTTGAACAATAATTTTAGGTTGATATAATTGTCGTAATGAAAATCTAAAATTTGGTATTGATAGTATTGTTGATGCTGTATCAATGACATGTTTTAAATTTCTATTAGGACAATTAAATCAAATTAAAATTATTGCTCAAAATACCTTCGCAACCTTTTTGAGACGGAGGGAGTAATATTCATAACATTTTCTACTGCTAGGCGTGATAAACTTTCATTCAAACTAAAAAACGGTTCAATGTAGAGACTCTCTCATATTTCATGATTTGGAAAATGATATTCAGATTTACCTCTCTTTGACCACAATTAACTGTAAAAATAGATATATTTACTAGTTTTAAGTTGATAAGAGAATTAAACATGGAGCAGTGAAAGTGATAAAAAAAACTAAAAAAAAACTTGGAGTTTTGTATGTGTGAGGGAGCTGTGTGAATGAAATATTACCCATAACTAACATGTGGATGATGAGTTGTGAGTGGTGACCACTTAAGTTTAAATGGACCACCTATTTGTGTTAGTGTTTGGCTTATTTAAGCCTAACATGTTCTTCATTTCACTGTATAACAAAAAAACAATACTCGGATTTCGAACCGCTCCACCAATGCCTTAGCTGCACCGCTGTACCGATGTGAAAATTGTACAACGTTTTCTACCTAATGTAAAACGTGTACTTGCAAATGAAAACGTTTTTCAGGAGCTAACTGATTTCGGTCGTTTTTACGTTTTACATACGTTGTGTAGTCCCGTTTGACTATTCAAAAATATTAACAATGCAAGGACAGTTATGGAAGTTTAATGAATTTAACCTCTCGACTGTAGAAATGAGACTATTTTTATAAGATCCAAAAAACAAAGGCGAATGGTAAGTGGGACTATATTTTTGGGACGGAAGGAGTATCAAAATATCTTTCTTTCTTTTCATATGGATTAGTACCATTTTTAAATAATTCCATTATCACCCCATCTGCATCACCACTTCTGGACATCTTAACAACTTACCAAATACAATAATAATACTATATTAAATAAAAACAAAATGAAGCCTGTTCTTGGATCCAGATTTTCTGTTTTTTTTTTTTTTGTTCTATAAACAAAACCATGGGGTTCCCCCCTCAACAATCCCCAAAAAACACATCTTTCTTTTCCTCTCAGCAATGCCTCCATCTCTAAGGAACACCCACCCCCTTTTCATTTTTCTGTCAATAAACATTCTTTTTTCCTTCTTCTTTTCTTCTTACTCCATTGATGTACAGGGTCAAGCTCTTTTAGCATGGAAGAACACATTAAAAGTCTCACCTGACGCGTTGAGCTCGTGGAAATCGTCAGACCGGAGTTCATGCAACTGGTTTGGGATACACTGCAACAAGAATGGAGATGTTGTTATGATAAACTTGAAGTCAGTAGAAATGCAAGGGTCATTGCCTTCAAATTTTCAACCTCTCAAGTCTCTGAGTACTCTTATCCTATCATCAACCAATCTAACGGGGCCCATTCCGAAACAGTTTGGAGATTATCTCGAGCTTAATATAATCGATTTGAGTGATAATTCCATCACGGGAGAAATCCCAGTGGAGTTATGCAGGCTGACAAAACTCCAAACTTTGTCACTCAATACCAACTATCTTCAAGGTGGGATTCCTCTGGACATTGGAAATTTATCCAGTCTTCAGAATCTATGGCTCTTTGATAATCAAATGAGCGGGGAAATTCCAAAGGGTATTGGAAAGTTGAAAAATCTTGAAAGTTTTCGGGCAGGAGGAAATCAAGATCTTAAAGGAGAGTTGCCTTGGGAGATAGGGAATTGCAGCAGTTTGGTCATGTTGGGCTTGGCTGAAACTAGCATTTCCGGGAGGCTTCCTTTATCGATTGGGATGCTAAAAAGAATTCAAACCATAGCGATTTACACTTCCTTTTTGTCCGGTCCCATCCCGGATGAGATTGGAAACTGCAGTGAGCTTCAAAATCTGTACTTGTATGAAAACTCCATTTCTGGTGCAATCCCGACTCGAATTGGGGAGCTCAAGAAGTTGCAGAGTCTGCTGATGTGGCAGAACAGTTTAGTGGGCCCAATCCCGCTCGAGCTTGGAAGGTGCAGCGACCTTATGGTGGTCGATTTATCAGTGAATCAGTTAACGGGAAGTATACCTGCAAGCCTTGGGGGGCTCTTAAAGCTTCAAGAGCTTCAACTGAGTGTCAATCAGTTATCAGGTACCATACCTTCTGAAATTACAAACTGCACAGCTCTGACTCATTTGGAATTCGACAACAATAATATTTCTGGCGAAATTCCATTCTCGATAGGCCAATTAAAGGGCATGACCCTGTTTTTCGCCTGGCAAAACAATCTAACAGGCCAAATTCCCGAGTCATTATCCGAATGTGACAACCTTCAAGCTCTTGATCTTTCTTATAACAACCTCTATGGCCCCATTCCAAAACAGATTTTTTCCTTGAAAAATCTGACAAAGTTATTAGTACTATCCAATGAGTTATCGGGTTTTATTCCGCCTGATATTGGCAACTGCACAAACTTGTATAGGTTTCGAGCAAATGATAATAGGTTCGCGGGTACTATTCCATCGGAGATAGGGAATCTGAAAAGTCTGAATTTTCTTGACATGAGTAACAACAAATTTGTTGGGGGAATTCCTAACTCAATCTCAGGATGCGGAAACCTAGAGTTTCTTGATCTTCATTCTAATGGACTCACTGGTTCTTTCCCTGATACATTTCCCCAAAGCTTGCAGTTTGTAGACATTTCTGACAATAGGCTTTCTGGTTCTTTAACTCCTAATGTCGGGTCGTTGACTGAATTAACCAAACTCAATCTTGGAAGCAACAAGTTTTCTGGAGAAATTCCATGGGAAATTCTTTCATGCAGTACGCTACAATTGCTAGATCTCGGAAACAATGGTTTCTCAGGTGTAATAGCAAAACAATTGGGTCAAATTCCTTCGCTCGAAATCTCTCTCAATCTCAGTTGCAACCAATTTACTGGAAATATCCCATCAGAGTTTTCCGGTCTTAGTAAATTAGCAAATCTTGATCTATCCCACAATAAGCTCAACGGGAACCTTGACATTCTTGTAAACCTTCAAAACCTTGTATCTCTCAATGTCTCCTTCAATGACTTCTCTGGTGAAATGCCCAACACCCCCTTCTTCCGAAACCTTCCCGTTTCTAATCTTGCTGGAAATCAAGCTCTGTACATTTCTGGCGGAGTTAAGACTCCAGCCGACAAAATGGGGTCCGGCCATGCCAGATCAACAGCTAAACTGGCCATGTCAATCCTCGTTAGCATTAGTGTCGTACTAGTCCTATTGGCAATCTATGTGCTAGTTAGGACTCATATGGCGAAAAAAGAAACCGAACATGAAAGTTGGGAAGTGACATTTTATCAGAAAACGGACATATCGGTTGATGACATCATCAGAAACCTGACATCAGCAAATGTGATTGGCACGGGAAGCTCTGGAGTTGTGTACAGGGTGATCACCCCTAACGGAGAATCCTTGGCAGTTAAGAAGATGTGGTCATCAGAAGAGTCGGGGGCTTTTAGTTCTGAAATTCAGACACTTGGTTCGATCAGACACAAGAATATTGTTCGCCTTCTAGGTTGGGGCTCGAATCAAAGCCTGAAGCTTCTGTTTTATGATTACCTACCAAACGGAAACTTGAGTTCGCTCCTTCATGGTGCTGGGAAAGGAGGAGCTCAGTGGGAGGCTAGGTACGAAGTTGTCCTTGGTGTAGCCCATGCACTCGCATACTTGCACCACGACTGCGTCCCTTCTATCTTGCACGGTGACGTGAAAGCCATGAACGTGCTTTTGGGCTCTCGCCATGAAGCTTACCTTGCAGATTTTGGGCTAGCTAGGACTGTAAATAGCAATGGTTCTTGCGATCTTTCAACTCAGAGTCAGAGACCTCAGCTGGCTGGTTCTTACGGATACATGGCTCCTGGTAAATCTTTTTGTTCCAATCTTTCATCTATGGTGTTTTTCACTTAATTACTTTTACTAATCAGATTGGGTTTATAACGTTTTCAGAACATGGCTCAATGCAACCAATCACAGATAAGAGCGACGTTTACAGCTTTGGAGTGGTACTTTTGGAGGTCTTGACAGGTAGGCATCCGCTAGACCCGACTTTACCAAGGGGTGCACACTTGGTCCAGTGGGTTCGCGACCACTTGCACAGTAAGCGTGACCCTCTAGACATTCTTGATCCTAAGATCAGAGGAAGGTCTGATCCTCAAATGCACGAAATGCTCCAGACCCTAGCTGTGTCATTTCTCTGCGTAAGCCCACGTGCAGATGACCGTCCAATGATGAAAGACGTGGTGGCAATGCTCAAGGAAATACGACACCTAGAACCCGTGAGGACAGATCCAGACTTGAAGGGTGGCTTGGCCCCTCTTCCCAAATCACCGTCTCCAACCAGAGCAATGGTTTCACAATCGCAAGGGTCATCTAACTGCTCCTTTACATTCTCCGACGACTCAGTCTAATCAACTCAACGGGGAAAGATTTTTAACCGTTTAAGTCATGTCAGGGGAACATAATTTTAGTTTTTTCATATTAACATAACAGATTTCTACTTAGGATAAACATATGTAACAGAATACAGTACTAGGTTGTGAGTTTGTAAGTTGTAAGAAAAGGATTGAGGGCTGATGGTTCTGCATTCCAAGTTTCCCATAATAAGTGTTCTTATCATTGTACAAATAAATAAAAACAACAAATTTTCAAAAGAAAGATTCAAACTTTTCGATTTATATGGTTCACAACTAAACAGCAATAAATCTGAGCCGTAGAAAAATTCAAAATTTTGATAGGGAACAAATATCAAAGTTACTCACCAGGGTGTCAAGAAGAATCGAGACTGGAACTCCATATTAGTTCCACAGATGAATTTACTGGGAAAACTCGCCATTTTTGTTGACTTTACAGAGGTATCAACGAACAAAATAGAAGCCCAAGTAAGTAAAGTTTTAATCTTGGTGAAGCGCGCGTCCCGAGCAACGGCTGGTGCCCACTTTATCCCTCCACATCAGCTTCTCTCTCTTCCAACTCATCCGTTCAACACCCATTCATCAAAACACCCTATAATAGTTTGTTTAATCCTCTCATTCAACACTTTTCTCACTCATCATCCTATACCCCACCACTTAAAATTTTTATTTTTTATTTTTATGATTAGTGTTGAAATGATTATTATTGGGATTCATTTCAAGAAAAAGATGGTTTTTTTTTTTTGTCGAAATACAATGAAACTTACGTCAATTTAAAGAGAAAAAAATTAAGAAATTTGGTGTATTTTTTTTTTTAAAAAACATTTTTTTTGAAATAATTGAGCTCAAATAATTGGGATAAAAGAAAATAATTCCTCAGCTAATCACGCGCCGACACATGGCGCATACAATGAAACTTGCTGACATTTTCTGGATTCACGGGTGTTGAATTTATTCAACACAATTGCAATTCAACCCCCGAATTCAACACTCCATTGCAGCAATTCAACCTTCTTTTTTGTTGAATCTTACATTCAACACCCCAAATTCACACCCATTGTACATGGTCTAATAAACAAAATACTTCATCCGCCTCAAAATGAATGTCCAAAGTATTTCCAAATTGACTCTTTGATCAAAAGAAAATATTTCCAAATCGACTCTTGATAAAGAGAAAATTTAATTTTAATTTCAAAAGCGAATGTCCAAAATATTTCCAAATTGACTCTGGAAAGAAATAATGATTTTCGTTGTCACGACCCGAGTCCCGAGGCCCTATTTGGTGCCTCGAACCAGGTGCGTGAACCCTGAAATAAAACGGACATAACGCTTGCTAATACTATCACTATCCATAAACCTGAATAATACACGAGCTACACTTGCTCGACAACAGAATACTAAAAACAACCACAGGCTAACTGTCTTTACTTTAGAACAACTAAACCAACTAAAGTTGTGAAAAACTCTAGACACGCCTGGCAACAAAGGCCGACACCAAAATAATTACAAACACTTTATTACAGGCACAAAACTTATCTACCCAAATTTACAGAGTTTATATAACCCAGTAAAATCATCGTCCTCACAAAAATAAACATATAAGCTCCGTAGAGCAACTACCCAAAAGAGACAACCTTCTCAAATATCCATGCTAAGTCGTACCTTACTGACGATCTTCTTTGCCTGAAACTAAGGAAAACAAATAAACAAAGAACGGGGTGAGATAAATCTCAGTAAGTTACTAATGCAGCTACATGGTATAATATCATGCATATTAACTGAATAACGGAATCATATAACAGCATAACTGAACAACAAATATTACACAACAAATGAGAGGCTCCCAATCGCTAACCGTCCCATACCGGTTGAAAATAACGACCAACTCATCTTGCAGCACATAAAGCTGAAATAAACACATAACAAAGGATACTGAGCCAATGTTCTCCCAAAAGGATATAACAATCATCAACAGAGCCGCATCGAAGAGCAGCATCAACAGGCAGCATCAAAGAGCTGAAGCAGGGGTTCCGGAACCAAACAATAACAACAACAACAACAACAGGGGGAAAATGACACAAAGTCATAACCCAAACGGTGACTAAACTCACACAAAGGAGAGCTAGCCCAAACCCAATTCGTGGCCCAAGGAAGGGTAAAAGGGAACCAGTGGGAACATTATAATGAACTTGGCTCGAGTGCCATTATAATCTCCACCACTGCCTGACTCAACCAAGTAAGACCAGCTGGACTTTAAACGGAAGCACAGTAATAAATACTTGACTAAACAACCAGTATATGATTCCAAAGTAGGGAACCATACCAAATACATCATAAAGATGACAAACTACTCATAAAAAGCCCAACAACCAAGTGCAATAGAAACATTCCTCAATCAAAAGATTTCAAAGTAGGAAATCCCACAAAAGCATCATAAAGAAAATAACCAAAAGTTACTCATAAAGAGCACAATGACTATTACCAAAATGAACCCAAACGGTTACTCACAAATAGTACGATGACTATGAACCCAACCACTCATTTACATTTATAATTCCAAACTAGGGAATCCAAATAAATACATCATTAAGATGTTAAACAAATTCGTAGGCACTTGACCACCATTTCACACTTTGCATCCATTCATAATCAAACAAATTCCTAACACCCTTGTGTTTCACAACGACTATTTAGGTACCCTAGGATATCACCTAAGACCTAGACCAAGATTTAACTCTAAATCCATTTTAATTGGAACAGTTCAGTTCCTCCAGTTACCTGGGCGGTCGCCCACACCAACCTGTGCGGTCGCCCAAAACACCTCACTCAAGCCCTAAAACATTTCCGATAGACTGGGCGATCGCTTGCCCAATTTGGGCGGTCGCCCAAAACAAAACACTGCACTGACATAATTTAGTACTCTTTCCAAAATTGACATTTCACCGTCTCAAAAGTACTATTACAATTTTACCCAAATATTTATTTAATCATTCTAACTCTAATTTACCGTCCCAAAGGTACTATTACAACTTTACCCAAATATTTATTTAATCATTCTAACTCTAATTCACTGTCTCAAATGTACTATCACAACTTTCTATTTTATGTATATAAACCCATAAAATGATTCCAATAGTGAGAATACTCACCAAATCGCCAAAATAGCAAATAGCTCCAATATTTCCCCCAAAGCAACAATTATCAGCAAAAGTATCATAATAAATATGTATGAACATTTTTATAATTAAAGGAGAAATAGTAACTTACCTACTACGGGGAAAGTATCGATGGAAATATATTCTAATCGGCTAGAAACGACCTATTCAACGCTCTGAAAATTTTGGTGTAATTAGATTTTAAAATAGAAGAGTAATTAAAGTAAGAAAATCAAATTAAAGGAAGAAACCTACCTTCATCTGCCATGGAGAAATTTGGGAAAGTTCTTGCTTGGTGTGTGAGTGAATACGCAGAGAGAGGGGAAATGAGAAGGGTTTTATAAAAAGTTACACTTAGGCCCTCCAAGTTTAACTAATTACATTTAAACCCCCAAGGTTTCAACTTTAACACTTAACCCCTTTATCATTAATTACAAATACTAACTCAACTATTTTAGCTTCTACTCATGCTAGTTAATCATTTTGCAACTCAAATACTTGTATTAAATATTTTAATAGAACAAGTAAGTCTTTTAAAATAATCAAACTAACACAAATTAAATTATAAAATAATATTATGCGTAAAATTTATATGGAATTGGAACGGATCGTCACATTCGTAATCCATTTATTGATAGAACATGGGAACTACAGAAAATAATATTTTGAAAACAATATTGTTGGTGAAATCAATATTATTTCCCTGAAATAATATTTCAAACCACTATTTGACTGGAATAACTTTAAGTGATTCATTGTGCGCAAATTATTTTGTCAGTCATGACTGGTTTCAAAGTCACCTGGGACTTCACTTGGGAGACATACAAGCCACATTAGTTCATGACCCTTCATTTTGTGGATGGTCTACTCTAGTAAATAAATTTATGGTCAACTTGGTATGTTCACTTTTTAGAGGAAAGTGGGTTGCTTGATGATGCGGGTAAGGTGTTCGATGAAATTACAAAGAGAGATGTGGTTCATTCCCTGATACATTTCCCCAAAGCTTGCAGTTTGTAGACATTTCTGACAATATGCTTTCTGGTTCTTTAACTTGCAAGGGGTGCACACTTGGCCCAGTGGGATCGGGACCACTTGCACAGTAAGAGTGACCCTGTTGACATTCTTGATCCTAAGATCAGAGGAAGGTCCAATTCCCAGATGCACGAAATGCTCCAGACCCTACCGTGTCATTACTCTGCGTGAGCCTACGTGCTGATGAACATCCAATATTGAAAGACGTGGTGGCAATGCTCAGGGAGATACGACACCTAGAGCCCGCGAGGTCAGATCCAGACTTGAAGGGTGGCTTTTCCCTTTCCTAAACCACCTACACCCACCAGAGCAATGGTTTCACCATCGCAAGGGTCCTCTAACTCCTCCTTTGCATTCTCCGATGATTCTGTCATCTAATTAACGGGGATGAATCTTTGTGTAGCAGTTCATCCGGAAGTCCTGTAATATATAATGTACTAAACATAACATATTTCTACTTAGTATTAACATATGCAACAGAATACAAGTTTGTGAAGTCAAGTATTGTCAGAAAAGGATTGAGGGTTGATGGTTCTGCCTGTACATTTGAGGGAGATGTATTAGTACAATTGGCCAACTATATACGGGATTTTCCCGACTGTTTCAGATTCAAAATAAAAAACACAAACAAACTTTCTGGCTTTCCAAAATTCCAATGTTGGATTTTCCAACACCAAATAGGCTATTTCTTCAAACAGTGAGGGCAAACCCCAACTGGTCACCCACCCTATAAGCCCATATCTTGATCAACATCCCTTCTTGAAGAACTTGGCTTGATAGAACTTGACCATTCCAATGTGTACCATTCAGCACAAGCATGCTTTTCCACTGTGTCAGCTTGATTTTAAAATCTTGGGCCTGCTCCTCAAGACGCACCCCTGGCTTTATAAAGAACATCCTTGTTTCAATCATTTTTTTAGCACTGAGTTTATCAGTCTCTTGATGAGTGAGGAAGTCGAATAATACGCCTTTGATCTCCTCCGGCAATTGCAAGCGATAGTTGTTGCGACTAAGGTCGTAGGTGCTGACTCTTTTCTCACCCGACAGCCTCACCGCATCGCAATTGTTCTTTTTTTATGCAATAAAAAGACGGAGTATTTCCTCTATTAGCTCAGGAGCCAAGGCTGAAAAAAAAAAAAAAAAAAATCACCATTCAAAGAATTCAGAATTGAACTTCAAACCAAATGACATTTTGTTTTTAAAAAATCAAACTTTTTGTACCTTGATGTTCTTCATTCCTCTAAATTGAATGAAATTTAATTTAATTATAATTCTTATAAATTAAATCCTTTTTTTAACAATTGGGCAGTGAAAACATGTCCATCTTTTTCCATATCATATCTTCTTGAATTTCTAACAATTGGGCAGTGAAAGCAACAACATCCAACTTTTGCCCTATTTCGAATTTATTTAAAATAAGTGTTAGATAAATTGAATGAAATTTAATTATAATTCTTATAAATTAAATCCTTTTTTTTTTTTTACCTCTAAATCCAATTCTTTTAAGTAAATGAAACTTGTACTCTAGTTTAACGCTTGAAACAAAAGTTTCAGGAAAAGTTTTTGTCTCAAGGTTTTGAACCATGGACAATATCTTTGCCGCCACAAAATTTCCCGTTCATTTAAAGCTCTTAGTATTTTTTTTCATTTTTGTTATTTATTACTATTTCCTTCCGTCCCTAAATGAATGTTAATTTAAAAAAATGATTAAATTTTCTCTTGATTAAAACAAGATTAAAATATTTTTAAATATTCATTTTAGGACGGAGGTAATAAATATTTCACTTTTTTGAATAAAAATACTACGTGTTCATTTCTTTTTTAATAGTAATTCTTTATTTTCGTAAGAAATCAAATTTCTTCTTAAATTAGCAATATTTTTTTATATTTGGCAAAATATGTCCTAAAATAAAAACCTCAAACAAATTCCAATGCACTTTTATAAACGGTTTTTCTAACATGTGCCCTTAGGGCACATGTTAAGTGATTTAAATAAGGAAATCGAAGTATTTATTAAACTTGCTTTAACTCATTCATTTTCATAATTAACAAAATATATTGTTTATATATGTAAACTTAAATATTTATGAAAACATATAAAAGTGTTGAATTCCATATTTAAATCGCTTAACATGTGCCCTTAGGGCACACGTTAGAAAAACCGTTTTATAAATTTACAAAAACATTCACAGAATATTAAATTAAATCGTAGGATTTGAGAATACACAGTACGTTATTCTTTTGAAATGTACTGTATTCCATTCTTCAAAAAAAAAAAATGAAAATTAGGTGCGGCCACAAATCTTGGTAACCTTCAAATAATTTCAATAAAATCCTCAAATAATTTCAAGAAAATGTGTACCTTTCGCTACGTCTTCATTTTTCTTTTTGTTTTGGACTTTTTGATTGTTGTTCACCGCCTTTATGCCGGACGCCTCGTCGGCGGCGGCGAATTTCCGATCTCTCTCCACATCTACTACTTTAGCCCTCTCTCCTCCGCCTTTAAAGCTCTTAGTATTATTTTTTTCATTTTTGTTATTTATTACTATTTCATTCCGTCCCTAAATGAATGTTGTAAATTAGTTTTTCATAAAAGATAATAAACAATTACACTAAAGCGAGCATTTAACAAGTTTTTCAGGAGATTTTTACTTTTAAATAGTCACGTGCTGTGACTTTTGTGTATTTTCCATATATTATATAATCTTTCTAAATATTATCACCATCATCTTTACTTTTTAGAGTTATTATTGAAATTATAACTTTTAATAGCTTTACAATCCTTTTACTAAATTATATTTAAAATTTTATTATCATTATTGTTATTTGTGCAAACCACATACATCGCAAGGTTTTAAATAGATTATTATAACTATTATCATTTTTACAATAATATTGTTTTCTGTGCATTGCACGTGTATCACATTGTTTCAAAAAAAAAAAAAAAAAAAAAAAAAACAACAACAACAACAGCCGTTTAAAAAAAAATTACTAAACAAATATATTTATATATATATATATATATATATATATATATATATTAAAGTTGGCCAAAAGAGCTATGGTATTGACATGCGGATAAACAATGGAGAAAACTTGTATTTGGAGAAGCCACATCAACAATATACTAATAAATAAGTGACTTTTCATTTTCTTTTCATTAACTAATACTATTAGCTAATAATAATAGTTACTATAAAGGGTCACTATAATAGCTAACTATTATAGTAACTATTACTATTATTAGTAATAGTTAATTATAATAGTTAACCATTATAGTTAACTATTACTATTGTTAGTAATAGTTACTATTATAGTTAATGGTAGTAGTTAACTATTACTATTAATAGTATTACTTAACTATAATAGTTACTATAGTAGTTAACTACTACTATTAATAGTATTAGTCAACTATAATAGTTACTAGAATATATAACTATTACTATTAATAGTATAATTAACAATAATAGTTACTATACAAGTTAACTATAATGGTTATTTTATAAATTAACTATTACTATTAATAGTATTAGTTAATCATAATAGTTATAAGATATGTTAATTTATCATAATAGTTATAAGATATGTTAATTTTTACTATTAATAGTATTAGTTAATCATAATAGTTAGTATATAGGTTAACATTATTAATAGTATTAGTTAATTATAATAGTTACTATATATATTAATAATTATTATTAATAGTATTAGTTATTGATATTATTATATAGATTAATTTATACTATTAATGGTTTTAGTTAAGATGATGTTTACTATTTTAGTTAACTATAGTTAAAAAATTATTTTTCACATACAATATATTTATATTAAAAAAACTGTTACGCTATTTTATTAAATAAAAATATAAAAAGAGTAAAATACAAAACAAACAAACAAACAAACAAATTAGTTACCTGTGCAGAGCACGGGTTACCCACTAGTAATATTAAATGCCCTTAAATTTGGATTTTTTTTTCAAATAATTCCCTTTTGAATCCATATGTACCAAAATGACACTAGGCAAAATTTATGTACCAAAATGACCACTTTGAGAGAAATCGGCATTGGTAGTGCCGTTTTTGGTTTGAAGTCGGCATTGCCAATGCCGACTTTAGGCCATTTTTGAAACCGATTAAAAAAAAAAAAAAAAACTAAAGTCGGCATTGCCAATGCCGACTTTAGGCTCTCTTTTTTTTTTTTTTTTTTTTTTTTTCAAATTGGGTTTCTCACATTTATATTTATCTGCCGGCGATACGAATTGGGGTTACCCTTCTGCGATACGTTCTGTTCTGCTCTTGCGATTCATTTAGAAGTTAGGACTCCAGAGCAATTTTTTGTTGTTGTTTCTGACTAAGAAAAATAAGGCACACTCAGTTACTAATCATTTTTAGGTTCACAAAATCAATCTAACCAGAGTTACCCAAGATCAAAAAAATAATTATGGCTAGTATACTTATTTGTTACACAGTCATTGTGGAGGGTTAAATCAATTTGCAAATTCAGTTTCGTACTCCCTCTGTAATCTATATTTTGGGTTTCGAAAATTGGAGTTTATTCTCCAATAATCCAATTTAAAAATTCAATTTGGAAATCTAGAAAGCAAAAGAAATAAAGTCCAATTTGCGAATTCAGTTTTTTAGAACTCCGTCGGTGGATCTGTGAAGGCGAGAATCATGCCCGAGTAGACGACGACCTAGCTTCTGCAGGAAGAATCACAAACGAGATTGATGAGAGTTTTGCGGCCGCAGGGTATTTTAGAAACGTGCGTTTTAATTTTTTAACCCCAATTCGTATCGCCGACAGATAGATATAAATGTGAGAAACCCAATTTTTTTTATTTTTTTTTTCAAATTGGGTTTCAAAAATGGCCTAAAGTCGGCATTGGCAATGCCGACTTCAAACAAAAAACGGCACTACCAATGCCGACTTCTCACAAAGTGGTCATTTTGGTACATAAATTTTCCCTAGTGTCATTGTGGTACATATGGATTCAAAAGGGAATTATTTGAAAAAAAATCTTAATATCATTCCTTTAAAAATATTAATAAACTAACCGTTATCGACGCTCATGATATCCACGTCTTCATCCTCCAAGTCGATAACTGGTGGGCCTGCAAGTGCAACATCTAGGCCTTGAAATAATGCGTCTTCATCCACCAAGTCGATAACTGGTGGGCCTGGTGGTGGGCCTGCAAGTGCAACATCTGGGCCTTGAAATAATTTGTTTATATATGTAAACTTAAATATTTATGAAAACATATAAAAGTGTTGAATTCCATATTTAAATCGCTTAACATGTTCCCTTAGGGCACACGTTAGAAAAACCGTTTTATAAATTTACAAAAACATTCACAGAATATTAAATTAAATCGTAGGATTTGAGAATTCACAGTACGCTATTCTTTTGAAATGTACTGTATTCCATTCTTCAAAAAAAAAAAAAGAAAGGAAAATTAGGTGCGGCCACAAATCTTAGTAACCCTCAAATAATTTCAATAAAATCCTCAAATAATTTCAAGAAAATGTGTACCTTTCGCTACGTCTTTGTTTTTCTTTTTGTTTTGGACTTTTTGATTGTTGTTCACCGCCTTTATGCCGGACGCCTCGCCGGCGAATTTCCGATCTCTCTCCACATCTACTACTTTAGCCCTCTCTCCTCCGCCTTTAAAGCTCTTAGTATTATTTTTTTTTCATTTTTGTTATTTATTACTATTTCATTCCGTCCCTAAATGAATGTTGTAAATTAGTTTTTCATAAAAGATAAATAAACAATTACACTAAAGCGAGCATTTAACAAGTTTTTCAGGAGATTTTTACTTTTAAATAGTGACGTGCTGTGACTTTTGTGTATTTTCCATATATTATATGATCTTTCTAAATATTATCACCATCATCTTTACTTTTTAGAGTTATTATTGAAATTATAACTTTTAATAGCTTTACAATCCTTTTACTAAATTATATTTAAAATTTTATTATCATTATTGTTATTTGTGCAAACCACGTACATCGCAAGGTTTTAAATATATTATAATTATTATCATTTTTACAATATTATTGTTTTCTGTGCATTGCACGTGTATCACATTGTTTCAAAAAAAAAAAAAAAAAAAAAAAAAACAACAACAACAACAACAGTCGTTTAAAAAAAATTACAAAACAAATCTATATATATATATATATATATTAAAGTTGGCCAAAAGAGCTATGGTATTGACATGTGGATAAACAATGGAGAAAACTTGTATTTGGAGAAGCCACATCAACAATATACTAATAAATAAGTGACTTTTCATTTTCTTTTCATTAACTAATACTATTAGCTAATAATAATAGTTACTATAAAGGGTCACTATAATAGCTAACTATTATAGTAACTATTACTATTATTAGTAATAGTTAATTATAATAGTTAACCATTATAGTTAACTATTACTATTGTTAGTAATAGTTACGATTATAGTTAATTGTAGTAGTTAACTATTACTATTAATAGTATTACTTAACTATATTAGTTACTATAGTAGTTAACTACTACTATTAATTGTATTAGTCAACTATAATAGTTACTAGAATATATAACTATTACTATTAATAGTATAATTAACAATAATAGTTACTATACAAGTTAACTATAATGGTTATTTTATAAATTAACTATTACTATTAATAGTATTAGTTAATCATAATAGTTATAAGATATGTTAATTATTACTATTAATAGTATTAGTTAATCATAATAGTTAGTATATAGGTTAACATTATTATTAATAGTATTAGTTAATTATAATAGTTACTATAAATATTAATAAGTATTATTAATAGTATTAGTTATTGATATTATTATATAGATTAATTTTTACTATTAATGGTTTTAGTTAAGATGATGTTTACTATTTTAGTTAACTATAGTTAAAAAATTATTTTTCACATACAATATATTTATATTAAAAATGCTGTTACGCTATTTTATTAAATAAAAATATAAAAAGAGTAAAATACAAAACAAAAAAAAACAAACAAATTAGTTACCTGTGCAGAGCACGGGTTACCCACTAGTAATATTAAATGCCCTTAAATTTGGATTTTTTTTCTTCAAATAATTCCCTTTTGAATCCATATGTACCAAAATGACACTAGGGAAAATTTATGTACCAAAATGACCACTTTGAGAGAAATCGGCATTGATAGTGCCGTTTTTGGGTTTCAAAAATGGCCTAAAGTCGGCATTGGCAATGCCGACTTCAAACAAAAAACGGCACTACCAATGCCGACTTCTCACAAAGTGGTCATTTTGGTACATAAATTTTCCCTAGTGTCATTCTGGTACATATGGATTCAAAAGGGAATTATTTGAAAAAAAATTCTTAATATCATTGCTTTAAAAATATTAATAAACTAACCGTTATCGACGCTCATGATATCCACGTCTTCATCCTCCAAGTCGATAACTGGTGGGCCTGGTGGGCCTGATGGGCCTGCAAGTGCAACATCTAGGCCTTGAAATAATGCGTCTTCATCCACCAAGTCGATAACTGTAGGCCTTGAAATAATGCGTCTTCATCCACCAAGTCGATAACTGGTGGGCCTGGTGGTGGGCATGCAAGTGCAACATCTCGGCCTTGAAATAATTCGTTTTCGTCCTCCAAGTCCACCTTTATAATCTGATCATCTGCCATGTAAATGTCAAAGTCCTCGAAAGTGTCATCATCTGCGCCTGCCAAGAAGCCCAAGAAAATAGAGTCAAACTACAAAAAAAAAAGCCCATCATCAAGAAAAAAAAACAAAAACTTGTAACTCTCTCTACATACAATACATACATACTCCAATATGGTCACTGGATTTTGCAATGACAATTAGCCACTGGAAAATCATGAAATAAAAATCAATAACAATTTTGAAAACTCAATATCCACCATTGATTCAATCACTAAAGAAGAGGTACAAACACATTTTTTTAAAAAAACTGGGTGAAATTAGAAATCCATGGTTCCCCATGAGAAAAGTTGCACAGATAGTTTTGAGGGAATAAATAAGGAGAAGGATTCATCTTTTTTCTTTAGGGGTGGTGGAGAATTATCATTATGGGGAAATAAAAATAAGGCTTGCCTATGCATGCCTTCAAGTTCCTTAGGGGCTTTCCGGACTTTTCGTTTACACCTTTTTTAGAACTTGAATAGTATAAACACATTTCTGAAAAGTTGCCAATCATTTGACAGTTTATAATTTGAAAAGTTTGAACAAATTTCTGAAAAAAATGTTACTCATTTGACAGTCAATGTACTCCATCCTAAACTTAAAAAAAAAATGAGTTGGGCATAAAAATTAAGACAAATTCGAAAAAAGGGATGTTTTGTAAATGCCGATGGTTTGATAGGAAAGTAAAAAAGTTGGGTAAGAAATAATTAGTTGATAATTGTTGTAAGTATGATATGTGATGTGTACAAATAAAGTAATTAAAAAAAATTATTTTAAGTTTTTAAAATTTAAAATAAAAGGACACTCAAAATAAAAATTTGTAAAGTTTAAAAGGGACGGAGAGTATTTTGAAGTTTAAAAATTTTGAATAAAACTATAAAACAATAGTGTAAAATCAATTTTTTAAAAACAAATAAATATTGTTTTAGTTAATTTTTTGCAATGTAAAGTCATCATTCATTATATCTATACTGTGTATTCATTTTTCTCCTAAATAGAATCCAATCACAAATCTAATACTCCCACCGACCCACTAAAAGCTTCACCATTTTGAAAAAGCACAAAAAATTTGAAAGGAGTATTTATATTCAAAAGTAATGTGAGTGTGTATGACAAGTGAGACCCATAGTTTAAATGTGTGAGAGGGAAAAGTTAGTGGGTATGACAAGTGGGGACCACAATTTATGTATGTGAGAGGAAGAAGTGAGTGGGTATGACAAGTGGACCCTCATGTTTTTTCCATTTTAGGAAATGGTAAAGCTTCTAATAGGCCCGGCTTTCAGCCTGTTCATCCAGGTCCACAGAACAGGGCCCCAAAAATTTGGGGGCCCCAAATATTTTTGTGCAGCCCATTATGTATATGAGCCTTCTACTTTTCTCCGTTCTTTCTTGGCCTAAAGACGCAACCGAGTTCCGCGACAATGGCAATTCGACATCTATAACAATATAAAGAGAGGATAGCCTCATTCACGTTCTCCCGCTCAATATTTCTGCCGATGTGTCCAAGTTGGCCCTTTTGGTCTTTTCACTTGGCAATCATGTTTACAGCTGGTTCCACATGGGGTTTACTAGCTTCTTGAGTAAGATGTGCAAATATCGAGGCACTCAGAATTTGAAATTTAAACACACCATCTGATATTATCTTCTCCTGCCTCTTTATTTTTCTCTCAATCATCTCTCACACACACACACACTTCTATCTCTCTCTCCATATTCCCAATTACCGGCGCTACGAACTCTGACTCCGGGAACATTTCTCAGTCTCCACCACGAGCTCGGCTCCCCATCTTCTCCCGCGTATCCAGCTACTTTTTCTTCTCCTGCGAGGCTCCGTCTCCGGCGAATCTAACACGTTTCTCCGAGGTTTCTAACGTCGGTTAATGAAGCAGCAGCAAGCAGGTAACTTACTCTCTATTTCTTCTTTTTAATTTTTTTTTTCCCAAAATAGGCCTTTCGGAGAAGACGAGAACGAAAGTTGAGGTGCTCCGGTAGTGGTGTTGTGGATTGATGATTCAAGATGATTGTGGAATCAGAAAAGGTAATTTTCTCTACTTCTATCGTTCTTTAACAAAAAAATCCAGATATGGGTTCAAATCCAAAAACACATTCTTGCCCGATTTAAAGTTGAACTATGACTCTCAGATGCACGTTGAAATCCATAAGGAGATGCAAAAACAGAGAGATAAATGGGGTGAAAATGTTATAGACTTGGCAAGCCAAGGTCGGTCCGTCAGTAGGTGGAGCGACAAATATGGGCTTGGCGGCAGAAGGACGCGAGGTGGTGATATGTGGTGTTGCGTTTTGGGGGGTGAAGCGCTGGTGATTAGTGTTGTTGGGTTTTGAGAATAGAGAAATACAGTATTCGTTTTATGTTGGACTGAGGAGAGATAAGAAGAGGGTAGCTTAAATTGAAAAATTACTCCCAGCTTTATGATTAATTAGTTATTCATTAAAGATTAGTCGTAGCTTTAAGATAAATTACTTATTCAATTCAAGTGTGCTTTATTCCAATTATTCTCTTTCAATTGAAAAGTTCTTTATTTCAGTTGAGAGCAGATCTCCTGTGCCCATCCGGTGTTCCATCCATGTGCCCAAAGTGATCCGGCCGTTAATATGTTTGAATAATATTAATAAAATGTTAATCTTAAAAACTGCGAGCCGTTGGATCACTTTGGGCACATGAAGTGGCACACCGAATGGGCACAGAAGATCTGCTCTCATTTCAGTTACTCCATATTTATAATTTCGTAGCATGTTCGCTTTTATTTTAATTTTTTACTTGATAATTAAAATTGAAATTATCACTTTGAAAATGTGCACAGCATGTAAAGTGAATGTATACGAGTACATACTCCCTCCGTCCCACCTCACTTAAAGACCTAAGAGGTGGACACAATAATTAAGAAAAAAAGAATAAAATAAGGAAAATGTGGTAGAAAATGAAGAGAGAGAATGAGTGGGATTAATAGTAGGTTGGTTGAATGAATTGTGTGGTGGAAAATGATCAAGAGAGAGAATGAGTGTGTTGGGTATATTGAATATAATATTATAAAAAGATTACTATTTTGGGGAGTCTTAAGTGAAGTGAGATTGATCAAAATGGAAATACCTCTCAAGTGAGGTGGGACGGAGGGAGTATTTGGTTTCAACAAGCTGTGCACTTCTTTCTTCTAAGCATGAGTGCATTGATGTTTCAAAAATAAAAGCATTAGTGCATTGACGTATGACAACAGAATTTTAAATTTATGGGTCTAAAAAAGATGGTTTTATTTAACATTTAAATAATTTAAGTTAGATTTTAAATTTAAAAATGTAATGATTTTTTAAAACTTGCATAGAGAAATGGAAAAGATAGGATGCTTTAGTTTGTAGTGTTCTTTAAGATATTACTAATACGACTTTGAACAAATTTTAGTTGATTTTTTTTTTTTGGTATTATTTATATTTATAATGTTCTATCTACATCAACTTTTAAATTTTTATTAGAATAATTAAACTTATAATAATTATTGCAAAAAAAAAGTTATAATAATAACGAGGTTGTAGGACTATCATTATGGGACAGAAGTGTAAGAGATCGCGGCTGGAGAAGGGGCGGCTGGGGCATGGGAGGGTGTGGCTGGAGAATGGGAGGGTGCGGCTGGAGATGGTTTAACAGTGGTCAGGATGTGTAGTGTTTGGATCAATGAATGTTTTTAAGGGTTGCTCTTAAACAACATAGCTTTGGGACGGACGGACTTAAGATATCACTAAAATTGAACTTCGTATTAATTGTTGTCCAAAGTTCTTATGTAATATGAATTACGCTTAATTTGCACTATAATTTTGGGACGGACAAAGTACTATTGTTCATATAAGAGCTAAATGTTAAATGGTTACTTTTATCTGTAAACATTCTTTTGATAATAATAATAAACTTATAAATTTATTCTCAAAGGTAAAATACACATTTCAACATACTACCTCTGTTCCGGAATGATAGTCTCGCTATGTTTGTATTACGAACGGACTTAAGATATTACTAATACGAATTTGAACAAATTTTAGGTGATTTTTTTTCCAGTTAACCATAATCAATTGCTTCACGATGAATTATCTTACGATCGGGAAAAGCTTGCAATTGAGTTTGAAGAACTCGTGCTTAATTTGAATGATGCTCAGCGCGAAGTTTATAACGTCATTACTGCATCATGTTTAGAATAAATAGGCAAGATGTTCTTTGTATATGGTTACGGAGGGAGTGGGAAGACTTATATATGGAGAACTTTATCTGCGCGTTTGCGTTCTCAAGGCCCTATTGTTCTAAATGTCGCATCAAGTGGTATTGCATCATTATTACTACCCGGTGGAAGAACAGTACATTCCAGATTTGGTATCCCATTTAATTTGAATGAAGATTCGGTTTGCAATATTTCTCAAGGTTCTCCTTTGGCAGAATTGATAATTACGGCTCAATTGATTATTTGGGATGAAGCCCCAATGATGCATAAACACTGCTTTGCGGCTTTAGATAGATTAATGAGATATAATGCGGGCAGTTGATAATAAGCGTAACGACTACATATTTGGTGCTAAGACTATTGTTTTTGGAGGAGATTTTAGACAAATTCTTCCTGGGATTCCTAAGGGTACTAGACAGGATATTGTTCATGCAACTATCAATTCTTCGTATTTATGGACGCATTGCATTGTGCTTAGGCTTACAAAAAATATGAGATTGAAAGGTTTGGATTCAAGCAAACCGTCAGTTAAATTGAGACAATTTTCGGAATGGATTGCTAATATTGGAGATGGTAAAGTAAACGAGCCTAACGACGGGATTGTTCCGATTGAAATTCCACCAGATTTTTTTAATCTAAGACTTTAAGGAGACAATTTCCATACACCCGAGTTCATAAATACTATTTCCATCTCTGGCCTTCTAAATAACAAATTGACTTTGAAAGTTGGTACTCCTGTTATGTTGCTTCGTAATATTGATTCTTCGCTCGGTCTTTGCAATGGGACGCGTTTGATAATAACTAGGCTTGAAAAGCATGTATTGGAAGGAGAAGTTATTTCGTCAAATGAGATTGGTCGAAAAGTGTTGATTCCGCGAATGTATTTGACTCCATCAGACTCAAGAATTCCGTTCCGATTTGAAAGGAGACAATTTCCATTGATGATATCATATGCCATGACTATTAATAAGAGCCAAGGACAATTGTTATCATTTGTTGGGCTTATTCTAAAGAATCCCGTATTTTCTCACGGTCAATTATATGTTGCGTTCTCTAGAGTGAAAACTCTGGATGGCCTCAAAATATTTATTTGTGATGAAGAATATCCTGACAAATCTGGTGATCGTACTAACAATGTAGTCTTTAAAGAAGTCTTTAATAATTTATAAATATTATGTATTTGTTATTATTAATTACACCTTTTATTATTGGTTATTATGTTAAGTAACTATTTATTTTTATTTGAATGATATTTGTATGTTATTAAAATGTTATACGTTTGTTTTGGAAGAAACAAACGTTTTAGAGATGTTAGTAAGAAATTGTGCAAATATTTATTTATCTGGTACAGAGGTAGTATACTCAATTTATATGTTTTCCAACTCCTAGAAAATTGCATGAACGATACTAAATTGAAAACAACAATGTATGCAAAAAAAAAAAAAAAAAAAAAAATATAGAAATTATTCAACATTCTAAAATCAAATCTTATACAAAAAATGTATTTCCCAGCATATCCGTAATTGTCCATGTCTTCAGAATAATTCTAATGTATAGTATTACGACACTTCTTCAACAATAGTGGATTGCTCCTTCTTTAATTTAGTTGTCCAAACTGTACAATACGTAAACAAAAATTAGATAAACATTACAAAATGTTTCAAAACGACAACAACTGTCCCATACATGTTACTTATTATATATCCCTCCGCACTGGAATGATGTTATCATTTACTATATTTGTCTGTACTAGAATGAAGTTTTTTTCCGGGTTAATTTCATTGCCCACCCTTGAGGTTTGGGTAAGTCTCAGTGCCCCCCTTGAGGTTTAAATTCGTCTCACTGACCACCCTTTTGGCAATAAATTGACTATTTTACCCTCACTTTTATATAAAGACAGTCTTTATCTCTCATTAAATAAATCAAATTACTAATTGAATTATAAATTCAAATAACATTTTATGTTTTTTAGCAATTTAAAAATAAATATTATATTTAAGCTCAATGTACATTAAGTATATAAATCAATAAATTATTAATTACCAATCAACTATTCCTCGCATATTATATTTTGTAAATTAACTCCTAAACAATTATTATAATTCTATAATTAATCATACAACCAACTCAATAAAGTATAAACTCAAATAACATTTTTTCAGCAATTTAAACAATAGTTTAAAGGAAAATTAATTTTAATATTTATCATGATGAAATAATAATAATACTATGATCTAAATTTTTATATTTTATAGTCTCTATTTCACTAAATAATAAAAATCATTTTTAATTTTTTTATTCCAAATAATTTTTTATTTTCTTTACAAACTATGTGGTTATTTGAATTTATACTTTATTGAGTTAGCTTTATGGTTATGAAATATTAAAAATAATAATTAATACTCCCTCCGTCTCAAAATAGATGTCGTTTTGGAGTGTTTCACACCTATTAAGAAATGTCATTAATGCATGTGAAGAAGTCTCAAATACCCCTAAAGCAATTCAACTACCTAGGTAATTAAATGGTTAGGTAAGAGATAGTTCACTATAATTATTAAGGGTATAATTGGTATAGAGCAATAAAAATGCTTTGAAAATAGTGTAACGACAAGTAATTTGAGACAAAATTTAACTCCCAAAACGACATCTATTTTGAGACGGAGGGAGTATTTATTTCGTAACATAGGGAGTATCAAATTTTAATCTTTTAAAGCATAAAATTGTTATTTGAATTTATATTTTTCTAAGTTGTTTATATAGTTATTTTTTCAAAAACTATAATTATTTTGTGGAGTAAACTTAAAAATATTTCTATTTGAGAAAGAGTTGATTGTTAAGTATTTATTTGTTAATTTATTTACTTATATAGAGGCTAAGTGAGCATAACAAAAAAATATTTTTCACATTATATTAGATTTTGTGGTAATTTAATTTATTCAATGAATTTATTTAATGATAAATAAAAGCACTAATTAAATTAAAGTGGGAGGTAAAATAGTCAAATTATTGTCAAAAGGGTGGTCAGTGAGACGAATTCAAACCTCAAGGGGGGCTCTGAGACTTACCCAAACCTCAGGGGTAGGCAGTGAAATTAACCCGTTTTTTTCCTAAATATTAATGCAAATTCATCAATGTACAAGCAAATGAAACACATCTGTAATTTTTTAAAATTTACTATAGAAACATCATTCTGGAACAGAGGGAGTATATGTTGCTTATTAAGTTAAAGGAAACATCAGTAGGTTGGTGAAGTAGTTTTCTTCTGGTGTTAATTGAGTACTACAAAAATCAACCACTCAAATATTAAATATAATAACAATTGAGATTTTATCGGTTTAGTTGATAAATTATAATTATTAATTAGTAACGCCCCGTGCATCGCACGGGTGTACCGACTAGTTAATCAGTAACAGCAACGCCGCCTCAGTTCTCGACTTCGGTCTCGCCATTACTTCCTCCTTGACGATTGAAAAAAAACCTCTTCATTCTAATCTCTTCAATTCTTCAATTCCATTTCGTTGCTTGTACTCTCTTACTCTGAATCTCCGTCCTTCGTCAACTGTTCTTGTTCTCGACTTCTCGCCATCACCATCGTCGGACGAACATAGCCATTCCAACTCCTTGACAACCGGTGAAGGTAAAGAATTCTACTCTCACCTCTCTGATTTTCGTGATTTAAGATTTAGGGATTCGATTTAAGATTTGAAATTCAATCTTGAAATTGAAATTCAATTTCAGATTTGGGTGCTTATTTGTATATATATATATATATATATATATATATTGGTTTCTGCTTTCCAGATGATGTTTAGTATAGTTTTCAAAATTAGTCATGGATTTGGGTTTTGTTCAATTGGATTTAAGGTCTCGTGGTTGGGTATTTTTTGAAAATTCTGTAATTGATTTTTTTTGATAATCAAAAGATTTGAAGTTTGGATCTGCTCAAATGTAATCATGTATGTGGTTTAATTTGTACAAGTATACTACCTCCGTCTCAAAATGAATGTCTAAAATATGTCAAATTTTACTCATATCAAGAGCAAATTTGAGTTTTCTTCAGACATTCATCTTGAGAATGAGAAGTAGTATGTATATTATATACTATGTTTTTCTTTGTGGAATTTTTTTAATTTTAAAGGGCCCCATATTTGTATTTTGGCACAGGACCCCTAAAGTTATTGAGACGGGCCTGGCTTCTAACGGGACAACCTTTTGGGTAATTGGTGAAGTTGACGGACGGAGGGAGTAAATGAATTGGTTAGCACAATAAAATGAGTTGGAGGGGAGAGATATTTTCATATTTTGAGAGATATGGACTGATTCCATGGAGTATGGAAAGATTGTTTTCGTAGAAAACATAAGGTAAGATAAAGTTGGGTGATGAGTCAGTTTTTAAAATGTACTATTGGAACCATGTATATGGAAAGTTGATTTTGGAAAATTATAAAAGGATAATGGAAGTTGGATTTATGTATCAATTATTAAAAAAATCTTAATTCAATAATTTGAGGAAATTTAATCATAAAAAAATTACATAAAAAATCAAAAATTATATAAAAATATATGGATAGTTATTTAAAAATAGAAAAATGATTTGTGGGACCAAATTGCATGTTTTAATTATAGGCTTAACATTTGGGACACATGTCAACAAAAATCATGTGTAAGTACGTTATATTTAAGGAAAAATTAAGTTTCAAAAATTAATGAATGCAATATATATATATATATATATATATATATATATATATATATATATATATATATATATATATATATAAAATATGAAACTAATTACATACAATATTTGCAAAGTTCATAATAAAATTTTACGAAGACAATAAAAAGAAAGTATTCTCTCCGTCAAGGTTTAAGGTTCTTAGTTTGACTTTGCATGCTTATTAAAATCTCAAGTGTAAAACAAAGAACAATGTGTCAACAAAAATAGGAAGGTGAGAATGTAATTGTCCAAACACTATTTATAAAGCAAGAAAGGTTAAAAGTAAGTTAAGTAAATAATGGTTTTTTTCGTAATTAAATGGACCTTTTGAGGGCAAGATTCTCCAAAACGCTATTCATATTTTTACATTTATAAAATAAAGTAATAAAAACCTTTAAAGTGGGACAAACTACAAAGGAAAATAAGAACATTTAACTAAGACGAAGGGAGTATAATTTTTTATTGGTCGCGAAAAGCAAGAAGTCATTTATTATGGATTCAAGTAAAGAATACTAATACACCCTTCATCTCAAAATAAATAGTCATTTTTTATGCAAGTGTTTTTACAAAAATGTTGATTTTTTAAAATATTTGTTTTTATAATGGCTATCCGTTGTAATCATTTAATTTACAAGTATACGTTAAAATATTAACATTTAAAGACAAAAATGTCAATAATATTGATATAAATAAAGTTACTAAATTTTGAATGCATATAATAATCTACTATATTTTTCTTTTGACAAATTTCATTATTGTGTCTGTTTGCATACTCTCCCCAATTTTACATTTCACCTATATTACTATAAAATATACTCCCTCCGTCCCACCGAAAATTGCAAAACTTACCAAAATGGGCGTCCCATAGAAATTGCACATTCCATAAATGGAAAGTTTTTAATACTTTTTAATTAGTGGGTCCCACTTCTCATACTCACATCCACTAACTATTCTCTACCCCACTTTCTCTCTCCCACTCAACTATCAACACTCACAACACATCACCTTTTTCACTTTTCCCTTAATTCTTGTGCCATGATTTTTTTTTGCAATTTTCGGCGGGACGGAGGGAGTATTGTATTTAATACATGTGGAAATGTAATAATGTATTTTGTTTAGTAGTTTTTTATAATTATCTTTTTTTTTAGTAACGCCCCGTGCATCACACAAGAGTTATACTAGTACTATATATGGGGATATTTTGTAAAGAGCCCGCCTAAACTTAGGGCAATTTTGTCTTTTCATTAACAACTATGGCTATTTTGGACATTTAGCTCTCATGGTAGTTTCCAGACTCCAGCAATCGTCCGACGTGTCCAACTTGGGCTTTTTGTTTCAGAGTCCAGCTCTTCTGTGCCACACTGTGTGTCATTCCATGTACCACTATAATCTCAACCGTTTATATGCTTATATAATATCAACATAAAGTTTTTGGATCACTTATGAAACAGGAAGGGGCACATAGTGTGGCACAGAAGATCTGGATTCTTTGTTTCAATGAATCCTTTGAGCTTTCTGAATTTGCATAAAGCCTTGATTGGTTGATTTGAAGGTGGAGAAATGTGTGTACATTTTCTTTCAAATAATCTTCCATTCTTAAGTCACTGTTATCTCTCCACACTCCATCTTCCACACGAAAATATACAGAAGAAACACTCTCTCCATCCCATTTTAATTTAAGATTCCATTATAATCGACAAAAAAAAAAAGAATCTTCTTAGTTTTTATTTAAATAATGAAATTTACTTGTCATACTTGCAACTATTACTCACTCATTATTCTTTATCACATTTTCTTTCTCTTATCCAACTATCTACACTCATAACACATTATTATTATTATTATTATTATTATTATTATTATTATTATTATTATTATTATTATTATTATTATTATTATTATCATCATCATCATCATCATCATTTTCTTAAATTTTGTGCTCAAACTTATTTTTGAAATTAAAATAAAATGGAGAGAGCATTTAAGCTTACTTTTTTTTTTTATTAAGACTTGAGGCAATAATGCTAGTTTTCTCTTTTAACTCCTCAAGGACTCTTGGTGTGATAGTTTCCCAATGACGCCATATTTGTTGAAGAGGTGGTCTTCTATGAGAACAAGGGGATCCGTCTATCTATGCGACGGGTCCGATCTATGACCCATGAGCATAACCCGCCACGTGGTAGTTCCCCCCCCCCGGCTTTTCAGTGGTTTACGAAAAGTAATAGTTACCATTTCTTAATGCAATGATTATATACATATAAAATAATATTTTCTCTTTTAACTCCTCCAGGACTCTTGGTCTGATAGTTTCCTAATGATGCCATATTTGTTGAAGAGGTGGTCTCCCATGAGAACAAGGGGATCCATCTCATCTATTAGACAGGTCGGATCCATGACCCATGAGCATAACCCGCCACGTGGCAATTTCTTTTTCCTGGCTTTTCAGTGGTTTACCAAAAGTAATAGTTACCATTTCTTAATGTAATGACTGTATACATATAAAATAATATTGCTCATAAGTAAACGTAACACCTGTTTAAAAAAAACAAAAGCTCGTTTTATCTATTTTTTTTTCAAATGTAATACTAACTATAATTACATGTAACCCAAACAATATCTAAATGTAATTATCATTTATACTGAAATATAATAGTGCTTTTACAAAAATGTAAAATATTGTGTATTTTGATTTTATTTTTTAAAAGAAAGTAACATTTGAAAAATAATAACTTATGTATATGAATGTAATTGTTTATACAAGTAAATGTAACACTTTGATAGATGAAATTGTAACAGATTTTTATAGATAATATTATACTTTTACATGTATCATGATAAATTGAACACATTGTAACTTATTATTTGAAAACATATAGATATACTATTACTTTTCTATACATATGTGTTACAAATTATGTTTAAATACTATTACATATAAGTAACACGTTCGTTACATTTTAGTTGTAATAAGTATTACTTTTGGCAAACGAATCGAACATAGAAAAAAACACTGTTAGTTTTATGTATATATGTATTACTTTTATGTATACAAACTATTACATATAAGTAACACGTTTGTTACTTTTAGTTATAGTAACTACTCCCTCCTTCCCGCCGGAAACTTCAAAAAAAAATTATGGCACAAGAATTAAGGGAAAAAGTGAAAAAGGTGATGTGTTGTGAGTGTTGATAGTTGAGTGGGAGAGAGAAAGTGGGGTAGAGAATAGTTAGTGGGTTAGTGGATGTGAGTATGAGAAGTGGGACCCACTAATTAAAAAGTATTAAAAACTTTCCATTTATGGAATGTGCAATTTCTATGGGACGCCCATTTTGGTAAGTTTTGCAATTTTCGGTGGGACGGAGGGAGTATTACTTTTCACAAGAAAAAAAAAAACTAAAAATGAAAATATAAATATTCAAAAACACAAAAAAATGGTCAAATGAGAGGCTGCCACATGGCAGGGTCGCTCGTGGGTCTTGGACAAAAAAAAGGGCCTATGAGAGGCTGCCACATGGCGGTTATGCTCCAAAAGTCCTGGAGTTGGTTCGTGGGTCGGATCATGAACCATGGATCCGTCTCATGGATGAGACGGATCCCCTTGTTATCATATACTCCCCCCGTCCCATAACAATGTGCACAAAATGAGGAATGCACGAGAATTAAGGGATGAATAGTGTTGGGTAGTTGTTGTGAGTGTGAAAAGTTAAGTAGGAGAGAAAGTGGAGTAGGGAATAGTAGGTCGATTGATGTTGTGAGTGTAAAAGTAAGAGAGAGAATGAGTGGAATGAATAGTAATTTTTTTTTTTTGTCATTTTAAGAAAGTGTGACTTACCAATGGAACACCCAAAATAGCAATTTGTGCATATTGTTATGAGACGGAGGGAGTAAGTCTTTTGTCTTTGTTGAATTGGTAATCATAAACAATCGTAACGATTAAAGGAATAGATACCTATTAGAACTGATCTTACTAATCTTATTGCCATATTATTATGTGTATGCAGGGACGGACCTTCCTTATATATATATATATATATATATATATATATAGTTGGGGTGCAAGTGCACCTGGTCAATTTTAGGAATTAAAGAAGAAGAAAATATTGTACCTTTGTATATATAATTTGTATATATAATTGTTGTGCACTCGCAAGATATATTTCATTGGCTTAATAGTATACTCTCTCCGTCCCACTAAGAGTGGGACTTGTTTCCCTTTTGGGCCGTCCTACTTACAGTGAGACTACCCAAAATGGAAAGTGTTTTATTATTTTATATTCACCACTCATTCTCTCTCTTCATTTTCCACCACTAATTTTATTCAACCAACACTACTATTTACCTCACTCATTCTCTATCTTCATTTTCAACCACATATCTATCACTTTCTCTTAAATATTGTGCCCACTCCTCTAGTCTCACTCTTAGTGGGACGGAGGGAGTATTCTTTTTGTCTTAAAATAATAGTTTAATTTTTATTTGTGTCAAAAAATTACTTTCATGTCCAAACTTAATATTTTAAAATTTTCAAAATTTAAAATTTATTAAAATATTTAAAAAATCAAATGAAAATATTGAAGGAGAGAGTATTTGTACAAAATTACCCCAGTATAAAAGTAAAGAAAACTATAGAAATCATATCACCAAGACGAAATATTGCTTATTGGCTAAATACTCCCCCGCCCCTCGTTTTGGTGTAAATTGGTTTTTTTTTTTTTTTTAAGCAAACCACATAAATTAAGAGGGTAAGCGGTTTAGTTCAAAATGTGGTTTGAGATTTAACCAAGTCAATGGTTTTTAAGCAAAAGTGGTTTGGTTCGGCTCAAAAATTGGTACACTGCATGGTTTGGTTTTGTTTGTGGTCTGATCCCTCCAAACTAAATCAGATCGAACCAAACCAAACCAAACCGCGAGACCAGACTATCAGACGGAACCGCCAGACAGCATATATTATTCATATTGTATTTTAAGTAACATTCACTTTTGAATTATTAGAAAAACCTACATCACATTAGACCATTCTCAACTCTCGTTTTGCATTTTATTCAATATTCATTTCATCTTGTGTTATATTTGTTGAGACACATAGTTAACAAAGTTCTGTAGTGTGTTCACTCCTTTCGGCTTCTTTCAAGATTTGGATTGTGATATGAACCACAATGTAAATCATATTCTAGATCACGGTATGAACCACGGTTTAAACCTAAACAAACCAAACTACTACAGTTTGTTTTGGTTTGGTTCGATTTGAACTATTTATAGTTCGGTTCGGTTTGAAATTTTCCACAATGACTAGTGACCCGGTCTCTAAAATAGCCGAGACCGAACCAAACGGAACTATTTACACCTCTAATGCAGATCTTTATTTATAAAATAGTAGATGACGTTCGACAACAGTCTGGGGCTCATCCAAAAGCTCATGATTATTATAAAAACATGCGATCGTTGACAAATTGTCCATCGCAAAGAAAATGTCTAACACATCTCGAATGATCTGTGATACCTAAATGCTTCTCCATACTTGAATACTGCTCAACAATGAATCCCTATATGTAAAAAAAAAAACTAGCGTTGAAACACACACCAATAAAGAAAAAAAAGTGATGCATTCATGTTAACAATAAATATCGAACCAAGCATTGCAACATGAAAGAGAAATACAAATATCTCACAAAGGTTCTCATAACGGAGAGAAGACAAAGACAAGTACATTGTTCCAAAGAAAAACAAATGTATACTCCCTCCGTCCCACCTTACTTGAGACTTATTTTCATTTTGATCTGTCTCACTTCACTTGAAACTACCCAAAATGATAATATTTTTATAATTTTATACTCCCTCCGTTTCATGTGAATTGAGACTTATTTCCTTTTTCGTCTGTTTCACCTCAATTGAGACTGCCAAAAATGGTAAACTTTATATTTTATATTCACCCAACCCCACCACTCATTTTCTCTCTTCATTCTCCACCACTCATTTTATTCAACAACACTACTATTTACCTCACTAATTCTCTCTTTTCATTTTCTACCACACATTTTCCTTATTTTATTAGTATTCCTTAGTTATTTTGCCATTCTCAATTCAAATGAAACAGAGGGAGTATTCAATTTACCTCACCCACTCATTCTCTTTTTTAATTTTCTACCACACAATTCATTCAACAAGCCTATTATTAATATAACTCATTCTATCTCTTCATTTTTTAACCACACATTTTTTTTATTTTTTTTATTTTTCTTAATTATTTGGCGCCACAATAGAGATTTCAAAGTGAAGTGGGACGGAGGGAGTACTGTAATTCCACCACACTAAAATAAGTAAGGATATGAGGCAATAATGCTAGTTTTTTTTTTTAACTCCTCCACGACTCTTGGTCTGATAGTTTCCTAATGATGTCATATTTGTTGATTGGTAATCATAAACACTCGTAACGATTAAAGCCAAAGGACGCGTTAGGTATTATTTACTCCCTCTGCCCCTAAATGAGTGTCCATTTTCAAGAAATCTCATTTAAAATAAAAGTTGGACACTCATTTAGAGACTGAGGGAGTTTTTTTTTATGATAAATCCAGTGATTGAAGCGTATCAAACACAAAGGAATAGATACCTATTAGAACTGATCTTACTAATCTTATTGGCATATTATTGTGTACTCCTCTGTCAAACTCGATTTAGGATTTTTTTTAGGAATAATTCGTGCTTGATGCAACGTACTAAGCCTCTATTATCAAATAATGCAACCTACTCACTAGTGACAGATATATGAAACGTACTTTACTATCATTTATCAAATAATGCAACCTACTCAAAACACATTAAATTTTTAACGAGTTCAGCTATATATTTAACGAAACTAACTCAAAATGAAAAGGAAACATGAGAAAGTGATGAGATACCCACCACCGTCCCATTGAAAGGATTGTTAAAGAAACGTTTTGTTAGTTTTTTAACGAAAGTTTACATTTTTTGGATTATTAAAGAAACGTTTTGTTAGTTTTTTTTTAACGAAAGTCATACTTCTGTTAGAATTTTTAACGGCGTTAGAAAAAAAATTGTACATTGCATTATTTGATATATGATAGTAAAGTACGTTTCATATATCTGCCACTAGTTAGTAGGTTGCATTATTTGATAAAAATCGGAAACTACGTTGCATATCTTGGTAGTTTGCCCGTTTTTTTTATCAATCAAATTATACTTTGACTAATAATTTTTTTTAAAAAAAATTATCTTAATGAAAATCCAAAAGTAATTATTGAATTTATTAGTAACACTGGTACAATAACAATTTTTAAATTTTTATTAGCATCATTATTTTTCTTCAAATTACTGGTCAAAATATAATTAAATTAACCAAGAATCCTAATTCGAGTGGGAGTGGGACAGAGGGAGTATATATAAATGAAACAGTTTGTATACTTTATATAAACCGTATTTAGAACGGGAAAAAACATAATATAAAAACGAAAACTTTGTGTTTTTCAGAAAAGATTTGAGATCAAGATTGCACCTTTATATAGGAGTATACTAATTTAGATCCCTATTTTTGGGGAGGATTTTATTGTTTATATAACCTTTCAATTTTCCAATACAAAAGAGAGACGGCCATGGCAATGGAGTTGAAGCAGAAGAAATATAGAGACAGAGAGGAAGCCATGGATTTGTTTGGTAAGTTACCCATAGAGCTCATCCATACAATATTTTCTTTCCTCATAACCCCTAAAACCTGGGCTTCATACCCCTCCTACAACAGAAGAGAATTTGAAGACACAAAAGAAGCGGTCCGAACCATTATATTATCAAAGAAATTCCTACAAGCATGGTCTACTTACCCAGATCTTTATTTCTCTGATGTAACTTTCAGCAAACTTTTAAATCAGCATGATCATCACCCTGTTGATGCAAACCAAATTCATGAATCAAGAGAGAGGCTTGCCAATTATGTCGGTCGCACCTTAACCAGATACCAAAAACACAACATACCCATAAGAAAATTACATCTTACTGCCTTTTTCCTACTCCCACGAGGATTACCACCACATGTTGAAGACGATGACAGGACGATTGTCGAGCAATCTATCCTCAAAGCCTGCAAATATGATGGAGTCAAAGAGGTTTATCTACAATTGGTAAGTAACTGTATTCATTCTAAGTTTCTTCAAACCATCTTTGCAGTTAAACAACTTGTATCCTTGTACCTTTATGGGGGTCATTTGGGGAAGAATGGTACTCTTGAAGCTTTTGATGATATATTCTTCTTCATAAATTGTTCTTCTTCTCTAAGGATTTTAAAGTTGGAGGAAGTCGGAATAAATGATGTCGTGCTTCAAAAGCTAATCCACAGTTTCCCATTGATTGAGGGAGTAGAGATTAAGTCTTGCCGATTGCTTGAAACAATTCAGATAGTTGACCTACCCAACTTAAAGAGTCTAGATATTGACACTCACGGAAGTCAAATAGTTGATGTCAAAGCACCAAGTCTAGAGCTCATGAAATATACCCACAGCGATCGCCCATACATGCTTCATATTCGGTCAACTCAAAATTTGAAAACTCTGATACTCGAATTTGCAGTGATCAGGGACTCAGATTTCCATAACCTAATTGCTAATTGCCCTGTCCTTGAGGAACTGACACTTCAAAGCTGTGATAAAATACAGAAAGTCAACATATCAAGTCAATCACTTAGTTTCTTGGCCATAAGAGCCTGCATGGATTTAATGGAAGTGAAGATTGATGCTCTTGTTCTCAATATGTTTGAATTTCTGAGAGATATAGGCACAGACTTCCCATCATTGTCTTTTGCTGATGAAGAAGGTTATGTGAAAAGAAAATCAAGTGTTTCCCTATTTTTGTTTAACCTAGAAGAAGCTTCACCATTTCTCGACTTGAGTGAATTTCTTAGAGCATTCAAACGCTCAGATACTATATCACTTGCTATAGTCTCTATGGAGAAGATTAGTTTTGACAGAAATATTATGGACGGTTTGAGAGGTCAGAACGGTATTCCTGAATTTGATCAAGTACATATAACAATGGATATAACAGAGGAAGCAGAATGTACAATGTATTCAACTCTTATGGAAGGCTTGTTGTGGAGCTTTTCTCCTAAGATCATTTCTGTGCAACTTTTTCCAAATATACATGAAAAAATCATAAAATATCTGTGCGAGGAGTTGCTGGTACAACATGATGACAATCCCGACATCTCTGCTAGTGATTCCGATCATTGGAGGAAGAATTACTTTAAACACGCAAAGATTGAAGACAAAGATGATGAGTGGCGACCACTTCACAGCTGGAAAAGTTTGGCAGACGTGTTGGAAAATCTCGGAGACGAATTCATCCTGAAACTCTCCCAGGACTGACCAGGCTTAGGTCGAATAATTATGTTGGTTAGTTTCTTGATAGATTACTATAAATATTATTTGGAGATCATTACTTTTGTTTAAGATTATGTTTTGCTTGTCTGTCATTTAAGCTTTAATACTGATTTGCTTAATATTAACTGCTTTTTATTTCATAATCGATTTTGACTTGATTAAGATTTTTGGTAATCTAACTTAAATTTTTGAACTGGATCAATTTCAAATTTACTGATTCTATAAATCAAACATGACTTGATTGTATTTTCTTCAAATTACCCTACCTATTAATTTTTCTCTAGAAATGTGAATGTTTCTTTCTTGGACAAACCAAACAGAGAAAGTGCGTTATATTTGAAACAGAGTACTGAAGAGTAGAAATTTAAGTAGAATGTAACTAAAACTCAAAATTTAAACAGCCCGCTGTTGCAGTTTGACTCAGGGGACTCAACTCCATCCCAAGCTTTTTCTCTGCTACACCGCTCCTAGTACTCCCTCTGTCCTTAAATGAGTGTCCCAAAATGAGTGTCATTTTGAATTTTTTTACACAGGTCTTGCAAAAAGTAAATGTTTGTAAAGAGGATTACAAGATTATATATGAATTTTACCACCAAATTGTTCAAAAAGTTATGTCTCTTGAAATAAAATTTGGACACTCATTTAGAGACAGATGTAGTACATCGTAATGTTTAAGCCCTGTGTTTAACTATAAACATTGATTTGGAATTTGGTCCAACCTTAATCCTTCCCCTAACCTGTTGTTATTATTGTTATGTTATGGAGATTGCCTTTGTAAATGATTTGAGACATGAAGCAAATATATATAAATATTTTTCTATTATTCATATGTTAATTAGAATAATTCTTTCGTTTGGTAATAAATGTAAAGAAATGTCGTCTTATGCGTTGAGTAAAACATGCACACTTGAGCTCACTTACAGAATTTTGCCTTGCCAGCCTTTGGATCAAAGACGACAAGCCTTTGATTGATTACTAGATAAATATTATTTGGATATCATTAGTTATGTTCAAAATTATGTTTTGCTTGTTAATCTTTATTAGTGATTTGCTTAATTTGATTCATATTCACCTGCTTTTGTTCTTATCCCATATGTATATGCTTCCGTTTGAGGTTTAATGGATCAATTATGTTTCATTTCACCAATTAACAATTATGAGATTCGTGTCATGGGAACTGGAACTATGGAAGTGCCTCCTCGCTAAGCTACCCTTCAAAACCTTACTTTACGGCGATGGATGTCTTAATGTCTTATCTAATGGTTTTCCCTTCTACCGTTGTTTATCAGTTCATTAATTACATCATATCACTTGAATATATTTTCACGTTTGCATGCATCAAGATGTCAACAAATATAGCATGCTAACAATGCCTCAGTGTCCCTATATACATACGTGCAGAAACTTTCAACAACTTATTCAAAGTTAACTCAAATATCCTACTGTGACAAACCAGGAAGAAATAAAGCAAAGTAGTACACATCAATAGTTGCCAAAAACGTAAAATGCGTTGTAGGATTTGTGAAAGGCAATTACACACCTGCTCCCGAAATACGCACGCTCTCTCCGCATAGACAATGTCAAGGGAAAACTTTTCAGCTAGCAGTTTCTTTTTCAGCTTTGACTCAAGTAAATGCTCTGCAGATGAAGAATCACACTTCACTTCAAAGACCCTGACACCTGCATACATAAGCAGATTTGATTGTATAGTTTAGGCTTTCTATATGCAATGATACTCTATATGGAATAGATTTTCTATGATATAAATTCTGATCACTGCTGTCGTTTGTTGCTTAGTTCTCACTAACTTCTTGTACACTTCTTTGGTTGTCTATGTGTGGGCGTGCTTGATTGTGGCACCTTAACACTTTGTGCTTTTGGAATTGGTAACTGCTGAAAAATCAGCTGTGGCCAGAGAAATTGAAATCAGGTGGCGAAGCTAGGAAGGAGAGAAGGGGGTCACTCGACCCTTGAATTTTAGAAAATGTCATTTTAATGCTTCAATAAACACACTAAAAATATTGGTTTTGTCTATTTCGACACCCTTTAATTTTTAAAAATTTGTACTATGGTATCATTTTGACCCCCTTCTATTCCAAATTTCTATATGATGAGTATAATTTTTTCCCAAAGCAATTTTGACCCCTTGACCAAAATTTATGGCTTTGCCACTGCTCAGTCTCCGTGCTTCAAAGGTTTACGCTTACTTTTTTTTTTTTTATTGTGTTTCTCAAGTTTAAAATGAGAGAGCGAGAGACGATCTTTAGTATTTCCTTTGTCCCAAGATGACTGTCCCACTTTTTTGTGATTACTACAAATGAACTTTGAGTAATAATTTGAAGTTGATTTAAATTTACCTATGAAAATCTAAAATTTGATGCACCACCAACAATACCATCAATAACAAGCTTTAGATTCTCATTAGGATAATTAAATGGAAAAAATTTCATATATGGTCACCCAACTATTGACGATAAGTGGTTTTGATCACTCAACTCTTTTTTTTTTTTTTTTTTTTTTTTTTTTGCTCTCGTGATCACTGAGACTAACTCCATCCAAAATATTTCATTACGTCGTCATGTTCTTATGCACGTGCCCTTTTTTAAGGGGTAAATTAGGAACACATGATATAGGGGGTTAAAGTGTTGAAACTAAACCTTAAAAGGCTTAAAATTGAAAGAGAAGTAGGCAATTGAGAGAGAGAGAGAGAAATTTAAACCTTAAAAGGCTTAAATTATGCACGTGCCCTTTTGATTATCTCTGTACAGTAGTGAACTTAAAATGAAAGAGAAGTAAGTTTAAGTAAGTTTCATGAGAGAGAGAGAAATTGAGAAATATATAGATGTAGGCAATTGGCCAGTTAGCTTTCTTGAAGATTCTTGGATCTTGATTCAGTTAGAATCTGTTAGTACTTGCCCACTCACGCGGCGGCAGTTGGGTATATGCAACAGACAGCAACGGTAATAGGAGCACAAGTGTAATAACCAGATTTAAAAAAAAAAAAAAAAAATTTACTCACTCACACCCAAAACGATCTTCACACATTTTTTTTTGACATTACTACAAAGGAACTTTAAAAAATAATTTTAGGTTGACTCAATTGTACTAATGAAAATCTAAACTTTGTTAATGACAAACCATCAACAATACTATCAATAACAACTTTTAGATTTTCATTATGATAATTGAATCAACATAAAATTATTGGTCAAAGTTCTTTCGTGTCATAGTAATGTCGAAAAAAGCGTGAAGATTATTTTGGGGCGGAGGGAGTATTTAAGTTGAATTTAAATTGATGGGCTTGCATGACTAGATAGTTTGGACATTAGCTGCTTGAAGTTTATCATGGGCTTAATTAGCTTGTGCTCAATTGTTTTTTATTAAAAATGGGCCTAGTAGAATTAGTATAAAGTTGGGCTGATTTGGGCGTATTTAATTAAGCATTTTTGGGCATTATGTTTAAATTAAGTCACGATAATTTAATTTTAGGACTTTTTATATTGAACAAATATTGTGGGTTTTTTGGATAAGAGAATTTTTTAGAGGTGTTTTTTGGTATTTTTCCTAAAAATTATTGTTAAAATATCTTCTCAAAAAAAGGTCAAGAGATGATTTTAAGAGAAGTATCCCTAATGCTTTTCATCAACTCCACTTGTTCCGTTATTTAATTTGTGCACACTGTTATGTTACTGTAATAATTTTTTAAGGAAAATAGTTGATGAAAGAGAGAAGTATATGGAACAGACTATACCCACTTGTTAAGATGAAAGTAGTCCTGTAATAACATTAAAATTTTCGAAACAAGTCCAATATGATTATTCTGATTGCATCTATATTTGTACAAAATTTTCAACTTCACTATATAACAGCTTTCTTATTTCAGTCTTATATGCATCAGCCATGATTTCGGAATACATTAAATTGCAACATTCACAAAATTACACAACAGTTGAATCTCAAAATCTCGAGATCCCTCCCTCTTCTGACTTAACGACAAGCCCTCCATAACTTTTTGTCCTTCAATTTTTGAAGCTTGTCGGCCTTTTGCACTTGATTTTAAAAAGATGGTATTCTACTCCTAGAGCAGGAACTCCTTTTGAAGAACATCAAAATTTCGGGTGTCACATGCTTCAATCATGTCATTCCTCGAAGCACAGCAGCATATATGGAGGAAAATGGGGGCATTTTATGAGATGGAAAAGCAAAAAAAAAAAAAAAAAAAAAAAATTCTCCTAATAACCTACCTTAATGATATTCTCAAGTATTGCCATGCATTATCTGCTTTTGGATTCATTGCAAGGGCTCCAACATAGTAACGAATAGAATCCTCATACATACCCTGAAAAAAAAAAATAGCAAATAAAAAGAAGGCAACTCCTTGATTGAATTAATTAACCAAAAGGTAAGACTGATAGCGAATAGATACAGAAAATATGACACTCCAGGAGATCGTTACCTGATTGGCATAACTGATACCCATGTTTGCCCAGGGCACGGACATAATTGGGCTTTAGATCCAGAGCCTGACAAGAAACAGGATCCAACAGTTTAAATTTTCTTTCAAACTAAAAAAAATAAAAGGGGATTGGGAGCATATAGGATTCTACAACTTTTATAAGCAAAAGCATATAATATCCTTATCTGAAATGTGCAGAAGGGGAAACACGAGTGAAACGTGAAAAAAAGATGAAACAATTTAAGCGAAGTTATAAGGGTATACTCCCTCCGTCCCAGTTTATTGTTCTTACTTTTCTTTTTGGTCTGTCCCAAATTATTATTCTTAGTTGCTTTATTCCATAAATGGAAAAGAACGAATAGTGCTTTGGAGGAGCTTGCCCTCAAAAAGTTAGTTTAATTACAAAAAAACATTTACTTACCTAACTTACTTTCACCCACTTGCATGAATAGTGTTTTTTGGACATTTATATCATTCACTCTCTACTTTTAGTTGACTCATTTCCTTTGTTTTTACCTTGGTTTCTTAATAAGCGTGCATAGTCAAACTAAGAACAATAAACTGGGACAGAGGGAGTAACTAATACTCCAACTTTCCTTGCATGACCACCTTAATGCACGATCCCATACAAATTTTTCAAACCTAGAATTCACCACTCATCCTCATCTAATCTCCAACACTATGAAAACCTAATAACCTTGATTTTTTCAGAAGCCAGGCGCAGAAGCACCTAAATAAACACAAAGTGCCATTTTCCAGCAGTTGTTCCTAGTTATGCCTATCAAGCATAATCATTTCCCTCAAAACATGGTCGGGAATGCATTCCACTGCCAGACTCACCCTCTAGATGAACCGATTAAAAGGAAGCAGGAGATTATTCAGAACAATTCAACATCTACGCTGTTAAAAAACAGCCTATCTACGAGCTATCTAGCTTCTACTGCTTTTTGGCATTTGAGAGGATTCATTTTGTTAACACACTCCCTCCGTCCCAGCACAAGTAGGACTATAGGAATTGGCACAATAATTAAGAGAAAAGTAGTGTATGTGTGGTTGAAAATGAAGAGAGAGAATGAGTGGGGTAAAAAGTAGTGTTGGTTGAATAAAATTAGTGGTGAAAAATGAAGAGAGAGAATGAGTGGGGTTAAATCATTTTATTTTCTTAGCACAAAGGGGTCAAAACGATAAAGATAATAATGTATTCAGATTGTTATGAAAAGTTTCCTCAAATGAAAATGTCTCTTAAATTTGGAAAGCACAAAAAGGAATGCCACTTCTTCTGCTGGGCTTGCACCCCAGATTAGTAATTTGGCATTTCTTACAAACTTCAAAGGCATAATGAAGCAAAGCAGGGTAAATATTAGTCTATAAAATCTCAGCTACTACATGCAAGAAGTTGCATGTTATATTAACCTGATTGTGCACAAACCATTTGTATGGCTCACTCCAAGAGCAAGAAGCACTTCAAGGTTTTGCGGATCAGCCTCCTGGGCACGCATCATTGCTGCAATAGCCTGAAGCAAGAGCGCATTTCATCAAAAAGTAAGCAAAGACTCAACACGCTTTCAGTATGCAAAATGACGACCAGACAACTGAAACATTTTATATATATTACAAAACAGAACAGATTAGAGAAGCTTATTAGATCTAATGTCATAGTTTTAAAGATAAAAAATTGTACTCCTAAAAGGATCTTATAAGAATTTTGAAAGCCCTTCGCTCAACAGAGTTTAGTTTAGTTATTACCAAGCACTTTAATGGATTTCAGTTGTTGAGCCTTGCCCATGAGCAAAAATGCATAAAGCATATTTTGGCATGGACTAATAAAATTCTAATACTCCAAGTTCTAAGAGTTAAATATAGCAACGGTACATGCTTGCCACTGTATTAGCTCAAGGTGGAAACATGAAAAACAATGAGGATATCTAGTTCACAGGCCTCTCCTACACTGAGCCAGGATGGTTCTAGTCTTATCAATCCTACCCACATTCCATACTCCATAGTAATCGTTATCTATAAGCCATTGTAAAGTAACCTTGCCATTACGCCAAAGCTGGCCTCAAATCTAAAACTTAGGTTGCGTTTGGTAGCATCAAGCACTTGATGCTTGATGCTTGATGCTTAGTACAAAGTAGGGAAATTTGGAGGTAGGATGCATGGTTTAATTCTTTCATTCAACGTGAATATGTCCAACATCCTCTTAATGATTGAGAATCAAAATCATTGTTTAACGAATAAGAGCCTCACTCAACATTCGACATCTAGCGTTCAATGTGATCAAATGCATCCTACCTCCAAATTACCCTACATTATATTAAGCATCGAGCATCAAGTGCTTAATGCTATCAAAGGCGACCTTAGTCTTACAGTTCCCGATAATGCTTGAACGTATTTTGTAATTTATATGAGGACAATAATCCTAAAGCATCAAATCGTGGATTCACAAATAGTTTGGGTTCCAGATAGCACTTGGTGGAACGAATTCAACTAAACAAGAGTCCCAATGAACCCACCAGTAACACTCTAGGATGTACTTATTTACAGCTTCCCCGTAACATGTATTCTAAGCTTCATTCTTGTCTACAGCATGAAGCAAATAGCTTAATATGGGGTACTCAAGCAAAGGCAGAAGAGAGTACTAAAAAATCAGAATAACGAGAATGTCTTCAAATTGCTACAGTATACCACCTTACTGAAAAAAAAGTCCATGTGGGAAGAAATGATAGGTACACTTGAAAAATTTAAGGAGATGCTACAAGAAAAAGAGTCCAGATGTGGCACAAAGGAAAGAAATTCAGATGGTGCTTAAAGAACTAATCTGACCTGTTGGTCATCATCATTTTCTGCATGGGCTACACCAAGTAACCTCCACCCTTCGGCATTGTCAGGATTTTTCAGAACTTCAGCCCCTAAAGCAAGTACAGCTTCACTTAAAAGCCCTTTGCGGAACAGATCCTGACCCTCTTTCAGAGGATTTGGGTGACCAACATAAGGATTCAAATCTGAAAAGACATAAACCCCTCTCGAAGCTTCTGAACTGTGCTTAAGAGACGATTGTTCATTAAGGTACCTGCATAAGTGAGCAAATTCATTCACCATAATAACATGTACGCGTGTGAATTGGCAATAATTTCAGAGATTCCAACTGAATCAACAAATATGATGGGAGAAAACATACTTGACAGGGTATAATAACTTATAGTCAGTAGCAACTGACAATAGGAAAAAACAATAATTACAAATTCGGAATCAGGACTTACTCATCGTATGCACTTGCCCAGTTATCAGTGTCATCACCCAGCAACCTTCACCAATCTGACGCCCAAATTCATCCGCCCAGTCATTGCCATTTACATGCAGCTTGGAAAACTCATTGACCCACTGGTCATCAACTGAGCCATGTTGCTCGCGTTCAGCAGAGAATTCATTCGCCCATGCATCCGGTCCTCGAGTCAGCTGAAAAACAATTATGTTTTAGCTTTCTGGAAAAAGTGTGTGGACCCAGATGCAATAACAGTGAAGGGAATAATTGGTCGAGGTTGTTATCTCCCTTGACCAATCTGGATGGCAAAAATAGGTCTTTGTAAGCAAAGACCATGAGACATATCTTCCACTCTAAGACTAAGGTAAAAAGACTAGGTTCATCTAGGAACATTATGATAGTTATATAGACTGATAATAATTGCAAGGAATAAAATATTTATGCTCTAATTATTCATCAGAAATCAGACATGGGTGACCATCAATTATTGAGAAGCATTCAAAGGCACTTATCTACAATTTTTTACTGAGTTTCTACTTGCCTGCTCGTGCTCAAATTGAGATGCCCATGATGGTCCTGCATTGTATTGTTCCTGATATTCAGTTGCCCAATCTCCAGGAGCAGAGAGTGAACCTGGCTTGACCTGATTATCCTCAATTGTAAGTTCACCCCGACTCATTTTCGATACAAATTGCAAGAACTTGGATTTCTGCATAGCCATTAAGACAATTAGTTAAAAAAGAAGTAACAACTTTAACAAGGAAGACATTTGCATTATCATGTGTATTGTGCTGTTCATCTTCTCAACATGTTTTCTCACATATTTCAAGTACCGGGACTCATCCATAACAGTACAACTGCATTAACACCACGACTCATGGTTTAAGTCCTTATTTATTTGGAATATGCCCCAATACATGCATGTATAAGACAATAACAATGAACATCATCAACTTTCTAACACGACTTCTATCCTCACATGATAATGACCATCTCTCACAGATCATGGTAAGACAAGATGAACACCAACTCAAAAAAAAAATAACAAAAAAATCAAACCTACTATAATGCCAAAAGATAAAGGGAAAAATGAATCAAAGCAACCTTATTCAATAGCTTGCTGGTAAAGATAGGAACTTCTCTCTGGTAAATAATCCATGAAAATTGTAGAATATAGTACAGACACAACACTTAGAAGAGCATAAGTCTCAATAATCTGGAATTTTGGGTCATTATTTTGTGCTAAAGTATGTGCTAGCATACGAGTCTCCTCCATGGCAGCTAAGCTAGGAATATTTGCACCTCTCATATGATCTAGTGATACCATCTGTGACTGCTCCTGTAGTTAATAAAACAAGTACATGAAATTGGTCACATCAAGGATAGTAAATACTGTTGACATGCTTGGACCATTTCATAATACTTTCTTACATGCTCAAATTCAGAAACCCAGCCATTAGCGCCATGTTGTCGTTCAAATGAATGAGCCCATGCATTAGGGTCATCATGTACTCTTTGTTGCTCAAACTCAGCAGCCCACCCATCTGCAGGATGACGTCCAGGTTTCGTAAGTTGAGACTCATTCCAATACTCATCCATCTCCCGGTATCTTCCAGGCGCGGCCCCCCTAGCCCTAGCATCAGTATCAATCTCTAACGAAGATAATAGAGCATTAACCTGAGAAAAAAAAAATCACAAAATATTCATACGAAATGGACAAAGGAGAGAGCTAGACTTTAAATTTTTTTGTAATAAGTGCACGGGGATTTGTGATACTTAAGAACATGGTCATAATTTCCAACTCTTTCGTATGTTATGACCATTGTCCCGCCTTAAGGTTTTAGAATGAAGACATTTCTAAGAGGAGCCCTCCTGATTTTAAAGGCACAGACTTTTGGCATCCTCTCAGTTTCCTGTTTTCATCTTAGAAAATCACAAAAGCAATGTGCACAATGAAGTAAAAAAAAATGTTTTTTCCCATTTATATTAATTACTATTGGTTTTCTTTCAAAAAAATGATGTCCCCAAACGATAACTTGAGCTCACAAAAGATCAAAGTGGAATAAGAAGTCTGAATATTAAGAACAGTAAGGTAACCAGTTAAATGCACTTCCTTTTCCTTCATGTCCAAACATTAATTTTTCAGCAAGTTAAGGCACAAAGTAGAATGATAACAGGTGTTCTTGGTTGCAAGATGGAATCAGAAACGGCGCACTGCATATGGTAGATGAGGACATGCCCCACATAAAAGACACATGAGAAAGGAAGGTTATCCTTTTAAGCCATAAGCAATTTCAAGTGCACTCTTATGGAGGAAAGATATCAAGGTGAAGTGCCAGTTGCAAGACTAGGCTTGGCTAGTACGTGGAGGTACGTTGAGTAACAGGAAATAGTCCTTCCAAAGTAATTTACTTATTGTTTGGACATTGTTAATGGAAAGCAAAGGTCAAAAAAAATTACAGTCTTTGAAAGTTATATAAGCTTTTCGTAGAATGTTTCCACACAAGTAGGGACACGTGAAAGGAAGTACTTCCTTTGCAGTCCTATAATTGACAAAGATTGCTACATAGAAAGGAGGAAACAGATATCACAACCAGCTAATATAGGAAACAGACGCACATTAATCAAGGACATCAATTTACCCTTTGTATTGAAACATATATGATGAGTGTACATATTAACTTCAATCTGACAACAGTATGCAGCTTTTGTGTGGAAAAAGAGTACCTAACCTGTCCATTTATAAAGTCCTCACTCTTATCTGCAAAAGGATGCCGAGACATAATACTGCTACGGTCACGTATGCATTGCTTGTCACCTTCAGACAAACCTAGTGCTGGAAGTGGAGCAGGATGAAAAGGAATTCCACCATGACTACTATTTACAAAGGAGAGTAAGAAACTTGACAATACTCTCTGTGGTGGCCGTGAAATAACAAAGACATGGGGATCAAGTGGTAATTTCTATGTTTAAATAAACCAGGTAACAAACTTAAAAGGTGTGCCAAATTCAAACACTGCTTTAAATCTTGTGTAACTTAAAAGTCGGAAGGTTATTCTAAACCAGACTTGACAGTGGACAGTGTTTTCCTTAAAATGTTTGGAACAATTTGAGGAACGGGAGATACTTCCTTGTAGAAAGCAGATGAGGTACTTCAACCTTATTTTCAGTTTTACATATTCTTATACTCCCTCCGTCCCATCTTAAGGTTCAAAAACTTGACCATTTTTGTCAACTTAATTATAGTTTGACTTAAAGCTACAAAAATAATTAGTTATTCTAATAAAATTTTGAAAATTGTTATTCATTCACCATTACTAATACTGTCAAAAATGATTTTTTGACAATTGATAGGATAACCAAATTTTCAATAAATTCTTGGTCAAGAAGAAATTAAATTGACCATTTTTTCTTTGACTTTGAACCTTAAGATGGGACGGAGGGAGTATATCAAAATAAAGCGCTTGATGTCATCGGACCCTTAATTTATTTATCTAATCAATATGCAGCATGACCAATGAATGGGCTTATACAAAGTACAAAATCTGAAAGAAAAGTAAAATAATAAGTTAAAAACTTTACACTACCATCCAGATTTGGTTGAAGCCGCGAATGGTCCAAAGGGAAGTTTGTCAGACCATCTCTTCCTGAAAATGAGGCATTTGGGGATTTTGTATCTCATCCCACACATCTCCAAATCTGCTCTGATCTGCAGTTCGGAAACCCCGAAGGAACTCTGAGCCCTGACATAAATGAATATGAGAAGAGAGAGCATTCAAAAGCAAAAAGATCAGAAAAAGGAAAATAAGCTAGATATGGTTGCTTGCAACTGGCCAGAGGATGCTTTCCCGTTACTGTTTGGTCATAATGGCCTTTGGTTTGCATGAAATTCACAAGTGAATTTATCAAAGAATCAGCAACCATGCCCAAGATTAAGGATAGAATAGGCAATTACAAGCAACAAAAGACTTCAGAATCCAAAAGAAGACGATAAAAAATTAAAAATAATATTAAAAGCTTACCATTCTTTCCATCATTTCCGATGGAGCCAAAGACTCACTATTTTTTGGCTTGGGAATATGATGGAATAAAGCAAAATGGGTCACTAAACTGTCTGCGCTTCTTTGTGATGAAGCAGCAGTCAGTCCATGCAATTTTCGACGCAATTTTCATCATGGGTCATCAGGAAACAGCCTCTCTGTGCTTTAATACAGGGGCAAGGCTGCGTACATCCGACTCCCCCTTACCCCACCATAGGTGGGAGCCTTTGCTGCACTGGGGTAATGTTGTTGTTGTTGTATTAAAAGCTTACCATTCGAAACAGAAGGATTATAGTGCCTTGCCCACCTCTAGCCCCCTGCCATTGCTTGCCCGGTGTCCGTTGCGGTCTTCATAGGTACCATTGTTCACATTCTGCAATAAGATTTTTGAAGGAAACACTACAATAAATTTTCAAAATCTCAAATTGGATTTCAGTGTGTGCATAATTAAAGGTGCCACAAACTAATTTATGTCCAGCAAAATGTGAACTTTGACAAACTAAACTTGGTACCCCATGGGGAAGCAAGCTTGTAAGTGCAACGTGTGCACAGTTAGTGAAAGAAACCATACTTTACAAGGTGTCGTGTCGCATGCACAATCAACCACACCTCAGTAAGAATAACAAACACAACAAATGGAGCGGAGAGGAGGACAAACAAAACAAAATGCAAAATCATGAACGGACAAAATAAGAAAGCTACTAATGTGCAGATGTACTTGGTTGAATTGCTCACCGTATTTTTCTTATCACGTTTCTTTTTTACCTCATGGAAAGTATCTGCAAAACAAGCAACTGGCTTTATTTCAAGGTATAACAACTACAGTTAACACTAAATATTTTCAATAGCAAGAAAACAGTAATATTATGGTGCAATAAAACGACAAAATAGTGCTCCGACAAAACAGTTAAATGGTTATGCGACAAAATGAGCAAAACCACCCTGTGGTAAACAAAGAATGTCATGACCGCAACATTGTACAAGAGCTTGTCGGTTTGCTAGAAAAATTCCCTACTGATACAAATAGTGATATATATACATACACACATTTAGTCCACAACATGGGTTACACACTTTACTTTGACTATGAGCTCTGTTCATCTCCTTTTTCACAGACTCTACAAAAGGGTTAAATGCCTCGCATTTCACAACAGAAGGAAGTCTGGAGCAATGAAGAATAAGTATCACAGTATTGAAATTATCAGTAAACACCAAGCCCTTCCATGTCCAATGGAATATAAAACCCTCAAGCCCCATTTTGCATCAATGGCCAGTACAAATCAAAAACTCACAATCGGTCAACGACTAAAGTTCTGATTTTTTACAAAAAACCAAAATTCAAGCAGCAAATAAAATTTTGGTTCCAATGAACAGTCAACACAGACCACTCTCGCTTATCGAAAGCACTACAAATACATACAGTGTTCATATATTACTAAACCCAGAGTCCAAAACAAACAAGAGAGACAAAAACATAACAACAACAGTACAAGTTACATTCTTTGCAAATAAACATAAACCTAAAAATACCACATTTATACATTCAGCCGGATAAAGGCGAGAAAATAGCAAAGAATAGTACCGATATACAAAAGCCTCTGAGCAGCTTCGTTAGGATCCATGTTACACTCCTTAAGCATGGTATGAACGTCCTCATTGCTATGCTTCTTAGCGATATCTTTAATCTCCTGGATCATCTTAAGCCTCTCCACAACCTCGTTAGAATCCATACCACACTCTTTGAGCAGTGAGTTGATAAACTCGTCGTTAAACTTGCCGGCGGCAGTGAGCTTAATTACACCGATCACCTTCCGAACATTGCCCGGAATCGAAACCCTAGCCCCGCCTCCACTCATCTTCACGGCCAACCGGTGACAGAAAGAGATTTTTTTTGCAAATACAGTATATAAATATAGATATATAAGGATATACTCCCTCCGTCTCATTTCAAATTGCAAAAGTTACCAAAAAGGGTGTCCCAACTAAAATTGCAAAATCCAAAATGGCAAGTTTTAATCAACTTGCACACTCACATCCACTAACCCACTAACTATTCCCTACCCCACTTTCTCTCTCCCACTCAACTATCAACCCTCACAAACATCACCTTTTTCACTTTTTTCTTAATCCCCGAGCCAACCTAGTATTTGCAATTTGAAATGAGACGGAGGAGGGAGTATATATGTTTGATTGAAGATATCAAATCAAAATTTGGTGTAGGGAAAAGAAATTTGGGAGATTTTGAGTAGAAATCGAGGATGGAGACGGGGTTGAGAGTGACGGGAGGGGGGTTGGGGCCGGGGTGAAAGTTGAGAGCAGGGCCCCGTCGACGGCGACGTCTAGGCTTTAGTGTGTTTTCTGGTGTGTCTTGGCGTCACAGGGAAAGGTTTATATATCGACCCAGCTAGGGCTTCACCCTTTTCTTTAAAAAAAAAAAAAAATTAATTATTTGTTTTAAAACGTAGTGGCAATATTATGTCATGAGTTTTAAAAAAAAAAAAAAAAAAAAAACACTATTCTCTTCTTAAAGAAAATAATTTTGAACAATATTGAACCGCGCTATATGAATTGGCCCGACCGAAGCCTCAGTAGGCCCATTATACGAAGCAAAATCGTAAAAAGGAACAACATTACAACCACTGGCGGAACGATAATTAGTACTATAAGAGGAAGTTTCCGTCTTTTAATTATGATAAACGTCAATTATAATAACATTAAAAAGTGATATTTTACTACGGGAATTATAAATGACCCCCCTATTTCTACTTAAAAATGCACTATATAATAACTTTTTTTTACAATGTCCGCGCCATAAGGACGCGAGGAAATGGATCGAACCTTAGCGCTCACCGAGGGTGAGGCTTGGCTTTACCACTGGGCCACTATATAATAACTTTTGCACCCCATTTATGCTAAATTTATACTTCATGTAGTTATAACCATATGCAAATTCCCCCCCCCCCCTTATTTCTACGGAAAACTGTCATTTCTTTCTCAAACTCCATCCCTTCCCATTCATCCATCTTCTTCTACATTTTTTCATCAATCTCTTAACATTTGATTTAATTCACTATTATTGATCTCAAACAATTGTTTGTAATCACATTGTAATTATTGTGATTACAAACAATTGTTTGATGATCTTGTTCTTCTTCTTTTGTAACTTTGTAGTTTTTTAATAAATGTTGTTTCTATTTTATTGTTTGATTTTCTCTCCACTTGCGAGATTCCCTCCTATGTTGGGGGCCGTTGTTTTCCCTCCATTGTTGAGGGCTTTGGGTATTACTTTTGTGCTGGCCATTCTCAATCTACCACACCGCGAGGATGATAAATTAGTTGCTTCATCATTGAACAAGAACGCTTCGGATTTATGTTTGGAAGGAAGGTCTTCAACTAATCTTTCAATCAATTTCGGGCTTAAGCGGAAGCATATGTTATCCATTTTGAAGTCTCGCAAGAGTGTGTTCATGAAGACAATCTATGATGAAGTTAGATTAGGTTGCCTCCTTCAGACATACCGAGTTGTGCTTCGTGCTCATTGTTGGTCCCAAAGGGGCAACAAGGGCATGAAAAATGCTAGAGGGGGGGTGAATAGCGTTTTTAAAATTCTTTTCAAAACCCTTTTGCAAATCGATGGCTAATGCGCGCAGTTCTCAAATAAACTAAGTATAGCGCGCAGAGAGAGTGTGAAATGCACAGCGGAAGTTTTAAGCAGCACCTGCGCAGTTAAAAGCTGCGCAGGGATAAAAGCGCATGCGCTAAGTTTTGGCTTAAAGAGTTGGATAAAATGTTCTAAGGCAATAAGCAATAACAAACACAACAGCAAAAGTAGCAATCTGATAAGATCAAACAAAGCAGTAATTCAGAAATGATTAGCAGAAAGTAAATAGCGAGATTAAAGAACAAGCTATTTGGAGAGGTTCGATCAATGAAAGATCTACGTCCTCTACCAAGATGGTTAGTCTTGGATTTTCTAAAGGAGATCTTATTATATGAGAGAGTTACAAGATACAACAATGAAACACAACTATCTCAAAGATCTATAATCTACGAAGAGCAAATCCTAGACTAAACCGGTGTATCTCAAGAAGAAAAATCTAAATGATCAAAGTTTCAAGAGGTGTGTGTGTGTGTGTGTTCAGAAATTCTGGGCTCTATGAATCTATGAGATGAAGAGCACGAAGAATTCTGGTGATTTAAGGCTTAGGATCTGGGCAGGAGTTTGAAGGTATGAAGGTTGAAGGTTGATCTTGAATCTGTGAATAGTAAGCAGCAATCTTCAGAACTTCAAGGATATTATAAAGCACAAACTCTAGCAACTTGCAAATGAAGATGACTGGCTATTTATAGCTGAGAGCTTGAATATAGCCGTTGGAGCTCTGAGCAAGGACGATGAGCTGGCACAATATGATTGGTGCGCATGTGTCCTTTATAGCCGTTGAAGCTCTAATCAAAGTTGATGACCTGGCACAATATGATTGGTGCGCAGGTATATAGAGCCGTTGGAGACTGAGCATGAAGACCAAATTCAAAAAGCTTCTTCTAGAAGGTTGACAGCTGTCTTCATTTGAAATATATCTCTTGAGCGCGTCTCCACCGTTGGATCTGCTAAGTGTGCTTGTTTTGTCGTTTCTGCACACCTTAACACTCTTAAAAGCGTACATCTTCAAAGCGTTTTCCAAGTTAGGTGATCTGAAGGATTGAACTGAGGAAGAATGCTGCGCAGGATATTCCTGCGCAGCGAAGTCCTGCGCAGTAACCACTGACACTTGGATCTTCATTCCTTTCCGCTTCAAGTCTGTGATCTAAGCCTATACTATAAAATGGATTAAGCTAAAAATTGAAGTTATAAAACTTCTTACATAGGGTCCTAAAGTCAAAATATTAATAGGTGATGGTATCAATCAATTCTACAGAATATGAGGGTTGAAGTAAGCATAACTCAAATCTGTACATGATAATGCCATAGTAACGTATATGGTTAATATAGATCCGAAACAACTCATTCATTCTACATAAATAAATAAAAGTTCAACAACCAACCATACAATCTCCATTGTTATATATCCACTCTACTTGTACATTGACACCTATAATATAGATGCCTACAATACATAACCACAAATTGAGACTCCCAAACTAATACATATATATAACCATGCAATTGCATAAAATTTGTTAATTTGTCAAAAACCATATGAAAATTCCCTCCATTTATCTAAAACTAACTCCCTACTTGTACATGACCTATAACTTCTTAACAACTATGCTAAGGACAATGAAATTGGAACCAACAAGTGAGACTTTCCAAATTATTGGTTCAATGTAAAGTGTTACATATGGTTTACAACAATTCACTAAGCAAAAACTATTCATAATTAATCTAGAACAAAACAAATCAAACTGTATTTGTAACCCTAGAAATGCCAGTGGCATTCCCCCTTGATGAAGAAGGCACAATAGTTTGTAGTCTCTTTACTAAATCTTCCACTTTTCTCAACTTATCATCACCCCCACTCTCCAACGAATGCCTCTCGAGAACCCAAAATGTTACCTCACTCGGACGTCTTCCTCGCTCCAACGCCCATTTGGCACAGTCGCACGCTTCTTCAACCCGACCCATGGAGCATAGACCCGTCACAAGAAGATCCAACCCGTGACTATGCACGCAGTAACCTTTCTTTGTCAGGTAACTCCACAAATCCAACCCTTGATCAACTTTACCATTTTCACAGAAGAATTTCATTAACATCACCACCGTCCGTGTCTTTGGCACGAAATTTCTCTTGACCATCTGTAATAGAGCTCCACGGCACCGTTAATGCCTTTTGACCTCATTAATGCCAAGAACATGGTGTGATATGTAATATTATCATGCCGGATATTTTTCTCGTCCATCTCATTCATCAAGCTCATTGCAGAGTTGACATCTTTTGTAGGGATGGCAACGGGGCGGGTTCGGGGCGGGTTTCTCCAAAACCGAACCCGACCCTAACCTCAAACAGAGTGACCCGAACCCGACCCGACCCGAAGTCAATGAAACCCGAACCCGAACCCGACCCGACCCGAGTGGCATAAAATCTAATTTTCCCATCCCATATTTGATTTTGCCTAATTTATGTTTAAGCTTAATTTGAATGAGTTATACAAATTAGTCTTAACTCATCAAAACCTCACTCACAAACAACTATAAAAATAAATTTAACAACACTTAATTTGACTTAGAAGGTCCTATATGAAAATAAAAATATATCACTTATACACTCGGGTCGGGGCGGGCGGGGCGGGGCGGGTCAGATTGTAATACCGAACCCGACCCGAACCCGTGCGGGTTTTAAAAACTGTGATCCTAACCCTACTTTTTCGGGGCGATCGCCCTCGGGTTCGGGCGAATTGCCATCCCTAATCTTTTGACTTGATGAAAGCGCTTATTAAGGCATTATAGGCACCAGAGTCTGGCACTAAATTTCTCATGGGAATCTCATCAAACAACTGCTTTGCCTTGGTTATGTTTCTAGCGATTCCTGCTCCATGTATTAGAGCGGTTATTGTTTCTACTGTCGGAGAGCAATCTTTATGTTCCATTTCTTCAAGAAGCCTTAAGCCATCTGCGAATTGACCACTTTTGCAGTATGCATCAATTCTAATGTTAGACGTAATAGTGTTGGGCTTGAATCCTCTGCGAACCATTTCATGGTAGAAAAGTTCCACAGATGTAACATCACTTGATTCCTTGAACCCCAAAAGCAGTATATTCATGGTTTTGGTGTCGGAGAAAATTGAGAACATAGCTTGTTAAAAATTGATCTTGCTTCATTCATTTGTCTTTGCGTGCAAAATGCTCGAAGAAGTACATTGAATTCGTCAATCCCAAAACTTCTCACTTCAAATATGCCATTCTCCATTTTTTCAAACGCTTCAACCGTTTCTTGGAAAGTTCCAAATTGGCAATTCTCGACACCACAATGCTCATTGATTTGAGAGTTAGCAACGATGGGTGACTTTCTCGGATTTGTTCCATCAGTTCCCAAGCTTTGTCAAAACGACGCATTCTAGTCAATATGTGGAGCATCTTTTCAACAGCATCTGAACTGGGACAGAACTGGGAATGGCTGAGGGAAAATTTAAAGAATTCAAAGTCTTTAAGGCCATTGCAATGGGCTGCAAAGAGGCGGCCAAGGACATTTTCAACAAGGGAAGTCGAAATGGTAGCTGCTGTAATCTGTTCTGAAAGGGTAGGCTGAAGCGGGTGGTCAGGTAATGGATGATCGTTAATAATTCTAGTAAGTCTCTCTATTTCAACCTCCGCTTCTGAAGAATAACGCATCTGGCATGTCATGCTATATCCAATTCGAACTGATGATACAAGTTTCTGAGGAAGTGAAACAAGTTGACGGGATTCATTCCATTTGATTTGGAAATGCATCATCTATGTCAGATACAAGAAGGCTGCAGTATTTAAACAACGGAAACCCTGTTCACAAATGCAAGACAAAGATTAGTGGTTTTCCCTAATAAAACATAAATCAGATTCAGAAAGAGAATAGAATAGAGAATGTAGAAATGAGTATTAATCATAGAACTATTTCTGAAAGTTGTTCACCCTCAAAACCACAACAAAAATCATCAATGCATAATAAAGCTTATGTATTTGAAATAAACACTACCTTCATGAAAGTAAACATTTTTAATCCCTAGCTTGCAACCAAGAAGACATTGCATATGTATCCCTAGCAGTGGCAATCAGTTTAAACTGAACTGTGATGGTGTTGGTTGAGGAATACATTCAAACACTTGGCGTGCAAAAGATAATTATTAACAAGAATCAATGTTAAAGCTTTTATTCAAACAGGTGGTGGGCAACATGAACACAGTTTGATTTCGATCATCAATTCCAAGCCAAAACAGTTGAACAAAAGAGGGATACGAAGAAAAAAAATCTGGCACTGATGCACATTATCAAGGAGAAAAAAATTCGTTTACCTTTTTCTGAGTTTTGATGAAAATACTTTCTCGAAATGTCGAAGGATTTACGAAGATCGCTAGTAAACGTGCGCCAAATCATTCCCAAACGTAAACGAAAAATATGATACAAAAGTGACTGATTGATATCTCACTTGGTTTTGTAGTATACTCCCTCCGTCCCATGCATCGCTACTTATTTCCATTTTGGACATCTCATACTTATCGCTACTTACCCAAAATATTCATTTTTCTCTCTAATATACTCACAACAACTATACACTAACTTATTTTCTCTCTCTTACACAGTGACGTATCTAGGATTTACAGTCAGGGGGGTCAAAAAATTATATAGAAAAGATAAAAAAAAAATTACACTAAAAAATGACAATAAAAAACACACATATAAAGCCTTTTTTTCAAACGAATTCAAAGTTGATAATATAATAAGAAAAAAGTTACATAAGTGGTTTCCTATTCTTCATCTTTTTAAAATACTCCATAATATCTTCATTTGCAATTTTTCTAAAAATCTCATCCTCTACGTAGATCACCAAACAATCATTCAACCAAGCATCTCCCATTTTATTACGTAACGGTGTCTTAATGAGTTTCATCCCTGAAAATACTTGTTGGGTTGTGGAGACAAAACCTAGAAGGAAAAGGAAATTAAATTTGAGTCATATAAGGATTTAATGGGATTCCTTGTTTGACTAGGTTGGAATTTAATTTTTCTTGCGATTCCTTGTTTAAGTGGAATTAGGAATTTAATTATTCCGGGTTTCCTTCTTAGTTTAGGTTTTGGACGTGTTGCCTATATAAACCAAATGATGGCCATAAACATTGTGTACACTAGAAAAAATAGCCAGAGAGAATCTGTGAGTCACAAAGAGAGCCAAGTGAGTGCTAGCCCTTGTGGGTGCTGTTGGTCCCAAAGGGGCAACAAGGGTAAGAAAAATGCTGGGGGGTGAATAACGTTTTAAAATTCTTTCAAACCCTTTTGCAAATCAATGGCTTATGCGCACAGTTCTCAAATAAGCTAAGTATAGCGTGCAGAGAGAGTGTGAAATGCACAGCGGAAATTTAAAGCAGCTCTGCGCAGGGTATACTGCGCAGAGATAAAAACGCACGCGCTAAGTTTGAGGCTAAATAGTGGCGCAAAAATGGTTCTAAGGCAAATGAGCAATAACAATTACAACATCAAAGTGTAGCAATCTGAAATATCAAACAAAGCAGTTCATAAAAGGTTAAGCAGGAAATATGCAGTAAGTATAATGAACACGCTATTTGGAGAGGTTCGATCGATGAAAGATCTACATCCTCTACCAAGATGGTTTAGTCTTAGATTTCTAATGAAGATCTTATAATATGAGAGAGTATTACAAATTACAACATTTGAGCTCAATATTAACTCAAGATCTATTATCTATGAAGAACAAATCCTAGACTAAACCGGTGTATCTCAAGAAGTTAGATCAAAATGATCAAGACTTCAAGGGGTGTGTGTGTGACAGAAATTCTGGGCTCATGAATATGAAAGATGAAGAGCACCGAGAATTCTGGTGATATAGGGCTTTGTGAATTGAGCAGGAGTTTGAAGGTTTGAAGATCTTGAAGGCTGTTCTAAAGAATCTGGAAATACTAAGCAGCAGTCTTCAGATCTTCAAGGTTTCTTAATGAAGCATGAAACTCAAGCTTTGAAGAATAGTGGCCAACAAGAGGGCTTGATGAATGGGCCGATGAAAGGTAGCTTGGAAATGAAGATGAGCAGGCTATTTATAGCTGAGAGCTTGAATATAGCCGTTGGAGCTCTGAGCAGGACAATGAGCTGGCACAAAGTGATTGGCGTGCAGATGTCCTTTATAGCCGTGGGGCTCTGGTCAAAGATGGTGACCTGGCACAATATGATTGGTGCGCAGGTGATTTAGAGCCGTTGGAGACTGAGCATGAAGACCAAATTCAAACGCTTCTTCTAGAAGGTTGACAGCTGTCTTCACTTGAGATATTTCTTTTAAGCGTGTCTCCACCAATGGTTTTGCTGAGTGTGCTTATTTTGTCGTTTGTGCACACCTCAGCATTTTGACTCAATCCAAAAAGCGTAGCTTGTCTTGTCGCTTTCCAAGCTTCTAGAATGTGAGATCAGGAGATGAGGAATTTGACCAAGGTTGTGTCCGCGCACAAAGGCATGCGCATTGCCGGCGCTCATGGATGCTGCGCATGGGAAACATGCGCACCATGCTTGGTCAGTAAAAGATCTCTTCAGAGTTTAGGAAATAAGATCTTGAAAACTGAGCAGGGTCAAGGGCTGCGCAAGATATCTATGCGCAGTGGCGACCTGCGCAGAGGACATCCTGCGCAGTGAAATGAATCCTGCTTAGAAAATCTTCGATCTTTAAAGCTTCAAGTCCTATCATCTAAGCCTATACTATAAAAAGGACTTGGCTAGAAAATGAAGTTATAAACTTCCTTACATGAGGTCCTAAAGTCCATAAAAATACTCATAGGTGATGGTATCAATCAATTTTAACAAATGTAGGAGGGTTAAGTGATAAGCATACCCAACAATCTCCCCCTAAATGATTGATGCCATTACCTACTATAGCAAAGGCAATTCATTGTACTTGATAATAACATGTCCATAAAAATGTGAATGGTAAATCATGCCTCAAGTCAATGCGCACACTAGCCAGTGCTATAGATTTCTATTCTATCCAAAAGATTAAAACTTACAATATAGGAAAGATAGAAATGTCATTCAGAGCATACAAATAATATGAGATGAAGTTTTAAGTATGCGTTTAAACTGAATGTTTAAACATCATGCGTAGAAAATATGAACAGTAAAGATTATGAGCATGGGTTTAGTAATAATGCATTCAATGTTCCACAACGAATGGTTTGAATTTGAACAAGGTTTTGTGAAAGCATAATGATGCATTCTTCTCATTAAAACTTGAAGGATTGACTGTTACAGAGTACAAGCTTTAAAGAGGAAAAACAAAAGAGGTGCGCACAAAAACAAAAGCGCACAAAATAAAAAACGCATAAAACATACTGCGCAACGAGAATCAAAAAGTCAAAAAAAAAATACTTACAAAGGAAATCTAATCTATGTTGATCCGTTGCAGGGCTTCACGCATCTCATTCTGAAGACTGTTGAACTTGTTCATGAGTTCCACCTTTAAATTTTGAAATTTGTCCTGGAACTCAACAGCTTTGCAAACATAAGTGTTCATTCCTCTGCGCATATCAGCATTGTCGTCCACCAGCTCTCTGAATTTTGCTCTGCTGTCCGTCAGGATGGCAGTCTGCGTAGCTTCTAATCTTGTGTCGGTATGGAGGCGCTGAGTGTTGACGCTGGCTTGAATATCTAGCATTGCGTAGTCCATCTTGTCGTTGAACGCAGAAGAGAAATCTGTCATGGACTTCGTAATGCATTTTCGCACTTCTTCAATATTATGCGCAGAGCTTCCTTGTTCAATCTTCTCCATCTGAGCTTGAAGATCATCAAATCCTCTAAGTAACCCATCTGCGAGGGTTTTCTTGAGCTTTTTCAGTATGTCCCTGAGTCACCCATCAAACGCTCCAAGGGTGCACACATTTTTGAGTTGTGCGCTGACATTTTCGAGCTGGGCGCTGATGGTCTTCAGGGAGTCCAGGATAAGTTGATCCAACGAGATAGAAACTTTTTTTGCGCAGGCTCAGATGAACTTGCCTTTGCCTCCGTCTTGGCACTCTCCGTGCTTTCCTTTGTTTCCTTGCCTTTGCTTTTGCTTCCTCCGCCGCTTTCTCCCTTTAATGGTATCAATCTCCAAACGCTGCATATTAAGACGGTATAGTAAGAAGTTTGAGCAGTAAGGAGTTGATTCAGCTGCAGCTGCGTAGCGACTTGATTCGCTTGAACAGAATGCAAGCTTTGTACGATCTGGCGCAGCTCAGCTGAAGAGGAAGTAGGAGTCTCAGGGGCGGTAGATGAAGGTTGAACTGGAGAAAGATCACTGCTGTCAGAGGCTGCGGAACTAGTGCGGCGCTTCTTCAATCCTTTTGCGCTGCTGCGCACCTTTTGCTTTAGACGAGAAGAGACATGTGCGATATCAGCACTGGGGATGGCTTCTCGAGAGGCTTCGTGTATTTGCTCCCCCTCAACTGCAGCATCATCTGAATCACCACGAAAATCAGCTTGCGCTTCATTGTGGTTGGCTTTGAGGGAGCAGGAGCTGGATTGCTGGTAGGATATGCCTCTTTGAAAGAAATCCCTTTGGTGGATTGAACCAAAGGAATGTCCTTGAACTTTTTGCCACTGGGCGCAGCAATACCCTTCCCCTTGTGATTATACGCATCCTCTGCGGTTTCTTGCGCAGCATCAGGAGTAGATCTTCCTGCACTCTTCTTGGACTTGGCCACAGGAATTGGGCCTATCCAAGGTTCCTTGTTTGGAGCGGAATCAGACAGCCAGATTTCATAGTATATCAGCGTTACCTATCTCACTGCGCAAATTCTGGAGTAGTACTTTGCGTCGCAAGACTGCTTCTTGATTGACTTTTCTTAAACATAGGTGGCCAGTTCACCATAAGTCAATAAGAGTTTGGTTAGCAGTCTGCAGTGAGTTCGGTATTTGGTCTTCCCTGCGTTCAGCTCTTGTCATAGCTGGTCATTCCCTTCACAATCTCATTGAAGATAATATGCGACCAGTCGAGTTGATCTTCGTGAAGATGGCTGCGCAGTATTCCACTGCTTTGAGATGAAGTGCCCATTATTCCCATTTTTGCAGTGAGAGAATCTCCAATTAGGGTGCACAGGTGATACATCACACTCACCAAATTCCTTTCTGTATACATTGGCCACTTCTTGTAAGAGAAGGAATGCCAATGAGCTTCTGTGCAAGAGCATTTGGTGAGCCTCATCATAGTTGACTGAAGAACTATCAACGTTGAAGTTAGGAGGCTGCGAATGTGGTTAGGATGAACCATTATATCACTGCGCTGACGGTGGCCATGATCATTTCTGTTGTCTTGCATTCAAGTTGTGCCGGAACAACTCTTGCTGTCTTGAAGAATTCATCTACCAGCGCAGGCACTATGAAGGATTGATCAAGAGTGAATAAAGGAAGAATGCCAGAGGAGCTGAGAAGGTGAAGCAGACGACGTCCAATCGTATCTAAAGAAAGATCTGCCTGAATAAGTTCCCAACCTGGTATGAAGTAAACGTGTCCCTGCGTAAAAACAATAGATAGAATTAGACAACCTATTGCACATGAAGCTGTGCGCATTTGTAAATAATGCAGATATACCTTGGCACAAGTTCCATGAAAAGCAAAGTATTTATGCGCAGAAAATAGGAAGTGGATGCGCATAAAATAAGAATGCATACGCAGAGAGGGATCGTGCGCACAGAAAATAAATACTAGTAAAGAAGTGTGCGCAGAGAATTAGATAAAACTATATGCGCAAAAAAAAAAAATATATGAGCAGAACACAAATACTGGGGATATATCAATGGACCAAATAAAATATTAAAAAAGTAAGAAAGAATATTTAAGAACATGAAGAACACCCAAGAACACCGAAAAACAAAAGTTGACAAAATTCAACAAAAATACATCGAAATGACGGCATGAACAGGACGAAGTCAACCATGTAAAAAGTATAGTCAACAACATTGAAACAAACTCAGAAATTCAGAAAAACGGTTCGTCTGCCAAGGAAGTTACGGAGCACAGAAAATGACGAAAAACACATGTAACGACCATTGATCATGAAAAAAACTATATGAAAGAATAGATCAGGCAAATACGAACACAACACAACGATTGATTTCGAAAATGATTAACAAACAGGAGATAAATCGAAAAAGGGAGTATTGAGACCTCAAGAACAACAATGGCGAAAAATAATAAGTTAGTGAAACATACCATGTCATTGACGGTGGGATGCCTTGATTGTTGTTCTACTTCTTCGTTCTGAGAGTTCCAGGAATGGAGTGAGAAGAAGAATCGGAGATGATGATTTCGGGTTGAGTTTTGGTTTTCTTAGGCGCCATTGAAAAGGTTTTGAGGAAGGAAAATAGAGGTTTAAGATAAAGAACAGGAGATGGAAAATGAAGGTTTAGAACAGAGATTAGAGAGAGAGATAGAGAGAATTTAGAGAGAGGAGAGAAGTAGAGAGAGAAACGGTTTAAGTAGGGAAGGAGATGTTAGGCGCAAGATAGCTGAGAAATATTTGAGAAAAGTACAGTGGCGCAGGATAGCAAAACCACGTGTCACAAAAGGGAACGCGCGTGAGCAGGCCTATGCGCGCGTGTGCGTGTGAAGTTCTAAGCCGGTCACTGTCAAGTCAACTTCCTCATAAATGGTGAGTCAGTGAAAGGACGGGCGCACGTTAGCAGGTGACGTGGGCGAATGGGGGACGCGCGTGCGAAGACTTTGCGCGCGCGTGTGTCAGCGAAAAAGAGGCTGACGGCTGTCGCATCACCTTCCTCATAAATGGTGAGCAGACATTCGTGATGTGCGCTGTCATTAATTGCAGTTTGCATTAAATGACAATGGGACATGCGCAGGGGTAAAAAGGTAATTTCCCAAGAAAATTCAAAAAATAAAGGCGCGGGAAAATTTGAATTTACACAAGTACCCTTGTGACTCAGCGTTGACTTTTCAGTCAAGGACCTATGTGTAAAATCTAATGAATAGAACACTTACCTGCGATCCATCGAGATTTGCTCATGGATAGTCATGCGCAGCGCATTGATAGCGCAGAGATTCTATAAATCTCAAAACTGTTATTTCATGCGCAGATTTGTTGCGCAGGTGTTGCGCAGGGCGCATGAAACTTAACTTATTTTGCACACTTATCAAGCAAATACATTAGTATAATTATATGGACAAGTTAGCTAAGATTAAGCATACCCATTTCTCCTTTCAAGAGACCACTTGTTAATTCTTGAGGAGAAGATATTAGATGTTGATGAGCTTGGTATTAGTGCTTGGCAGGTTTGGAAACTGCTATGGTGGACATTCTCGCAGAGAATTGGACAATTCTCTTCATTAATCCCATAGTCCACAGATTGTTGCTTCATCCATAAGATTTGGCAGCAACAGCTTCTAGCAGCAATATATTCTGCTTCAGTAGTGGAGATGGACACAACAGCTTGTTTCTTGCTCGCCCATGCTACAAGTCGATTTCTAAGGAAATGACATGTTCCACTTGTGCTCTTCCTGTCAATGGTGCACGCTGCATAGTCCGTATCTGAATAACCTACAAGTTTAAAGTTCGAATATTTGGTGTACCAAAGTCCAAGGTTAACAGAGCCAAAAATATATCTAATACATTTTATAGCAGTTATGTGCGCTTCAGATGAATTACCATGATAGTGCGCACAGATCCAGTCAAATATATCTTGGCCAAATAGCAGAAGATAAAGGAGAGTCAATTATACCTTAATACAGTCTGATCGACTTACCTTTTAAGTCTGTTAGGTTTTGATGCTGGTGGCCATTGGAGAGTCGTATGCTTTAGCATTCTCAAGTCCAAATTTTGATTAAGTCCCTTGTGTACTTGGCTTGATTTGCGAAGATGTCAACATTCAATTGATTGATTTTAAGCTCGAGGAAGAAGGTGATTTCTCCCCATCATGCTCATCTCAAACTTGCTTTTCATTTGCTTTTCAAAGCGCTTACAAAGTGACTCATTAGTAGAACCAAATATAATATCATTGACATAAATTTGAACAAGAATGATCATTATACTTAGCAATAAAAAGAGTTGTATCGATTTTACCCGCGCTTGAAGCCTTTCTCTAGTAGGAATTTTGATAGCGTATCGTACCATGCTCTTGGAGCTTGCTTAGTCCATACAAAGCTTTCTTGCTTTGATTCAGTGATGCTTCCATTCTCATCCATCTTGTTTCCGAACACCCATTGAAGTGCTTAATATTGGATGAGCTTTTCTTGCACTTCTTGTATAGCATCGATCCGGCTTAAAACATGGAGCACTCTATCAATCTTCTTTGATCCGACATGAGAGATAAACGAATGCTATACCGCAAAGTTTGATGCTCTCGATGTGCGAATCCCTACATTTAGGTAATAGGAATACGAAGATCAATGGGTATTTCATTTGCTTCAGCACCAAATCATCAAGGTGGTTTGCTGAAGTGGAGAAACATAATGCGTAGAAGGAGGTTTACGCATCAGGAGTTGTGACTTCAGGCGCAGCATTTGGAGTATGCGCATGAGATGGAATGATTCTGATTCTGCTTGATCTACATTCTGCGTAAGAACAGTGTTACTGCGCACCTGTCTAAAAAGCTCAGCAGAGGCTCAGAATCATTTGGAGCCAAATATGGCTCAAGGAGAGAATGTACGTCAAATGTAACATGTACAGATACTATATAAGTAACCAGAGATTTATTCTATTATGATCACGAAAGCTTATTGAATGATTGGCATACCCAACTAGAATACCTTCATCTGCTTTGGCGTCGAATTTTCCTTTAGCGTTGCAGCCAAGAGCTTGAAGAAATCATGTTGGGCGCTCTTTTTCTCCATAGATCGTATGGAGTAATGATGTAGGCTTGTTGATGAGGGATCTTATTCTGAGTAAAGCATGCACCGTTGACAGCTTCTTCCCAGAAATATATTAGTACTGCTTCTATTATCATTGTTTATCCATCCTCAATCAACGAGCGATTCTTTCCACAACGCCATTCTGTTGCGGAACTCCAGCAGCAGAGAAATTGTGAAGAATACCACTTGTGGGTTCTTGTTGGTTCTCACAATATTGAGCGACATCGTTGTTCATAAATTCTGTTCCGTTGAAGTATCGAACTCTATTGATGTCTTCTATGTTGGAGATTTAGTAGGAGAGCAGCCAGGATATCATTAGAGATACCACAGTTGGTCCAAAGCTTCGCGGTAGTGAGCGGTCCAAACATATGAGGTGAAGCGATGTAAGCGTTTTGACATTGGAGCAATCTTGCTGGAGGAAAACTGCTCAGGCTGCTTACTAAGCTGGCATGGTGCTCATACCATTGCTAGATGCATCACTTATATTCTTTGCTACAAAACAAGGATTAGTAATAGAAATTATAGTGGTAAGATCAACAGATTAGAAATTGGTCTTACGAGTCCTTGTGAGCAAAGTTAGTCCAGAAACGCCATTCTTGATATAACAGTGCGTTGAAGTGAAACGGCATTCCAGACCTTTATCGCATAATTGTGATATGGAGAGCAGGTTGCTTGAGACTATCTTTTATGATTAGTCCAAATCCAATTATGTGCCCTTTGTTGTTGTCACCATATATTACTGAGTGATCTCTTCCTTCGTGCGCACCTTTAAGAGTGTTGACATCTCCAGTAGTGTCTAGAATCACTGTTGAAATCAACTGAGCTGAGAGTGCGCAGTGAAGTAGATCTTATCTGCTTGTTAAAACATTAACTTGCGCTCTACAGCAGAGTTATCATTTAAGATTGGCACACTTTACGAGATTCCTTGCGCGGCTGCGGGGTTGGTGATGACACAGCTTTGTCAGGTTAGCTCTGGCAAATAGGTGCTTGCCATTCTGTCTGCTTGGTGAAGGTGTCCCATTTCCACTAGAGTGAAGGGACCTTTTTTTGATTGTCCTTGGCGCATGCTCAGGTTCCATTTCAGAAACAACTTTTGAATCATTGTCAGCATTTGCCATTAAGCCAGAGCAGTCCATCCTTAGAGTCAGCATCGTTGTCTTCAGTGTACCAAGTCCTTAGCATCTTTTCTGCGCAGTTCTCTTCAGCAGCCATTCCGCACTGCTTAGATGCTTTGTGCGCAGGGTTGCTTTTCCTCGTACTCAAATTTTGAAGTAGGCATTTTGAAACGAAATGTCCTGGCTTTCTGCAGTTGTAGCAGACCAAGTCATCTTTCTTTGAGTCTCTATGAGAGAGAATACGAATCTTTGCTTGAGGATCACCAGGTTTGGAGAACTTTCTGAATTTGATCTGAGGTTTGAGCAGGCGCAGGAACATGTGAAAAGTTAGTCATTGCCCTAGATTTTGAAGCCATTTTGAATCGGCACCCAAGCTGTTAAGCTTGAAAAACAAAACAAGTTTTATGAAGGTGTTCACTCTGATACCACTTGTGGTCCCTAAGGGGCAACAAGGGTGTGAAAAATGCTAGGGGGGGGGGGTGAATAGCGTTTTTAAATTCTTTTTAAACCCTTTTGAAATCAATGGCTTATGCGCACAGTTCTCAAATAAGCTAAGTATAGCGCGCAGAGAGAGTGTGAAATGCACAGCGGAAATTTAAAGCAGCTCTGCGCAGGGTACACTGCGCAGAGATAAAAACGCACGTGCTAAGTTTGAGGCTAAATAGTGGTGCAAAAAGGATTCTAAGGCAAATGAGCAATAACAATTACAACATCAAAGTGTAGCAATCTGAAAGATCAAACAAAGCAATTCATAAAAAGTTAAGCAGGAAATATGCAGTAAATATAAAGAACACGCTATTTGAGAGGTTCGATCGATGAAAGATCTACATCCTCTACCAAGATGGTTAGTCTTGGATTTCTAATGAAGATCTTATAATATGAGAGAGTATTACAAATTACAACATTTGAGCTCAATACTAACTCAAGATCTATTATCTATGAAGAACAAATCCTAGACTAAACCGTGTATCTCAAGAAGTTAGATCAAAATGATCAAGGCTTCAAGAGGTGTGTGTGTGACAAAAATTCTGGGCTCTATGAATATGAAAGATGAAGAGCACCGAGGAATTCTGGTGATATAGGGCTTTGTGATATGAGCAGGAGTTTGAAGGTTTGAAGATCTTGAAGGCTGTTCTAAAAGAATCTGGAAATACTAAGCAGCAGTCTTCAGATCTTCAAGGTTTCTCAATGAAGCATGAAACTCGAGCTCTGAAGCATAGTGGCCAACAAGAGGGGCTTGATGAATGGGCCGATGAAAGGGCAGCTTGGAAATGAAGATGAGCAGGCTATTTATAGCTGAGAGCTAGAATATAGCCGTTGGAGCTCTGAGCAAGGACAATGAGCTGGCACAAGTGATTGGTGCGCAGCTTGTCCTTTATAGCCGTTGGGCTCTGATCAAAGATGATGACCTTGCACAATATGATTGGTGCGCAGGTGTTTTAGAGCCGTTGGAGACTGAGCATGAAGACCAAATTCAAGAGCTTCTTCTAGAAGGTTGACAGCTGTCTTCATTTGAAATATTTCTTTAAGTGTGTCTCCACCAATGGTTTTGCTGAGTGTGCTTATTTTGTCGTTTGTGCACACCTCAGCATTTTGACTCAATCCAAAAAGCGTAGCTTGTCTTGTCGCTTTCCAAGCTTCTAGAATGTGAGATCAGGAGATGAGGAATTTGACCAAGGTTGAGTCTGCGCACAAAGGCATGCGTATTGCCAGCGCTCATAGATGCTGCGCATGGAAGCATGCGCACCATGCTTGGTCACTAAAGATCTCTTGAGAGTTTAGGAAATAAGATCTTGAAAACTGAGCAGGGTCAAGGGCTGGCAAGATATTTTATGTGCAGTGGCGACCTGCGCAGAGGACATCCTGCGCAGTGAAATGAATCCTGCTTAGGAAATCTTCGATCTTTAAAACTTCAAGTCCTATCATCTAAGCCTATACTATAAAAGGACTTGGCTAAAAAATGAAGTTATAAACTTCTATACATGAGGTCCTAAAGTCCATACAAATACTCATAGGTGAATGGTATCAATCAATTCAAACAAATGTAAGAGGGTTTAAGTGATAAGCATACCCAACAGCTGCTTTCCCCTTTAGACCACCTATTTGATCATCAAGGAGGAGCTTTGTGTTACAATTGGTGGTAAAATATTTAGTGGATCATTCTTTGGTGGGAGTTTGATGGAGTTTGTGATGTAGGAGCGAAGACAACAAGAATTCCAGCACCGCAGACCAGGCGCCCGCCCGATGGTAATCAAGCGCCGCGCTTACCTCATCCAAAACGGCTGATGTTTCTGCCGTAATGTGAGCGCCCGCGTGGTCCAGTCCAGGCGCCCGCTCGGTGCCGTCGACTGGAGACGAGTTGCCGAGTTAATTGCAGTTTTTTTATTAAAACATTCATTATTACTTTTTGTTTGTTTCCTTTTGAAATTAGGACTTTCTTTATTATTTGCTAGGGTTTAGTTAGTAGTATAAATACTCATCTCTTTCATTGTGTTAGATAGCTTTTGATTAATTGAATTTTATTCAAAGAGAATTTCTTCTCTTTTCTGGTGGATTCCAGGTTTTCTCTGGTGGATTCTGTTGGGTATGAATATTATAAACCACTCCTATTACCTAGATTTGATTGATCCCATAACCTTATTTTACTTTTTGTGGACTTTAGGTTTAATTGTAAGAAGTTTTATAACTTCATTAGTTTAGTCCATTTTTAGTTTAGCTAGGCTTAGAAGATCAGCCCCTCAAATTTTGAAGAATATTGTTGCTATTGATTTTTCTGAAAATGGCTAAGTCTGCTTACCACAACTAGGCGACCGCACTAGGCGACCACACCTATTGGCGACCGCATGAACTATGCTGCTGCATGGTGACCGCAAGCCATTAGCCAACCGCAGACTAAGCGACCGCATCAAGACCAAGTAAAGACAAACTTGATTTAAACGTTGCAAATTCAAATTTGAATTTGGTCGTACAAGATAGTACATCTGGACCACTAACTTCTGCAACCACAAGACAAAGATATGAGCTCCAATCAGAATGCTCCAGCTTATCATCCTCCAACAGCTATTTCTCAACCCAAGGCTATAAATAGACCTTGAACTCTTCATTGAAGAGTGCTGAGATTCAAAGAGAGAAATTGCTGTTGAAATTCTTGGTGATTGAAGATCATACTCAAGATTTCCAGAATCATTTGAATCTTCAAGACTTCGCCTTCAAATCTTCAAATATCCCCAGCAAACCTTCAAGATCATCAAATCTCAAGCCCATCAACACTTAAAGATTCATTAGGCTCTCAATCATACAGATCAAATAGAGCTATTGATTCTTACACACACACACACCCCGATTGATCAATCACATAGATTGCATCATTAGGGATACACTGGTCTAAGTCTAGGATTCGTTCTTCATAGAAAGTAGGTGTTGATTCAGTACTTCATCTTTGTAATTTGTACTCAAGAAGAATCAATATATCCTCCATTCAAAATCCAAGACTGACCATCTTGGTAAAGGACTTAGATCTTTTAACAGATCGAACCTTTCCAAATCATCGTGTCATTTACTTCTGAAAATTTACTTTCTGCAATTGTTTTATTGTTCATATTAATTTGTTTTGTCGTTTAGTGTGTTGATCTTTACAGATATTCAAACTTCTGTGAATTGTGTTTGTTGCTTACCTATTGCTTTAGTTACTACTTCTGACTACATATCTTTTGCCAAAAACTCTCAGACACAAACTTTCATTTTCAACCTACCTTGTCTGTTCACTTTGCCGACCGCATATTGCCGACCGCAAGCCTTGCTTACCGCAGATTGAACCTTTCAGTTCACTCTATCTTTGCCGACCGCAATATTGCCGACCGCAATATTGTTGACCGCACTTTTTGCTTACCTAATCGTTTTAACTTCAAAACCAACTCTACCTCGTTTTTATCGAAAACTTCCGATGTGCATTTTACTTTGAACTAGTGGTTTTTACTTGACCATAAAATTCTAAAGTAAGCATAAGGTTGAATTTTGAAAAGGGTTGATAATTTTTAAATAGGCTATTCACCCCCCCTCTAGCCTCTTTTCATACCCTTGTTGTGTCTTTGGGACCAACAAGTGGTATCAGAGCAAACACCTTTATAAAACCTCTGTTTTTCAAGCTTAACAGCTGGGTGCCGATTCAAAATGGCAAGTCAGAAAACTATGGAAACGGTTAACTTCACTCACGTTCCAGCGTTTGACGAAGATACTTTGACGTATGGAAGCACAGCATTCTAACTCAGTTCTACTCCATGGACGAGCAGCTCGGCGATTGTCTTACCATTGTACCTTACTTCCCAATGAAAGCAAATCCGAATCCAGAAACCAATGCAGACACACCGTCGATCAAGAAACCAAAAGCTGATTGGACAGATGAAGAGAAAAGACTAGTTGGAATGGATGTGAAAGCAAAGAGCATACTCCTAAGTACTTTAAGTACATCTCAGCGTCGACAAATCATGGAATGTGCTACCGCAAAAGAACTTTGGGATGCAATTGAAGATTACATCGAAGGAGATCAAGCTTGCAAGAAAGCAAAAAGTTTGCAATTAAAAGAAGATTCAACAACTTTGCCAAAATCCCCAGTGAATCACTCAGAGCCACATATGATCGTTATTGTGAGATCGTGAGTACTTACACCGCACTTGGGAAGAATCTTACCAAGAAAGAAATCAATGTTAATTTTCTAGCCGCTCTTGGTTCTCAATATCTTCATAAAGGAAACACTCTTGAAGATACCAAGTTACTAGATGATATGTCACTCAGAAGCCTCTATGCCAACCTCAAGTTTTTGATATCAAGCTCCACAACATTGAAGAAATGGAAGGAAAAACAAAGAACTTGTCATTGGTCGCTAAAAAGGAAGAAATGGTCGAAGAAGAAGATCCAAAAATCTCCACGTCTGAATTACTAGATATGGACGATGATGACTTTGCTATGTTCGTGAAAAGATTTCAAAAGTTCAGAAAATCAGCAAGGCCCGGATCATCAAGCAAAGCTCCAGCAAGGTTCTCAAGGAGCAGCTCAACAAATAAGAAAGAGTACTCCAACTTCTCCAAGAGAAAGAGGATCTCGTTTGTTTTAATTGCAGGAAACCCGGTCATTTCACATCAGAATGTCCAATTCCCAAATTCGAGTACATGAAGAAGAAAAGCAACTTCACTCCTAGATACTCGAAGCAAAAGGGAATGGTCGCTGAAGAGGACTCTGCCACAAAAGAGTTAGCTACCTGGATAGAGTCAGATTCTGATGAAAGCAACGAGGATTCTGAAGAAGGTCAAATTTGTTTTGGTCTTTCATTCCGATGATGAGGATGATAATGAAAATCGTCGCTCACCAAATGCAAAACCTAAACGGATAAGCTATACAGCTGATGAACTTACTGAAAAGGGATTCCTAACTCCAGTTCAAAGGAATGGCGATCTTCTATTTTCTAGATGTGATGTAAGTACAGCAAAGAAGGCTCAATACAATCCCAAGGTGAAGGAAGTTCTTCTTACCACTCCACAAGTCAAGTTTGACATTTCCCCCGACGAACAAGAAAAGATGTTTATGAAAGCTGAACAGGTAATTAGTAAGTTTTCTGGCATGAAGGAAGCTTTAGCACTTTCAACTGAAGAGATTTCCCAGCTTAAAACGGAGAAAACTCTACTAATATCAGAACTCACCTTCCTTAAGGAGAAGATCAAGAGCATGACTCCTCTTACTGATCGAAACCGTTTCTTAGAAGAACAAATGTCATATTTAAAGTTAAAAACGATGAATTGGTTGCTGAGATAAATGACCTTAAACGGATCACTAATGAGTGGACCAATTCTCGTGTCACTATGGAACAAATACTAGAATCCCAAAAGTCTAGTGGTGATAAAGAAGGCTTGGGATTCCAAACTATTGACAACTTTAAATGTGCATCTTGTTGTGAAAGAGATGAGAAATTTACCCAGCAAACTTTGGAAGAGTCGAAGGCTAAACATCATGTTTCAAAGGGTGTAGGACAAGAACCAAAGAAGTAACTAGTGTTCAATTATGTCTACCCTAAGAAACAACTGGCAAGGCAAAGTTGAAAGGTATTGCCATGGATGAACCTGCTACTGCGGCAAGCACTAGCAAGGTTGCTGAGTCTCCCGACCGCATGTACTTGCCACGAGGTCAGTCGACCGCACCAAGGAAGTTGGCTACCGCAAGGAAACCGATGACCGCGGGTAGTAGGGGTGTAAATGGTTCGGTTCGGTTCGGTCTGGGGCAAATTATAAGCCAAACCACTAGGTATCGGTCTGGTGAAATCTCAGACCGAACCAAACCATAAAACTTTCAAACCGAACTGAACCAAACCGCTTGGTTCGGTTCAAACCACAGTTCAAACCGCAGTTCACAACTCAGTTCAAACCGCAGTCCAAACCACGGTTCAAACCGATGGTCCAAAACCAATGCCAAACCAAAGTCCAGACCAAGGCCCAATTGATTTAGCCTGTGGTGCTACCTCATATTTATATCCACTTCCCACTTTCCCTTTCTTTCATTTCGATGTGGGAAAAATATATCCTCCTCCTCCTTCTTCATTCTAGCTTCACCAATTCTCTTATAAATTCTCTTATAAATACAGTGATCCCTCCCCTAACAACAATGGCAATCTGACTCCCTCCCAATCCCACCTTTCGACTCTTCATTTTTCTCCGATGACTTCAATTTCCCCGATAATTTCTTCACATTGTCGTTATATAACCATTTCTGAAGCCCTTCACGCAACTCAATTTGACTCTTCTGATTCAATTCAGAACCCCATGAAAAAAGATTAATGGAACGTTCTCAACTTTGGATCAGAATCACCGCTTTTTTGAATCCATGGCGTAAAGTATCCTTCCATTTCCAAGAACTTAGATAGAGGGGAAAATAGGTCAGGGTAATGATCATTGGGGTTCGTCGCCAACTGAATCGCCATTGTATATGCAAAGAGACGATCACCGGAGACATTTTGACAACTCTATCAACGCCATTTCTTTGGATTTGTCGCGACTGCTATACTTATCTCCATGTTTCTTGTTATGCCATTTTCGAGAGGTTTCTCAGAACAAACTCGCCTGCGTTGTCGCCGTCCGGTGGCCGTAATCATGGTTCTGACATTGAGTCTCAATTGGTTTCAGTGGCAAGCTTGCTTATCCTTCCCCCAAAGTGAGTGTCCATTTAATCATCTCCCCCTTTCCCTTTTTCATATTGCTCTTAATGTGTTCGTGAAAATGATTTCCCATTTTATCCAACAACCCCATCTTGTGTCAAACAAAAAGATTTATTTTAGAAATTCTTTAAACATTTTTTTTTAACCTTATTGTTCTTGAAGTTTACATGGGTTTATTTGGCAGTTTGGATTATAATCTTGGTAGTAATACTAGTATTTGAGCTGCAGTAATTTTATGCTACTACAATTTTCCCACATTGAGAAGGAAAGAAAGGGGGAGAGTAAGGAGATGCATACAAATAGTCAATCTATGGCTCGGTTTAACGGTTTAGACCGCGGTTCGGTCTCGCGGTTCAGACCGTGGTTCGGTCTCACGGTTCAGACCATGGTTTGGTTTAGAACGGTTTGGTTTGGTTCGGTTTGGATGGTTTGGAGGGGTCAGACCGCAGACCGAACTGAACCACGTGGTTTGTGAATTTTTCAAACCGAACCGAACCGAACCATGATTGCTCAAAAACCGAACCAGACCGCATGGTCTGGTTTGGTTCGGTCCCGAACCGCGGTCTGGCCCGAACCACTGACACCCCTAGCGGGTAGTGGCAAGGCGGCAAAGTTCAAGTGGATGAACTTTGTAAAGGAAACCTCATCCATACCAGTAAATGATGTGTGCTGAAGACTTCAACGAAGTTTGTTAACCCTCAGTTGGGTGGCTTCCACCATTGTTCTGTGTGTGATGATTATGGTCACAAGGCTGCTGAATGTCTTTAAGATTCACACCCAATCCTAGAAGGTTTAAACCACCTTCTGTGAGGCAAGTGTGGGTTGTCAAAAGCTGCTAATCTTTAGGACCCAAAATAATAAAGGGGACCTCGATCTTAAATGTTTATTTTGTAGGTTCTCTGCCTAATGGCCGGTCACTCCAATGAAACTACAAGTTTATGGTATCTCGACAGTGGATGCTCAAGGCATATGACTGGAGATATCAACCTATTGGAAAGTGTCCGTAATGAAAAAGGTCCAGCAGTTACTTTTGGCGACAACAGCAAAGGAAAGACCATCGGTTATGGAGTCATCAGAAAAGGAAAATAACAATCCAAGATGTTTCTCTAGTTACCGGTCTAAAACACAATCTTCTCTCAATCTCACAATTTTGCGACAAAGGATTGCAATGCCACTTCACTTCAACTCATTGTCTTATCAAGGATGGCAACTCCGGCGTCACTTTGCTCAAAGGGATTCGTAAGAAAAATGTTTACATTGTTGACTTTAATTCTACTTGTATTTCTTCTAATCTCTGTTTTGTAGCAAAGAATGTTAGCGAAAATAGTTGGCTTTGGCATAAACGACTAAGTCACTTAAACTTCAAGTATCTCTCCAAGATTGGTAGAGAAAATCTAGTTCATGGTCTACCCAAGGTAGCTGATCACCTCGATGAAAAGTGCTCAGCATGTCAACTAGGCAAACAACCAAAATCGTCTTTCTCCAGCAAGACGACTCCGTCAACTTTAAGATGTTTGCAGCTACTACATATGGATTTATTTGGACCTGTCACTACCGTAAGTATCGGAGGCAACAGATATACATTAGTTGTGGTAGACGATTATTCAAGATATACGTGGGTCAAAATGATGATCTCCAAAGATGATTGTTATGACATTTTGACCGCGCTCTTTAGACAGCTTCAAACTCAAAAAGAAGACGACCTAGTCAGTGTTCGATCCGACAACGGAACAGAATTCAAAAACAACGGCGTCGCTCAATACTGTGATGACCACGGCATTGACCACAATTTTTCAGCTGCTGGAGTTCCACAACAAAATGGTGTTGTGGAAAGAAAGAACAGAACGTTGATAGAGGCAGGAAAAACTATGCTTGCTGAATCGAAGCTACCTCAATATTTTTGGGCTGAAGCCGTCAACACAACTTGCTTCACTCAAAATCGATCCCTCATCAACAAGACTTACAACAAAACACCTTATGAACTTTGGAGAGGAAGAACCCCCAACATTGCCTACTTCAAGATTTTCGGTTGCAAATGCTTCATTCTCTACAATGGTAAAGAACATCGAGGTAAATTTGCTCTTAAGGCCGATGAAGGTATATTTGTTGGGTATACTAAACACTCAAAAGCTTTTCGTGTATTTAATAAAACCACTCTTAAGATAGTTGAATCTGTCCATGTTACTTTTGATGAACATTCTCTCCTTGAGCCACATATGGCTCCAAATGTTGCTGATGATTTTGTTGAGCTTAATGAGACAGGTACAAGTCGACCAAAAATCAGTCAACTCAAGGAAATCCATCTGCCTCAACAGCTCCTCCACCTCCCTCACATGAAGCACCAGAAGCTACCACATCTGCTGCTACCTCAAATGGAGTTGAAGTTGAAACACCCATCAATGTTGAAGAACCTATCCCTCAACTTACCTATGATTGGGATGGCACAAATGATGTACCACTAGAAGATTTACAACAACCATCAACTCAACCAGACCTACCCCATGAAGTGCGCGAGGTCAGAGATCACCCAATTCAGAATATCATTGGTGACCTACATTTCGGTGTTCGAACAAGACGATCAAATTATGATGCTCTTACCGCATTCATATCTCAAGTTGAACCTAAGAAAGTTGATGAAGCACTCCAAGACTCAAGTTGGGTTGTTGCCATGCAAGAAAAGCTCAACCAATTTGAAAGATATAAAGTTTGGAACTTAGTTCCTCGACCTAAGGATCAAGGAGTGATTGGTACAAAGTGGGTGTTTAGAATTAAGATGGATGAGAATGGAAGCATCACAAGAAATAAAGCTCGGTTGGTTGTACAAGGATATAGACAAGAAGAAGGCATTGACTACGACAAAACTTTTGCCCCCGTTGCACGACTTGAAGCTATTAGGATATTTTTAGCATATGCCTCTTACAAAAGATTCAAGCTTTATCAAATGGATGTGAAGAGTGCATTTCTCAACGGCGAACTTCAAGAAACCGTCTATGTCGCTCAACCGCCCGGATTTGAAGATCCCAAATTTCCACATCATGTTTACAAACTTCAAAAGGCTTTATATGGACTCAAACAAGCTCCATGGGCATGGTATGATACTCTATCTAAATTTCTCCTAGAAAAGGGTTTTAAGCGTGGTAAGATCGACACAACTTTATTCATTGCTAAATATCATGATCATACTTTACTTGTTCAAATTTACGTCGATGATATTATTTTTGGTTCTACTGACGAATTGTTGTGTAAGCGATTTGAAAAGCTAATGAAAAGCAAATTTGAGATGAGCATGATGGGAGAATTGACATTCTTCCTTGGGCTACAAATTAAACAATGTGCTGAAGGCATCTTCCTCAACCAAGCAAAGTACACAAAAGAACTCATAAAGAAATTTGGACTCGACAATGCAAAAGCATACGACACTCCTATGGCTGCTGGTAACAAGTTGGATAAAGACTTGAAAGGTAAGAAGGTTGATCAAACCTTGTACCGAGGTATGATTGGCTCTCTCCTATACTTAACTGCTAGTAGGCCCGATATCATGTTTAGTGTTTGTGTTTGTGCTCGCTATCAAGCGGATCCTCGAGAAGCACATCTTATTGCTGTAAAACGTATTATTCGATATTTATCTGGGACCATTAACCATGGACTTTGGTATTCCAAAGCTTCAAATTTTGATCTTATAGGTTACTCAGATGCAGATTATGCAACATGTACCATCGACAGGAAAAGCACAAGTAGAACTTGTCATTTCCTCGAAAATCGACTCGTTTCATGGGCAAGCAAGAAACAAGCATCAGTTTCCGTATCTACCACAGAAGCTGAATATATAGCTGCTGGAAGCTGCTGCTGCCAAGTGCTTTGGATGAAACAACAATTGGTCGACTACGGAATCAACGAAGGAAATTTTCCAATCTATTGTGACAATACATCTACCATTGCTGTGTCCAACAACCCTGTCATGCATTCGAAGACCAAAAACATTGATATCAAATACCATTTTCTCAAGGATCATGTGGAAAAAGGTAATATCCATCTAGAGTATGTGAGTACTGACAATCAAATTGCAGACATTCTCACCAAGGCTTTGGATTCCAAAATATTTAGGTTTCTCAGAGGAGAAATGGGTATGCTAGAACTCTAAATATCTTGTCCTTATGATTTATGTACTGATGTTTTGGTTTCTCCAAGTTTCTTCAAACAAGTAGGTACAAAATTGCAAAGTTGAAACTTCCTTACCTCAACAACGGTTAACCACTTTTGGTCGACCGCACAAGACTGTGCTACCAATCGTGCCTACCGCATGACTGTCGACCGCATGATATACCTACCATAATGGAAAACAAAGATGTGTTCACTGCTTTGAAGAAGCATTATCCTACCTAAACATGTCGACCGCAAGGGCTACCGCATACAGTCGACCGCATGGTCAACTTCAAACAGTCGACCGCACTATTAAGGTCTCTCATCTCTATTTTCACTCACCGCACAATTGGACTCCAGGTAAGTATTCTAACCTTAGAGATATTTAGTATATGTGATGTTTTGACTTCAAGGATATAAAGGTAATTTTTAATTTTCACTCGCTTTTATTTATTTCAAATCATTATATTATTGCTCCGCCGTCATTGGTTCTCACTTGGAGACGAAAAGGACTCTTTCTCTATCAAATCTGATCTGCAGAGGTTAAACCCCCACTTTTCCACCTTCTCACCCCCCCCATAACCGCCTATATACTCACCTCCCACTAAATCCTTCCCACTCTCTCTGCTCCACTCTCTCTCTGTCCTCCTTCTCTCTCTCTACAGTTTCTCTCTCTAAAAATCTCTCTCTGTCCTAATCTATCTCTATATTTACTTCTATAAATTCATGGCCCCAAAAGATAAAATCATCAAGAAATCATCCTCTCTTCATCCTTCATCTCAACAATCTCAAATGGTATGTCTTCCGACCTTAATCTCTACATATTTGATTCAATTTTTGAGTTTATTTGTTCTTGGTGGGTTTTGTAGAAACTTTTCATATTCTTCCAACATTCTTGATTTTGATGATTTCTTGGCTTCAATATTGCTTGATTCTTGTTAATATATAATAGTTTACATCTCAATATATGTTTCTTTGAGTTTATTTTGCTGGAATTGAGATATCTTTTCATCTAGGTTTCCGGAATTTCGCCCCCCCCATTTCGCTTTTCCTTCGATTTCGTGCATTTTGATTGATTATTTGTTGAAATTGATGATATTTTCGTGCTTAATCGGGCTTTTCGAAGCAATATACATGATTTTTATTTATTTTCTGCAATTTTTGCAACAATCTGGGTAGATGCTACAGTAACTGATCTTCGTGTTCATGCGAATGTTCTTCGTGTTCTTGAGATTACACTTTTTGATCTATTCTTGTTGGTACACACACTTGAAAGGTGCTTGTGTGTGTTTTGATCCTCTATGTTTTTATTCTTACTAACTTTCTTGTTTTCGACATTTTTTTTGCCAAGTATATCGACCGCATGCTCCTTACCGTATCCTTTGTCTACCGCATGATCTTCCTTACCGCATTGCTTTACTTGCCGTGTCTCACTTACCGCACAAGTGACCGCACCCTTAATATTCTTGCTCTAACTTCTCTATTTTTTAGGATACAAAACATTTCCTACCTGGTCTTCTAATTGACCTTGAAGATTTAAAAGAGGATGCTATAGGCAGAAATCTCATCAAGCGATTCGAGAAGACAGGGCTTCTACCATTCTTTACCTTTGACCAAGACTTTCATGCACCAGCTTTGGTCGATCAGTTCTTTGCGACCGCTACTGAAGAGACCGGTCGCTCAAAGCACGGCTAAATAGTGAAGTTTATTCATGCTGAAATTGAAGGTCATGAGATGACCTTAGATGTGGTTAATATTGGAGAGGTTCTGGGAATTAAAAAGACTCCTGGTGTTGTTTATGCCACGACCGTGGCTAATGATGAATTGAAGGCTCTTGCAAAGCGCTTGGTTGGTCATACTCATGTTACCAAAGTTCCTCGTAAGGAATTTGATGAGGTCATGTACCATATCGGTCACCTAGTTGGTCACTCTATTCATTGCAAGACAGGTAACCAGGCAAACTTCAATACCTCCCAATGGACTTTGTCTGCCGCAATTTATTTGTGTAAAGACATAGACCGGTGTCAGGTCATCTATGATGCCCTGAAAGAAAACATCATTGCTTACAATAAAGCAAAGGACAAGGGCACTGTCAAGTACCGCACTTACAGCAGATTCATTACTTTTCTCATGACTCACATTAAGGAAATTCGCAAAATCATGGCAAAGAATCGCGAACTTCTGCTTTCCATTTCCAAGAACAAGCTCTTTACCATCTCTACCATGAAAACCAATTTCCGTTCTCGATTTGGAAATCGTCTCTATAAGATCTATCTTGCTAAGGATCCTCATGAGCCATATGAGTCTCCTTCCAAACACAGACCTTCTCTGCCGACCGCTAGTGATGACGACGACGATGAAGAAGAGTATCTCCCTGCCGCCCCGGTCAAAGGAAAAGACAAGGGTATTGCTGTTGAGCCTACCGCAAAGAAATCATCAGTTGCCGTAGGTATCAAATTCAAGGAACCATCCGCTAAATCAACTCACTCCACTTCTCCTCCTCGCAAGTCGACCGCTCCTATGAGATCACTTGCCGCACCTTCTGTCCAACCTTCTAAAACTCTTTCGACCGCAACTGTTCAGGGGGAGAAGAAGAGGATTCACTCTTTGAGTCCGGTCAAGGTTGTCAAAAAGGCTAAGGTTGCCGCATCTCCTATCTTCACTCCTACTGGTTCTCCTCCAGATGATACTGACAATGTTATTGACGTTGCTCCTACGTTAAAAAGGGTTGCAAGACAAGTTTACTCCCTCAGGGATGAATCAGACAGTGAAAAGACTGATGATGAGAAGTCAAGTGGTTCTGATAGTGAAGCTGATGGAAATGATGACGATGATGATGATGGTGGTGAAGACAAGCGAGTGGATGATGTTGGTAGCAAACAAGGAGATAGTGATGACAAAGATAAGGACGTTAATGTTGATAGTCCTAACTTCGACCGCACTGAGGTTACCGCTCAAGAAGTTACCACGGTCGACAATACCGACCGCACTCCTATTACCTCTCCAACTCGTGTTCAGGTACCATCTCCTCCTTCTCCGGACAAAAAAGATGATGTTCCAGCAACCGCAGGGCAAGTTCCCGCATTCCTTACCGCTGTCCAAGCATTGACCAAACTCCAATCTGACAACCAGACAACTATTGCTTAGTTGACCGCTGAGGTCATTGATCTTAAATCTTCTCAGGCTGATTTGAAACTTGAGCTCTGCTCTCTACCCTCCAAAATGATTGATACCATTAAGGGGGAGACAGTAGCCATAACAAAGATTGTGAAAGATATTGTTCGTGGAAATACAAGTTCAAGTTCTGCTGCCGTTCAACCTGCCGCACAAGCCACTCCGACCGCATCTACATCAACCGCATTGTCCACTGATTTCTTGGTTACCCCTCGACTCTTGAAGGAGGCTCTGACCATTCAAACCAACGCTCTTAACCGTGGGCTTTCACGTGAGGTTGTTGAGTCCTCCATTGAAATTCACAAGCAATTGGATATGGTGAAAGTTTATTTGGTCCATGAGCTGAAAAAGATCAAGTTCAGCATGGAAAAGGAAGTGGATATTGCCATCAAGGCCTCTCTTGAAGCTCTTACTGAAAATCAAGCAAAGAAGCTTGAAGCAATCAAGGCTGCTTTTACCACTTTGAAAACCCCGCTTGATTATCAAGGAACCAGAATTGAGGAACTGACTAACACTGTTGTTGGTTCTTTTCAAGTTATTGAAAAGAAATTGGAGACATTAGAAGAATCAGTTCAGAAGTCAGTTGGGAGCGCATTTACTGAAGGATCCATTCAAGTTGCTGATGCTGGTCATGGAAATGTTCATTCACAGGCTGAAAATGATGAAGGCAACAACATTGATTTCCAGACCGTGAATAGCTTTGACTACATGCTTGCCAATGCATTCACTTGCCCCATTATTCCTGAGTTTGAAGATGAAGTCAAGATTCCTGGTTTGGATATGTAAGCCTACCGCTCTACTGACCGTTCCGCCTCGACCGCATTTATCGATCGTCCTCCTGACCGCACCACTTTTGCTTACCGTTTGTTTTGTTTTTATAGGCTGGATGCCTAAGACAATTTTTAATTCTGTTTAACTTATTTGGTCTGTAACTCAACTATTATCTCTTTTGGATTCGTACTCTTATGCTTTACTGCTTTATTAATTCAGAGTACCAGTTACGTTTGTGTTTGATGCTATTCATATCCCTTACTTATTTTATCTTTTTGATTTGCATCAAAATTATTTCTATTTCCTAGGTTTAGAATTTATTTTATCTTTTTTTAGGAATATAGAAATCTATAACATTGACTTACTGTGTGTGCATTGACTTGGGGCATGAACTTAATAAAATTAATTTCTTGAAACATGTTATTACCAAGTACAATGAATTTAGTCTTTGTTATAGTAGGTAATGGTCTCAATCAAATAGGGGGAGATTGTTGGGTATGAATATTATAAACCACTCCTATTACCTAGATTTGATTGATCCCATAACCTTATTTTACTTTTTGTGGACTTTAGGTTTAATTGTAAGAAGTTTTATAACTTCATTAGTTTAGTCCATTTTTAGTTTAGCTAGGCTTAGAAGATCAGCCCCTCAAATTTTGAAGAATATTGTTGCTATTGATTTTTCTGAAAATGGCTAAGTCTGCTTACCACAACTAGGCGACCGCACTAGGCGACCGCACCTATTGGCGACCGCATGAACTATGCTGCTGCATGGTGACCGCAAGCCATTAGCCGATCGCAGACTAAGCGACCGCATCAAGACCAAGTAAAGACAAACTTGATTTAAACGTTGCAAATTCAAATTTGAATTTGGTCGTACAAGATAGTACATCTGGACCACTAACTTCTGCAACCACAAGACAAAGATATGAGCTCCAATCAGAATGCTCCATCTCATCATCCTCCAACAGCTATTTCTCAACCCAAGGCTATAAATAGACCTTGAACTCTTTATTGAAGAGTGCTGAGATTCAAAGAGAGAAATTGCTGTTGAAATTCTTGGTGATTGAAGATCATACTCAAGATTTTCAGAATCATTTGAATCTTCAAGACTTCGCCTTCAAATCTTCAAAAATCCCCAGCAAACCTTCAAGATCATCAAATCTCAAGCCCAGCAACACTTAAAGATTCATTAGGCTCTCAATCATACAGATTAAATAGAGCTATTGATTCTTACACACACACACACCCCGATTGATCAATCACATAGATTGCATCATTAGGGATACACTGGTCTAAGTCTAGGATTCGTTCTTCATAGAAAGTAGGTGTTGATTCAATACTTCATCTTTGTAATTTGTACTCAAGAAGAATCAATATATCCTCCATTCAAAATCCAAGACTGACATCTTCGTAAAAGACGTAGATCTTTTAACAGATCGAACCTTTCCAAATCATCGTGTCATTTACTTCTGAAAATTTACTTTCTGCAATTGTTTTATTGTTCATATTAATTTTGTTTGTCGTTTAGTGTGTTGATCTTTACAGATATTCAAACTTCTGTGAATTGTGTTTGTTGCTTACCTATTGCTTTAGTTACTACTTCTGACTACTTATCTTTTGCCAAAACTCTCAGACACAAACTTTCATTTTCAACCTACCTTGTCTGTTCACTTTGCCGACCGCATATTGCCGACCGCAATACTGCCGACCGTAAGCCTTGCTTACCGCAGATTGAACCTTTCAGTTCACTCTATCTTTGCCGACCGCAATATTGCCGATCGCAATATTGCTGACCGCACTTTTTGCTTACCTAATCGTTTTAACTTCAAAACCAACTCTACCTCGTTTTTATCGAAAACTTCCGCTGTGCATTTTACTTTGAACTAGTGGTTTTTACTTGACCATAAAATTCTAAAGTAAGCATAAGGTTGAATTTTGAAAAGGGTTGATAATTTTTAAATAGGCTATTCACCCCCCCCCCCTCTAGCCTCTTTTCATACCCTTGTTGTGTCTTTGGGACCAACAGATTCCAGGGTTATTGTGTTTGAGGGTTCATCGCTTGTGAACTCTTGTGTTTAGTGCACTAATCACGAATACTATCGCTTCCGTGCTGCGTCAGTTTGTCACAATGGTGGTTTACGTCTCTAGGTGGGAGATTGTTAGGGCGTGGAGTCAAAACCATGGAGAGAGGAGTCAAAAACATGAAGAGAGAAGTCAAAACTGGGATAGAGATGGTGCAGACCGACAAAGATTCGGCCGAACAGGTAGAAGGACTCGACCGAACAACAATTGAAGTTTAGCGTGGAGTAGGAAGTCAAAGTTGGAAAGGATTTTTTTCCTTCCCTTCTCCCTTTCACGTGCAAGGAGAGGCTGGGAAAGTGGTGGTTGACTTGAATAAGGAATTAATTTCCTTATTCCAATTATATTCATTCTGTCTCTGCTACTTCCGGGTGAATTAGGTTTTTTATCAGGATTAGGAATTAATATCCCTATAAATATACTCCCTCCGTCCCACCACTAATTGACTTCTAGTTGTTGTGGAATAGACTTTCCAACACCCAAGCAAATCGCAAGAAATCACCGCACCACAAACAAGCACAAGAAATAATAAAGCAAAGCAAAAGACAAAAGGACACAAGAAATTGTCTACCCAGTTCGTCAATATGTTTGACTACGTCTGGGGGCACTACCAAGCCAGGATTTTGCACTATAATATGTTAAATCTGAGTTATAATGAGTTATGGGGCGAAACCCTGCTTATATAGCAAACCTAGAATAAAGACCAAATCCTAGTCAAAGAAGGAAACCTAAAACCAAGCAGTTTTGGCCAACTCTGTCTCCCCGCCATGGTGTGCGGCCGCACACTTGGTCCTGTGCGGTCGCCCAGTTAAGCCACCAATGGCCCTGAAACAATCCTGGTCAGTTGGGCGATCGCTCGCCCCTTTTCTGGGCGGTCGCCCACTCTATCCGTGTGCTGACTTGATTTCTTCCATCGTCTTTGATCGCTAGTCCGGTTGGTCTTCTACTCCAACAATCTCCACCTAGAGATCAACCGCGTATATAAGCCCTGTGTCCGTATTCGACTTATCCTTAGTGCCATAGTGCTCACATCGATCATGGTAGTGCCGTCCTCCTCTTCTATTCTCCAAGCCCCATTGAAGATATGCATAGCTTCAACTTCTCCTTGCTTGAGAAACCGAGAGCCTTAGCCGATCCACACTCTCTCTTAGATCTGCGCAGCGGAATATCCGGTCCTGGAGTATGTGGTTCATCTTCAGTGACCCCTTGACCTTGGTCATCATGAACCGTCCTGCTCCCACCCGAGTCTGGAATATCCATGCGAGTCACATTCGCATCATAGTATTCCTCAAACTCGTTGAGCTCATACTCCCCACCATTATCAATGAAGGTCATGTAATATGACGCACCACCTAGAGAAGTTACCAGGGCTGGTCCCCACAAATCCGTGTGAACCAATTCCAACTTTGCTTCCCTCAAAGCCCTACCTGTCCTCGAGAAATTACTCCTCGCCTGTTTGACAAACACACAATCTTCGCAGATCCCCCTGCCGACTGTCTTCAAACCCGGTAGTCTTCCCTTTGAGAAAAGTACCTGCACCCCTTTCTCACCCATGTGACCCAATCGACAGTGCCACAAATCCGTATCACCCTTGGCTGACGCCACCGCAATACTATCCTTGGTGTTCTTCGTCAAATACAATCTTCCTTCCTTATTACCCCGAGCGATTCACAATCCTCCTTGGTAATAACCCAGTTCCTGCAGCTAAAAGTTACTGTGTAACCTTCTTCACACAGCTGCCCAACTGATAACAGGTTCTTTTTCAAACCCAGAATGTGTCTGACCCCGTGTAGATGTAATACCTTCCCGTCCGATGCTCCTATTCTGACATCCCGCATGAGTGGAATGATGCCCTCGAATCCAGCACCCATGATTCTAGCGCACTACTAACACTTAGAACCAGTACATCTTCACCCCCAGTTACCACATTCGCCGATTTATCCCCTCGCATGGGACAATCCTTCTTGTAGTGTCCTAACTCTTTACAATGATAGCACTGAACCGATCCCTTGGCAACCCTTGGTACATTCTTGTTCTCCCTAGGCCTATACTCACCACCTCCTACGTTTTCCTTTGATTCAGTTCTCCCCTTGTTGCTAGTACCCGGCTTTCCCCTGCTAGTTGTAGCTAAAGCTGATCCCGAAGTAGATGGTGTCCCCAACTTCTTCATACGATTTTCCTCGATTAAAAGAAATTCCTTAACATCATCATACTTCAATTTATTCTTACCCGCTGAAGTATTTAACGCCGTCACCGTTCCGCTCCAACTTCCTGGTAAGGATGCTAGCAATTGACAAGCATGAACCTCATCCCCAAACGTAATATCCAACGCCGCCAATGAGTCTATAACATCCATAAAATCATCGATGTGTTTAGCTATGGATCCTCCCTCTTGCATCTTGAGATTACCCATCTTGCGTATCAAATCAACCTTACTTGCAGCAGATGGAGTTTCAAATCTCTCAGTAAGATAATCCAATAGCTCCTAGGTGGTTTTCGCCTTCTTGGTAGTCTTCGCGATCCACTTTGACAAAGTAGATCGAACCACCCCTAGGGCCTTCCGATCCATAAGATCCAAATCTTCCTGTTTTTCACTTTCCGGCTTGACTCATGTTAAGGGCTTATAGAGATCTTTGTTGTACAAGAGATCCTCTATTTGCATCTTCCAAAACCCATAGTCAGACCCATTAAATTTCTCCACCGCTTGTTTATCCTTTCCCATTCTTGATTGCTTGATAAACCCGAATCGCCCGATAAACCCTGATCGTTCAACCGGAGCTCTTGATACCAGTTGTTGTGGAATAGACCCTCCAACACCCAAGCAAATCGCAAGAAATAACCGCACCACAAACAAGCACAAGAAATAATAAAGCGAAGCAAAATACAAAAGAACACTGGAAATTGTTTTCCCAGTTCGTCAATATGTTTGACTACGTTTGGGGGAACTACCAAGCCAGGATCTTGCACTATAATATGTTAAATCTGAGTTACAATGAGTTATGGGGCGGAACCGTGCTTATATAGCAAACCTAGAATAAAGACCAAATCCTAGTCAAAGAAGGAAACCTAAAACCAATCAGTTTTGGCCAACTCTGTCTCCCAGCCATGGTGTGCGGTCTCCCAGTTAAACCACCAATGGCCCTGAAACAATCCTGGTCAGTTGGGCGATCGCTCGCCCCTTTTTTGGGCGGTCGTCCGCTCTACCCGTGTGCTGATTTGATTTCTTCCATCGTCTTTGATCGCTAGTCCGGTTGGTCTTCTACTCCAACACTAGTCTTACTTGTGATGGGACGGAGGGAGTATGTGATAACCACCATAATATTTAGTACTTACTTTGTGTTAGGAAAATGTTAAGATATCAAGAAAGACCCACAAAATAGTGTTAAGGAGGGGGCCGGGGGACTAGGAGAGCCATGGGGGAGGGGGGCGATCCTACAACCCAACCATGACCGTGTTGTATGTGTTCTTAGAAGAGGGAAGATAATAATATATAGGTGAGAGAGGTGAGAGAGATTGTTCTTAGAGAGTAGCCATGTTTAGATCTTAGTGATTACATGTGCAAAGTTGTAACGATCTTCATATATTATTATAGTGATATCCTGACTTGGTGCCCCCGGATGTTATTCATGTGTTGAACGAACCGGACAAACAAATATTTGTGTCATTCTTTCATATTATTCATGTGTTGAATTATTTTCTCCATATTGATGACTGCTAGTATGTGTTAGTGGATGTAGAAATCCCCCAAATCCTCTACAAACTTTTTAGGTAAAATATGCGCATGTGAGCCGCACAATTTTGGTTCATTGTGGATATTTATAAAAGTTCTTATATTTTTTTTTTAATTTTATAAATAAAATAAAAAATTTGTCATGATTTTTTTAAAATGGATTTTCATTAATTCATAATGCTATGAAGGCTACAATAATATCATAAGGCTACAACTGGACCTATAACACAAATTTACCTAACGAGATTCGAACTCGGAACCTCCACATGAGAAGCTAACATGGATACCGTTTGAGCTAAAGCTCGATGAAACTTTGTTAGGAACACATAATAAAATACACATATTTTCTAACATGGTAAATCAATTTTACAACAAAGGCGAGACAATTCGTATATTGATCAAGAAAGAGGTGACAAGACATTATATATGAAAAATATATAGGTGGTTTGCAAAGAATCTTATTTAAAGATAAACACATAGCCTCAGTTTCCTTCGCAATTTTTTCTGTTTAGGAGGCTGCAGAACAACCTTTATTGCAGCATCAAACACAGCCTTGACGTTCTGCAAGAATAATAAGAAACTAAAATAATTAATTTGATGAAGACAACTTAAATATATGTGAGTCAGACCCAAAATAAATATCCAATATTGTTTTTTATCAAATTGTCCATTTTCATAGTAAAAGGAATGACTTTAATTAGTAAAGACGAGTTAAAACTGTCTATTTTACTATCAACGATACTTGGTTTTATCTTTAAAGCTATTAGTAATATACTAGTATTAGATTATATTCAAATGTTTTAACTAGTACTCTCTCTGTCTCTAAATGAGTGTCTATTTTCAAAAAGAATTTGCCCAAAAAATGAGTGTTTTTTTTTTTAACATAACTTTGTCACTAAATGTTTTATTTCGAAAATTTTTCACCGGTTTCTTTATACGTGCAAAACTAAATGGTTGGAAAGGAGATTACAAGATTATCTATGAATCTTTGCCACCAAATTGTACAAAGAGTTGAGATTTTCAGATGTCCTTAAAATGAAATTTGAACACTCATTTAAAAACAGAGGTAGTAATAATTATTGTTGAAATGGGATAAGCCATTTAAAATGGAAGTATTATTGATTCAAACCTGCTGCGTCTTGGAGCTGCACTCTATATAAACAGCTGCGCCTATCATCTTTTTCAGTTCCTCCCCCTGCCCAAATTAAACCAACATAAATATTGTTAAAGTTTCATATGCCTCACATTAATTTAATTTAGAGAATAAAATTATACCATTATTATAAATTAAATAACCTCATCCCTTAAACAAAATATTTAAGGAGATGACAGGCCAATTTTAATATATACTCTCTCCGTCTCAAAATAGATGTCGTTTTGGAGTGTTTCACACATATTAAGAAATGTCATTAATGCATGTGAAAAAGTCTCAAATACCCTTAAAGTAATTCAACTACCTAGGTAATTAAATGGTTAGGTAAGAGATAGTTCACTATCATTATTAAGGGTATAATTGGTATAGAGCAATCATTTTTTGAAAATAGTGAAACGACAAGTATTTTGAGAAAAAAATTAACTCCCAAAACGACATCTATTTTGAGACGGAGGGAGTATATATCTAGCCATCTATAACGCTGCCATGAATTAATGAATGTGCAACTCACAACACACAGTCACACATTGCAATAAGTTGTGAATTCGGAGGTGGTAAAGTGCAATTTGAGAAAAATAATCGTTAAAGAGTTACACTTCTTTTAAGGAAATGTATATTTTCGGACCGCAAAAAGAGTTACATTTTCTTTGTGAAAACTTTATTTACACCAAACTAATTAATTAATACTCTCCCTGATCCAAAATAACTGTCGCTTTTGGTCTATCAGATGTAACTTTGAATAATAATTTAAAGAAAAAATAATAATGCTAATAAAAATCTAAAATTTGTCATTGTATTATAATTAATAATACTTTTAATAATAATTTTTAGATTTTTATTAGGATCATTATTTTTTGTTTAACTTTATTGGTCAAACTTACATCTGTTTGACCAAAAGTGACAGTTATTTTAGACCAGATGGAGTATTTGTTTTATATGAATTCAAATATTACCAACTGGGTTGATCACTATTTTCTTAATTATTGAAAAGAAAACGCGGTTCCTTTAAAAAAAAAAAAAACGCCGTACTTATTGTGGAACAAATAAAAAAAAAAAAAAGTGAACAAATGTCACGAAGGGAGTAGTTAAGTTACCTGAGAAGTTGTGATGGGTATGGCACTAGGATGATCACTCAAGTACTGCTTGTCTTCCCGCAAATCTATCAGAAAATAACAAAAACACTCTTACGTATTAATTAAAAAAAACCAATTTAATTTAAATTATAAATTCAATGAATAACGAGTTAAATTAAAATTAAAATAAATATCCCATCACCTTGTTTGGTTCCCACCAACACAATGGGCACAGTAGGAGCATAGTGCCTTAGCTCAGGGATCCACTATTACACAAAAAGAGTAATATTAAAGTTACAAAACTTCTTACAAAATTTGAGTTACAAATACAGTTGACATTAAATGATTGGATGTTGTATTTGTAGGACCCAATGTTAATCAATTTAATGTCCAATCATAAACTGCCAACTGTATTTGTAACTCAAATTTTGTAAGAAGTTTTTGTAAATCTAGCATTGCTCAACACAAAAACACTTAAATTCTATCACAATTCTCAAAATATGATTAATCTGCTTTCCAAAATAAATAAGTAATTGCTTAAAAAAACAGAAAATTTTGGGAGAATCTAGTTCTTTTATAAGTTATAAAAAAAATCATGTTTTAAATATACGGACTTGGTGTTTTAAGGGCTAAACTCACTGTTTTAAAGCTTAAACTTGCTAGTATTTTATTTTCTGGGTGTTTTAAGGCCTAAACTCACCGTTTTTAAGGGTGAAACCATATTTTAAAAAATGGAACTTTTATAAGATATGAAGAAACTAATTTCTTCAGAAACCTACTCTCACAAAACAAAAATAAGTAAATAATATAAAAAGAAACCTTCTTAGAGATGTTTTCGTAGCTGGCTCGACTAATAAGAGAGAAGGCTAACAAGAAAACATCAGCTCCTCTGTAACTCAATGGCCTCAGCCTATTATAATCCTCTTGCCCTGTTCAGATCACACAAATTCATTCCTTAGATTTCAATCATAAATAAATCAACTTAAAATAAATGCAATTTTGTCGCCAAATTTCTCCTTCTTTTTTTTTTTCTTTTTTTTCTCATATACTCCAATGTCAATGACGCTTTATGTAAGATATTGAGTATATACATGTGAGAGTAAAACTGCTGTTAGTACAACAAGCGGACCTTATTATTTAATGTTAATAATTGGCCATTTGAAGGGAAGCGTAGTTTATTATAAGACAACGTTTATTATGGGATGGAGTACATATAATCTCTATAAATAAACCAAAATTTCAAATTTAAGAAAACTTATCAAAGATTCATTCTTTGATTATATACCTGCAGTATCCCATAGTCCAAGGTTAACTGTGTTCCCATCCACCACCACATTAGCACTGAAGTTGTCAAATACCGTAGGCACATAATCCTACAAAATTGAAACCAAATAAAATAAAATAAAAATCAAATTTGGGAAAAATAAATAAAATTAAAGATTGTCAAGACTAATCATCAGTATGAATGGCAAATGTTTATACATGTCAAAATAATTTTTTTAATTTAATCCGACGCAAAAAATAAAATAAAAAGCGGGTAAAATCATACCGTCGGGAAGGTGTTGCTTGTGTAAGAGATGAGCATGCATGTCTTTCCAACCGCGCCATCACCTACAGTCACACACTTGATGAATCTCGTAGTTGCCATTTCCAGAAATTCTTAATCACTCTCGTCTCGATCAAGAGACAAAATATTCTTAAAAAAAAATTGCTAAATCTAATTCAAATGAAATTTACATGTACATGTATATATATAACTCCGATGAAGACATTTTCAAGTGGGAGAATTGGGTTTGAATTTTGAAATGAAGTGGAGGGGGGTGAATTTATTTAGTATAAAAGTAGAATAAATAAATAAATAGTATTAACTTACACACCCCTTTTGCACTTTAGCTGTGTATGGTATGCTTTTACATGATTATTCATTGGCTTTTTGTTTCTTTAAGGGGAAGGGACAGATAAAAAGAATAATAAAGGAGGGAATGTTTGGTGTTGGTGTGAATAAGTCCAAAAATGGAAAAGGGTTAACTAAAAATAAATTACTCGCTTCGTTTAGGAATGACATTACTTTTTTTTTTTTTTTTGAAAAAATACCAAAAACCCCTTTAAAAAAACTTCCATATCCATATCCAAAAGACCCACAATTTTATTATTCAATCCAAAAAGTCCTAAATTTATATTATTAATACCAAAAAGTCCAAACGTTAACTATTTAACTAACGCTGTTAAGTTTGAACATTCATATTATTAGAAACTTAACTTTCTTTTCATTTAATGACATGTTAGGAATACTAAAAAAATTACAACGCGAAATAATTATAATAATAATAATATTATTATATAATAATAATAATAACAATAATAGTTATAGAAACAACAAAAATTAATCATTATAATCATTATTATTTAATTACCAAATATTTAATAATAAATTACTATTATATAATCATAAAAAATAATTTTTTTTTGATATATTAGAGAAGTAATTGAAAGGTGCTTCTTTAAGTTTTTTATTTATTTTCAATTATTATTATGAGTGATCATAAAAATAATAAAATTTATGATGATATTCTTTTCAAAATTATCACATTCATTATTTTTTTTCATTCTTATTAATTTTATTATTAACTATATTATTAAAAATTATTAATTAACTAATATAGTAATAATAATTAAATATATATGTTGTTATAACTATTATTATTGTTATTATATCTAAGAATATTACAATTAAATTATTTTTCATTGCAAAAATCTTTTGTATTTGTAATACGTCATTAATTGAAAGAAAGTTATTTTTTTTATTAATATGAATACTTAAAACCTAACCGCGTTAGTCAATTCGTTAATGTTTGAGCTTTTTGGTATCGATAATTTAATTTTAGGACCTTTTAGATTGAAGAAATATTTTGTGGGTTTTTTAGATATGAAATTTTTTTAGAGGTTTTTTTTTAGTATTTTTATCTTTTTTTTTTACTACGAACGAACGAACAAACTTCATACAATAAATTTAGAGATTAATTTAATTATTTTAATGACAATTTTTAATTATTAATAATATATTATCATAAATATAATAATAAATATTAGATTTTTTAAATAATTAAATTAATTTAATTATTGTTCAAAGTATAAAAAAACAGAAGGGAAAAAAAAAAAAAAAAGGAACATTGTTCCGGGACAGTGAGAGTACTAAAGAAAACGAGAAAGGGGGATTAGTGATGTTAGTTGGTTAAGTAATGAACAAGGAAGAGAGTGAATGATGGAGATTAAGATACACAATATATAGGTTAATTGAGTTTTAAGTATTGATGATGGCTTCATAAATTTAAAAGGGTTAAAGTGAAATGGCAAAGATGGATTTTTTATTTTTTATTTTTTTTTATTTTTTATTTTTGGAAATCAGCAAAGATGGATTTCTCTTTTCTTTTTTTGGATCATGTCCGGATCCACACTCTTTATTTGACTGATATTTCGACAATCGGTGATGTCCAATTATCCCTCCGTCTTCTTTTGGAAAAATATTTATTCAACCGTCCTTTTGATTTATCCGTTTGATCCGCTTCGATCAGTTTCAGATCAAACGAACAACGGGCCACGGCCCAACAGAGTACAGACTTTAGGAATAATTTTTTTTTTTTTCGTTTAGAGACAGACTTACAATTTTATAGTCAAAATGGAGATTTTGTCAATAAATTACATTTAACTTCTAAATTTCGTTTAGCTATAGCCAAAATATGTAGCTGATCTGTAGGTGGATGTTGGTATAATCCTGTTGTCGCTCTTCTTCAATAATAATCAACTAGTGTGTAACCCGTGCTCTGCACGGAAAACTAATTTTTTAAATTTTTTTGCTCTTTTTATTGTTAACTAATACTATTAATAGTAATAGTTAACTAATATAGTTAACCAATACTATTAATAGTAATAGTTAACTTGTATAGTAATTATTATTGTTAACCAATACTATTAATAGTAATAGTTAACTTGTATAGTAACTATTATAGTTAACCAATACTATTAGTAGTAATAGTTAACTTGTATAGTAACTATTATAGTTAACTAATACTATTAGTAGTAATAGTTAACTCATATCATAACTATTATTATTAGCTAATAGTGGGAATATCAAAGGGCACACACATTTAGGATGGTGATGATGTGGCTTCATACAAATGAAGCTTTAGCCTATGTTTGTTTATGTGTCAAAACCATAGCCCTCCTCACTAACTTTAATATATATATATATAAGATTTGGAGACAAAGGTACATGTCACAAAATTGGAGAATGTGGTGTCTCTAGAGACATTTTTTTTTATTTTTTTTTGCTCAAAATTAGAGGCATATATTTTATTTTTATCTCTACTGGGGACGCGTACTTTTGTTTTTAAACTATAGACAAAAAAATTGCTACAACATTAGTTATCTCTAATTTTCAAATAGCCTTTTTTTTTTCTTTTTAGCTAAGTCATAGATAAAAATATTGAGTTGATAAATTCTTAATGGAGATTTCATATAGCATAAAATAATTTTGAAACTGAATTGAATTTCAAAATATCAAACATGCTCATTTTTCTAATATTTAGGACACATGTAATCTAAACACAAATATTTAACAAACAGCAATATTGAGGTTACATAAACATTTTACAAAACTTTGGTTACAAAAACAGTTGGCAATGCATGATTGAATATTACTCCTCCAGTCTAATTTATATTGTCCACATTTGATTTTTTGGTCAATGCAAGTGAAGTTTGACAAAATATTAATGTCAATCTCATCGTCGCAACGAAATTCTAAAATTTGTAATTGATATATCATTTAATTTTTATCATTAACACTGATCGAGCCAAAAATGTGATCAATGCTCCGGATCCACGGTAGGATATCTGGTATGCTTTTGTTTAGCCTGAAAAGAAAGAACAAACGTGAACTAAGTCGGGGCTTCACCAGCGAAGGCCCTCCGGCGTGAGAATAAGTCAGTCGATCTTTGGTATAATAATGAAGCGAAAGAGAGAGAGAGAGAGCCCGGAGAGAGAAATTAACATGCTAAATGAGGTTGAGATCCCTTTTTATATTGCTCCTTCATGCCTCGTCACCTAGATTCTCTCCCTAAAATCTAGGGATTTGGGCCTATCCTTAATCCTTATGGTGAGGTCACCTTGTCCGTACTAGGGAAACGTTTCTAGAAGCTGGCCGGAAGAAACATTGGTGGGCCTACATCATGGACTGGGCCGGGCCTTCGGTCTTCATAATAATGATGGATACTCTGTCAAGGTTTCTAACAGTTCAGCTCGGTACCACCGAGCTGTTGGTGTTTGTGCCCTAGGCACGTTTGTAAAACGTTATATATGTTATCATTTTATTCATATTAATAAAGAGATGTTTTGATTATTATTGTTGTTCATGTTTACTTATAATAATCTCAGTCCTTAGTACTTGTTTGGTACTAGTATAAAGGCTAAATGATCATGGGATGATCATGTTAGATTTTTGGGTACTTGTTTGGAACAAGGTACTGGACATGACCCGCTCTATGAGATTTATATCATGGTCTACGTCGTATATATATCTCATATTAGTTATGTCATTTAAATCCTTAGACATGAAGTTATTATAGTCTTCCACTTGATGAACATTATGTTTGACATTCAAACGCTACCTTTAACCGGGTAGTTATAAAGGGTATGATTGGCATAATCGGATTCATGTAGGGAAGCATAATAAGCTGAGATGGATTTGTCCCTCTTTGGAAAGATGTCAAGCTTGGGCCTCTCGTAGGAATGATGTTGATGAAAATGTTCGACCGGACTCAAATGAATTGATTATATCAATGTATCAACATATTCGGAATCAAGAAAGTATTGAACAATACAAGTTGACTTGTTGACCATGACTTGTGTTCAATGACATCGTGGACAAAGGGATTGTGACATGTTCTAAAAGGAATGCAAACTTGTATCTAGTTACACTATTTGGGTAGGTATGACGGTTTGCTAGAACCTAATCATATCTTATGGGTTCATGTTTGGACTCATTGCCAACATAGTGTAATCCTAGAGGGTCACACACGAATAGAACGAATCCTAAATGACTGAATTTGAATTATGGAAATTTGAGCCTTTTCTGGTCTGGCACGACCGTGCCGATTATAGGGCACGACCGTGCCAATAATCGGCAAAAGGGAAGAAGGCTCGAACTAGTTGGCACGACCGTGCTGGTTATAATGCACGACCGTGCTAGGCACGGCCGTGCCGATTATAAAGCACGACCGTGTCAATAATCAGCGAGAAGAAGGCATGCTCGACCCTATTGGCACGACCGTGCCAGATATAGGGCACGACCGTGCCAGATCTACTGTGACAGAAATACTTCCCTAGGTCCTTAAGGGTTAAGGACTAGGACCTATAAAAGGATCTTTTCACCAGCCATTAAGCATATTATTCCAAGCCTCTTAGAGAGACAATATTCTTGATTAGAGATTTAGAATCCAAGATCAAGAAATTCATAATTCCATATAGTCTTTACAATTGTGAAAGTGTATTTCATAATTTGGTCTAGCAACCAAGATCAAGTGCTCTTGATATTGGTTCGTGGTGTGGATACCGCTAGAGGGTGAATCTTATCATCTTTAAAGTTCGTGTTCTTGCTCTGTTCGTGATCAAGATTTCAAGCCTCCACCGAATCCAAGGTTGCTAATTCAAAGTCATCAAGGGTTAGTATTCTAGTATTCATTATGCAAGTATTTGATATAATCATATGAATGGATCTATGAATTTGGGTTTTATAAAAATTTAAATGCTTTATTCCGCTGCGCATGTTACTGAGAAACCCAACAGTGGTATCAAAGCCCCGTTCATGTTGATTATTTCAATACTAGATCATGTTGTGTGTATATAAATTGTTTATGTGCCCAGCATAATATGAATATTGGGATTATGATGTTTATGTGTTATATGCGTTTTATGTGGTTTATTGTTTTATAAACTTTAACCTCACTATTCAATCGCAATAAAAATTATGGTGGATTTAAAATTGTTGGGTTATCAATTTTTGATTGGATCAAAGTTTTGATAATCTAGAGATCCGTGAATAAATTGTTTATTCAAAGTTTTGATGATCATGGTGATTGGATCACCAAGAACACCAAATCCTAATTGAATTGGGAAAACAATTTTGAGACAAATTTTGGAACTTTAAAAAAAAATGGTTTTTCAAAGGAGGTCCGACCGGACCTAGCGTATGACCCGGCCGGACCCTCGGGTTTGGCGCGGGCGTGCCTATGGGTCGGGGTGGATCTTGGGGTTTTGATTTTCCTATTTATTTTAGTCTTGTGATTCTAAGATTGAATCAAGGTTTGTATGGCCAGCCTACGTTCTCGAGACTGTGTTTCCCAAACTTGATCGCAATCAAAGATTCAAAGATAAAACGAAGTTAGAATTATGAAGAGTTCATAATTGCTAAAATTGAGAAACAAAGTTCTTGATTCAAGTTTGGAGATTCATGTGGAATTGTGAATGCAATTGGCCTACATTCATCGAGACCATCTATTGCTTAGTTTCGGCCATATGGACTACTTTCTTGGTTTCTTGAATTAGTGCGGAATTGTGGTTGCCTTATGGCTTAGTTCGGCCGCACATCTTGTTGTGTTGATTTGGAGATGATAACCAAGGTTCAAATAGTCTCATCCTCATAATTATAGAGAAACTAATGACACATAAATATTATGCTTAAATTAATGGAGATTAATTTAGTGGCTAAACTTGATGCTCAACATGTTTATCTTATGTGCTCATAAATGTGTTGTATGCTATATGTGTTGAACCTTCATAAAAGTTTTAAGTCCTATTGCTTAGTTTAGGCGTCAAAACAGTTTTGGGCCTAAAGCAAAGATGAGATTAAAACATGCTTTTTGAAATCGGATTTCTTAAAGAATCTCATAAAAGGATCTAAGAGTCATATTGGATATGATTGACAAGAGTTGTCTACCTAATTAATTTAATTTTGTGTAATCCGCCCTAGCGGACTTGAGATTAAATTAAAGTTAGATCTTAGCCCATTTAAATTATATTATACATTGGATGTATAAGAATGTTATATAATTTAGTGGGAGTATTTTTTGAAAAAAATACATTTTTTTATCTATTTAATGAAAAATTGGTACTTATTAAATGTTTTTGCATAATTGTAGATAATAACACTTAACACTCAATTAATTTCGTTGCGATCGATCATGGTAAAGGATAAGCTTCAAGAGAATGGTACAAACTTTATGGATTGGATCCATAGCCTAAGAATGGTTCTAAGGCAAGAAAATAAGTTGTACATTGTTGATGGGCCTATTCCTGAAGACCCATAGCCAACGCCCTTAGGGCGGAAAGAGACAATCACAAGAAACATCGCGATGATTCTAGAGATGTGAGTTGTCTCATGCTCTCGATCATGTGCTCAAAACTCCAACAAAGTTTAGAACTGTTGGAAGCCTATGAGATAGGCGTGGAGTTAAGAGACATGTTTCAAGAGCAAGCTAGGCGAGTGAGGTATAAAACATTTGTTGCATTCACTCCTTGCAAAATGAGTGAAGGACAACAAGTTGGACCTCACATGCTTAAGAAGAATGGCTGTATGGAGAAAGGTTCTCCAGTGCTTATGGTTCATAATGGAATAGGGCCAAGTGCCATAAGAAAGGGTAAGGCAAAGGTTGTCAAACCCAAGATTAGCAAGGCAAAGATTGCCAAGGCTATAGTGGCAAGACCCGATGAACAAAAGGATGCAATTTGTTTTCATTGTCAAGAAATTGGTCATTGGAAACGTTATTACAAAGCTTTTATGGAAGAGCAAAAGATGAAGAAGAGCAGTTGGACTGCGTCGACTTCAGATATCTATATGATAGATATTCTCCTTTCTACCACTAGCTCCTGGGTATTGGATACGGATGTGGCTCTCACATTTGTCTAAATGTGGAGGGATTAAAGAAAAGGAGACTACTTAAAGAAGGTGAAGTAGACCTACGTGTGGGGAATGGAGCAAGAGTTGCTGCATTAGCCGTAGGGATTTATGAAGTCACTCTACCTTCCGATTTAATACTTGTTTTGAACAATTGTTATTATGTACCGGATTAAATAGAAACATTATTTCAATTTATTGTTTGGATAATGAAGGCTTTAAATTTCTTATTGAGAATACGAGATTTTCCATCTATTTAAATGATATGCTTTATGGTATCAAGAATAAAAATAATGAAGATGTCTATCATATAAATAAGAAATCTAAACCTAATAATGTAAATCATGCTTATTTGTGGCATTGCCGTCTTGGTCATATAAATGAGAAGCGTATCTCAAAACTCCATGTGGACGGTCTTTTGGGTTCATGTGACCTCGAGTCATATGATACTTGTGAGTCGTGTCTTCTTGGAAAAATGACTAAGACACCTTTTACCAAGTTAGGTGAAAGGGCGAGCGACTTATTGGGGTTGATACATTCCGATGTATGCGGACCATTAAGTAGCAATGCTAGGGGAGGATTTCAATACTCCATAACATTCACTGGTGATTATAGTAGATTTGGGTATGTTTACCTAATGAAACATAAAAGTGAAGCATTTGAGATATTTAGAATATTTTAAAATGAAGTAGAAAAACAACTTGGCAAATGTATTAAGGCACTTCGATCGGATCGAGGTGGAGAATACTCAAGTCATGAATTTGACGATCATCTAAAGAATTGTGGAATAGTTTCACAATTGACTCCACCCGAAACACCACAATGGAATGGTGTGTCCGAGAGGAGGAATCGGACTTTGTTGGACATGGTTCGATCAATGATGAGTCAAGTTGATCTTCCAATATCCTTTTGGGGCTATGCGCTAGAAACCGCTGCTTTCACACTAAATCAAGTTCCAACTAAATCGGTTTCTAAAACTCCATATGAGATGTGGAGCGGAAAGAATCATGTTCTGTCTTTCATGAAGATTTGGGGTTGTGAAGCCTTTGTCAAAAGACTTGTCTCAGACAAACTTGCACACAAATCTGACAAATGTATTTTCGTGGGATATCCTAAGGAAACTAAAGGATATTACTTTTACAACCGAGAGGACAACAAAGTGTTTGTTGCCCAGACTGGTGTCTTTCTAGAGAAACAGTTTCTCTCCAAAGAAATCAGTGGGAGTAAAGTAATTCTCGAAGAGGTTCGAGACCCAGAAAATGACATTGAACCGATATTCGAACAAGAACAAGTACCACAAGGAGTTGTGGAACTTGTTCAGAATACACAAGTAACTCGCAGATCTGGTAGGTTGCGATCCGTGCCCGAGAGATATGGATTTCTCGTAACGGATAGTAATGAGGTAGAGATCATTGAAGATGATGAACCGACCACCTACCAAGAGGCGATGTCTTCTCCTAATTCAGACAAGTGGCTTGGAGCCATGAAATCTGAATTATAATCCATGCAAGATAATCAAGTTTGGAACTTGATTGATGCACCCGAAGGTGTAAAAACCATAGGATACAAATGGGTCTTTAAGAAGAAGACTGACATGGATGGGAAGGTGCATACTTACAAAACTAGGCTTGTAGCGAAAGGTTATAGGCAGATTCATGGTATTGACTATGATGAAACCTTTTCACCCGTAGCAATGATCAAGTCTATAAGAATTTTGCTTGCCATTGCCGCATATCATGACTATGAAATATGGCAGATGGATGTCAAAACCGCTTTCCTAAATGGAAACCTGCAAGAGGATGTGTATATGACACAACCAGAGGGTTTTGAACAGAATTCTAAGGTATGCAAGTTGCAGAAATCCATCTATGGATTGAAGCAAGCTTCTAGGAGTTGGAATCTCCGTTTTGATGAATCAGTCAAAGAGTTTGGCTTCATCAAGAATGAAGATGAACCTTGTGTATACAAGAAGATTAGTGGGAGCATTGTGCTATTTCTTATTTATATGTGGATGACATATTGCTCATTGAAAACGACATTCCTACACTTCAGTCTGTAAATACTTGGTTAGGAAAGTGTTTCGCAATGAACGATATGGGTGAAGCCGCATATATCCTTGGCATTAAGATCTATAGAGATAGATCAAGGAAGCTAATTGGTTTAAGCCAAGGTACTTATATTGACAAGGTCCTTAGAAGATTCCGCATGGAAAATTCTAAGAGAGGGAACTTGCCAGTGTTACATGGAGTTTCTCTAAGCAAGACTCAATGTCCTAAGACAAAAGATGAGCATGAGAAAATGAGTGAGATTCCATATGCTTCGGAAATTGGATCCATCATGTATGCCATGATATGTACTAGGCCGGGTGTATCTTATGCTTTAAGCATGATGAGTAGATATCAGTCCGACCCCGGTGAGAGTCACTGGATGGTTGTAAAATCGATTCTTAAGTACTTGAGAAGGACTAAAGATTCGTTTTTGATCTATGGAGGAATGGAAGATGGTCTCGTTGTAAATGGTTACACGGATGCAAGCTTCCAAACTGACAGAGATGATAGTCGATCGCAATCGGGCTTTATGTTCATGTTAAATGGTGGAGCTAAATGGTGGAGCTGTAAGCTGGAAGAGTTCCAAGCAGAGTACAACCGCTGATTCTACAACTGAAGCTGAGTATATTGCTGCATCGGATGCTGCAAAGGAAGTTGTTTGTATTAAGAAGTTCATTGGTGAACTTGAAGTGGTTCCTAGTATTGCTAATCCAATAGACCTTTATTGTGATAATAATGGTGCTATTGCTCAAGCAAAGGAACCAAGAGCACATCAGAAATCCAAACACTTACTTAGACGTTTCCACATCATTCGAGAAATCATGGATAGGGGAGACGTAAATATATGCAGAGTACCTACTGATGATAACGTTGCAGACCCGCTAACAAAGGAACTTCTACAAGCTAAACATGATGTTCATGTTAGGTCCATGGGTGTTAGATACATGGGAGATTGGGCCTAGGGCAAGTGGGAGATTGTTGGTGTTTGTTCCCTAGGCACGTTTGTAAAACGTTATATATTTTATCATTTTATTCATATTAATAAAGAGATGTTTTGATTATTATTGTTGTTCATGTTTACTTATAATAATCTCAGTCCCTAGTACTTGTTTGGTACTAGTATAAAGGCTAAATGATCATGGGATGATCATGTTAGATTTTTGGGTACTTGTTTGGAACAAGGTACTGGACATGACCCGCTCTATGAGATTTATATCATGGTCTACGTCTTATATATATCTCATATTAGTTATGTCATTTGAATCCGTATACATGAAGTTATTATAGTCTTCCACTTGATGAACATTATGTTTGACATATTCAAACGCTACCTTTAACCGGGTAGTTATAAAGGGTATGATTGGCATAATCGGATTCATGTAGGGAAGCATAATAAGCTGAGATGGATTTGTCCCTCTTCGGAAAGATGTCAAGCTTGGGCCTCTCGTAGGAATGATGTTGATGAAAATGTTCGACCGGACTCAAATGAATTGATTATATCAATGTATCAACATATTCGGAATCGAGAAAGTATTGAACAATACAAGTTGACTTGTTGACCATGACTTGTGTTCAATGACATCGTGGACAAAGGGATTGTGACATGTTCTAAAAGGAATGCAAACTTGTATCTTGTTACACTATTTGGGTAGGTATGACGGTTTGCTAGAACCTAATCATATCTTATGGGTTCATGTTTGGACTCATTGCCAATATAGTGTAATCCTAGACGGTCACACACGAATAGAATGAATCCTAAAGGACTGAATTGGAATTATGGAAATTTGAGCCTTTTCTGGTCTGGCACAACCGTGCCGATTATAGGGCACGACCGTGCCAATAATCGGCAAAAGGGAAGAAGGCTCGAACTATTTGGCACGACCGTGCTGGTTATAATGCACGACCGTGCTAGGCACGGCCGTGCCGATTATATAGCACGACCGTGCCAATAATCAGCAAGAGGAAGGCAGGCTCGACCCTATTGGCATAACCGTGCCAGATATAGGGCACGACCGTGCCAGATCTGCTGTGACAGAAATACTTTCCTTAATTAAGGTGACGGGATTTAGATTCCCTAGGTCCTTAAGGGTTAAGGACTAGGACCTATAAAAGGATCTTTTCACCAGCCATTAAGCATATTATTCCAAGCCTCTTAGAGAGACAATATTCTTGATTAGAGATTTAGAATCCAAGATCAAGAAATTCATAATTCCATATAGTCTTTACAATTGTGAAAGTGTGTTTCATAATTTGGTCTAGCAACCAAGATCAAGTGCTCTTGATATTCGTTCGTGGTGTGGATACCGCTAGAGGGTGAATCTTATCATCTTCAAAGTTCATGTTCTTGCTCTGTTCGTGATCAAGATTTCAAGCCTCCACCGAATCCAAGGTTGCTAATTCAAAGTCATTAAGGGTTAGTATTTTAGTATTCATTATGCAAGTATTTGATATAATCATATGAATGGATATATGGCTTTGGGTTTCATAAAAATTTAAATGCTTTATTCCGCTGCGCATGTTACTGAGAAACCCAACACGAGCTGTTGTATGCATAGGAACGATCTCGGAAGGATCATAGGCATAACTAAGGTCCGACCTGGGAAGGGAGATGTACTCGTGAGGAGTTAAGGGGCCTGCTTGATACTTAACCGACGAAGATGCTCCAACTCGGTTTCTAGGTTGTGACAGGCCGAGCATGAATAAAGATGATCTAGTGGATAAGACCCAGTTAGGTCCATGGGTTTCGTTCCTACTGTCTCATGTCGGGTTATTCCTTTCAGTGACCCCCTTGATTCCGAGTTGAGAGTAACGAAAGTGGGGATCATATGTTCATAGGAATGATTTTCAATCCGCTATTAGTCTCGGGTCGTAGGTATCTGGTCGTAGTGCAGATGTCAACATTTGCTCAGATAGGAACGTGTAGCTAAAGGGACACGTGGCATCTTATGGTTCGAAGGGGGAGCGTAGCTGTCATAAATAGGGTGAAGGCGTGATAGGACATCCGTCAGACGCTTCGTCATCCATAATGATGAAAGGGAGGAGACGTGCGCATTGGGAAGGTGCGCATTATTAATTGTGACCAGTTTTGGGCGGTGGACAGCTGGTCGGGTCGGGGCAACCCGCGAGATTTTTGAATTCAAAGGGGGGGGGGTTATAAACCCTTATTCTTTGCCTCTCTCTTTCTTCCTGGAGAGATTCTTCAATCGCCTGCGCCGCCGCCGGAATTCCGACGGGCTTCCTTTTCTTCTCATTTTCCCATTCAAATATTCAAGTATAGGTATATTCTCGTCGTTAATTTTCATTCTGTCGGTTTATTTTCTTCAGTTTATGCTTTCTGGTTACGAATCTGGGTTTGACTTCGCCGGTAAGTTTGAGTTTTCCGGCGGGCGGTGGGTATACTTTGAGTGTTCTTCATCCAATTTCCAGAAATGACGCCAGAGTTCTTGAAGGTGGTAGGAAATACTTCATTATGCTTCCACGAGCGCACGAACTTGATATATCGTAGCATTGCCAACGGTTGGAAAAAATTGAATTTAGAGGAGGTTAAAGGAATTTTGAATGTGTATGGGTTCTACGGGAGTTTGAGGTGGCCGTACGTCGGTAGTGAGGATTTCATGCCGACCAAGCACCCATGTGCTATTCCTTTCGAGTTGTTCAACGAACTGATCAATCACGTATTGTTGGGTTTTGAGGCAACATGCGCAGCGGAAAACAGAAATATAAAATAACAAAACCCTAAGCCCCAAGATCCATTCATGATGATTAAATTAATAGCAAGATGAATTTAGAATACTAACCGTTGTAGAGCGTTTAAATATTTCGGATCTTCAAATCTTCAAGTCTTCAAGCTTTAGATTTGATCTCCTCGTTCTTTGCGTTCATCGGATCACGATCACAGGAACACGAACTTGAGATGCTAAAGCAAGCATCCTCTATCTGTATCCACACGCGAACGAATATCTAGAACCATTCTAGATCTGGATTGCTAGACCCATTAGAAAACACACTTTTCTAATCTTCAAAGGCTATATGAATTTAGGTGTTCTTAAGCTTTTGATTCTCAATCTAGGCTCAAGAATATGTTTCTCAAACATATGTATTGCATTAGTTTAATGGCTGGTGAAAGAGGATTATTAATACTCAAGAATCCTTAACCCTTAAGGACCCTTAAGACCTAATCCCGTCACCCAATTAAACTTACCAAAATCTGGCTCCAGATACTCTGGCACAGTCGTGCTCACAAAGTGGTACGGCCGTGCCACTTGGTGCGAACAAGACATGCCCAAGTTGAATTCTGGCATGGTCGTGCTTGTTAACTGGCACGATCGTGCCAAACCGTTTGGCACGGTCGAGCTTTATAACTGGCACGGCCGTGCCCGCCAGAAACTCAGCCTTTACCTTTTTTCTTGATTCGTTCTTTGTGTGTGACCCCATAGGATTATATTAAGTTGGTAATGAGTCCAACCAAGGTCAAACCCATAAGTCATGAGTGGACTCTAGCAAGCCATCATGACTACCCAATTAATATAACTTAACGAAGTTCGTTATCCTCATAGAACATATCACAATCTTTTTGTCACGCGATATCATATTGAACATAAGTCATGGTCCATGTCAACTTATCTCGTTCAATGCTTTCTCAATCCAGAGTAGATTGATATGAGCAAATGACATTGAACACTTCAATTCATTTGGGTACGGCCATACACTATCATCAATCTCACTCATCGAGAGGCCATGCAGATATCTCTCTTGAGAGAGGGACAAATCCCATCTTGACTTATCATTCTTCCCTACATGAATCCGATTATGCCAATGGTAGCCTTTATAACCACCCGGTTAGGGGTAGCGTTTGAGTACGTCAAACATAATGTTCATCATGTGGAAGACCATGATAACTCAGGTCTAAGGATTCGAATGATATAACTACATGAGATTTAATTATGACATCTAACCATGACATAATCTCATAGGTGGGTCAAGTCCAGTATTTGTTCTCTAACAAGTACCCATAAGTTTAATTTGTATCACATACACATGATCATCATATGATCATCGATTAAACTTATACTAGTCCTTCATAAGTACTAGGGGCGGGGATTATTATAATAAACATGTAAAACATATAATAGTCTAGGGTTGTTATCTCCATAACAAATGAGAAGATGATGCAACGTAAGGCCTTTCTCAAGGGCCTAGGGCATAATCTCCAACAGTAATCAATTGCTATGTTGTGGGGGAGAAGCCTCCCTTACGTGCGTAGAGTCCATGTCTCAAATAGGTGTTCCAACGAGCTCCAACTCGGTTTCTAACTTGGGGTGTAGCCCCCATGTTATTCTTACAGATATGGCCCGTAATGACGAAGGTTCTGATTCCCAGAACGATCATCTTTCCGAGGACGACTTAGGATTTGATGTCGAGCCTGATGAGAGCGGTCCTTTATCGGAGGATGACCTGGTGTACGATGTAGAGCCCGTTTCAGTTCGATATAGGGAGGATGCAACGTCTTCGAGGTCGTCACTTCCTCTTAAAGAACCTTTACATTCCCAAGAAGACGATGGAGTCGAGATCGCTGGAGAGGAAGAATCTTTCATTTTTTAGAACATACAGAGAGAACTGCTCCGCGTTGCATTTCCAACTAGTGCTTGTTCACTAGGGTTTGAGAGCTCCCGTGAAAGCCAAGGCCTAGCTCTACCACTCCCTTCCCCTTCTCAAGCACAAATTGTAGATGATATGTATCATAAATATAATATAAGCAGAGACGACTACCGGATTTCCTACGTTCCTCAGGGTAGCATCCCAGTCGTTGAGCTAATGCAAAACAGGGAGAGGGTGGCTTTCTAAATTGGCCAGTTTGAGTTGGGCCTTAGGCTTCCCCTGGACCCTTTCATCAACCATTTTTTGGAGGATACTCGTTCCGTTCCTCTCCAGTTTGTGGCGAATAACATGAGGACGGTGAACAGTTTTTTGGTCGTTTGCCGCCACCTCAGTTTTGAACCAACTGTTAATGTTTTTAAGAGGTTTTTTAGGATTTCCCATACCAAGAACCGGTTTGGTAAACCGTCGTATAGCACACTTAGTGTGGGGATAATCCCAACGCTCCTCATCTTCTTCGGTCTTTTCCCAGTAAAATTTAAACTTTTGCCAATCATATCGTGCTCGTTGAGAGCAAGAAAGGTTGGGAGTTCACCTTTTCTGGAGGGGAACTTTCTCGTTTATCAGGGCAGTGGGAGCCGGAATGGACGGATAGCCTAGACACAACACTTAGGGGGTTGGTTGCTCAGAAAAAGGGGAAAGAATGGGTCGTGAATTGGGACAAGTTGGAAAAGAGTCCTCGATACTTTCCTAGAGCCGGTCTTCATGGCTTCTCTGCTGAGGGGGTGTCACCTCTGGTATCAATTACTCCAGGTCATTGTTTCCCAGAATGGGTGGTTCATGAGAATTGTTCATTCGAGATTGACTGTCTGGCTTGCTCGAGTTCGTCAGCACCTTGTCGTTCCTTTGAGAACTTTGGGGGTGAATACTCGTTTCAATTATTCAGTCGTTCCCTTTTTACTTTTTCATTCTAATTGTGTTTATTTCTTTTTGTAGCTATGAGTTCCCACAGAGAGCAATACTTGGCTGAGGCCGCTGCGAAGAAGAAAAAACCCTCATTTTGCCAGCTCAAGAACCTAAATTCTTTGACCTCCTTGGCCGTGGCTAAGGCTTAAACTCGAGTTCGTCAAGCTAAACTGGAGAGAAGGATTCCTTCCTCCATCCCTCTCATCTCTACCGACGGAGAAAAAGAGAGGAATGTTGGTGGTGTTCCCAAGGCTTCTTAAAAAAAGGGTTCAATCCTCTTCGTTCATGCGACCGCCGCCTCTTACGGAGAAGTCTAATGTGCTATCGAGGTCGAGTTCGGACGTTGCCAAAAAGAGGGGGCGTTCTGAGGACACGACCGAGCATGCCCCTCTTTCCAAAAGATCGGCCCCCCGAGTTCATATCAATCGTTCTGACATAGAGGGTGTCAAGAGTGTTGATGAGGTGGACGAGCTGGCCAATAGGCTCGGGAATGTGACTCTCTTTAGGGGTCTGAATTTTCATGCCCGTAAGGGGTATAAAGTCAGGTTTAGTCGTGCAGTGCTTTAACGAGCAGCTGACTTTGATCAATTGGAGGGGTATATGAAGGATAACCCTTCCTCTTCGCATTTGGGGACCGGATCGACTTACTCCCGAGCGAGGTACGTGTTCTGACTTATCCCAGTTTGATAGATGGCGTCACTCGGTCTCTTCCTCTCTCGAAATGGCGAGGAGCTTGAAGCGCGAGCTCGGGAAAATGTGAATGCCTTGGTGGAGAAAGAAAAGGAGCATACTGCCTGTCTTGACGTGCTAGCCTCATCCCGTTACAAGTGCACTGATCTTGAGCGGTCCGTCTCTGAGAAGGATAAAGAGGTGGGAGCAGCTTAATCTGAGTTGGAGAAAGCTCGATCAGGATCACAGCGCTCGAGGAATAGGTGCAGCTAGCTGCGGGGCGCAATATGGAGGTCCAGGGTCATCTCCGTCAAGCTGAAGAGGATATTGAAAGGCTCAAGGCTGAAGTCGAAGTAGCTAAGTCGGCTCCTGCAGACGAGGAGTCCATTATTACTCGTTATGAGCTGACCGAGGCTTTTTAGACTAAGGTGTTGAGCATTGAGGCGGGGCATAGGCATGGGATTAGAGATGCTTATGGGCATAGGTATCTCTTCAATGGCCTTGAAGTCCTTGCTAATCTCATCGAACTCCCCCAATTCAATCAACAGGCACGGGCTGCCCATGCTATGATCCCTTTTAATGAGGAAGAGTTGGGTCAGCTTGACGGAGAAAATGAGGAAGATGGGTTGGAGGCCTGGATTAGACCTGAGCTCTTACCCGTGAATGTGGACATGGTTTTGGCTTGTCGTGCTGTAGAACGGGCTGAGGCTGCTAAAACTGTTGGAGCTGGGGGGATTGCTGATGAGGGTGATGTAACCCATGAGGAATCTCAGTCAGTGTTGTAATTTTTCTGTTTATTATGTAAGCCACCTGAGGTCGGATTTTGACCTCATTATGAATGTGATTGTTTTTGTTTTAAGCTTTGAGGTTCTTGTACCTGGAATTATTTGGGTAATGCATTGCTCGTTTGAGATCGAGGCTAATTTGTAGCGGGTAGCTCGTTCAAGACGAGAGTGAGATTTGCTTGTTCGAGACAGGGCTTAGCTCGTTTAGACGAGAGTGAGGTTTTCTTGTTCAAGACAAGGCTTAGATCGAGTTTTACAGACCATCAAAACAGTATAAAGCAATATTCATAGCAACAAAAGATCTTTTGCACTATTTCATTACATAACCGAGCTTAAACAAGAAGTTATCTTTGCAATACAGTAGTCAAGTGCCGAAAATAGATATCCTTGGAAAACATAAAGTTAACAAACGAGGAGATCTAATGGAAATACTGGCGCAAGTTGTTGGAGTACCATAGGTTCTTGAGGTGTTTCCCTTCAGGAGTCTTTAGCGTATAGGTCCCATCACGAATAACCTTTGTCACGACGAAAGGTCCTTCCCAGTTTGGGGAGATCTTGTTTTGTTGAGCTTTCCTGCTCGTGGCCTCGATCTTTCGGAGGACCCAGTCTCCCATCTGAAAAAGTCATTTCCTCACCTTTCTATCGTGATAGCTCTTAGTCTTATACTTGTAATTTATGGATCTCAGGTGGGCATCCAGCCGCCTCTCATCAATTAAGTCCAAATCAATTCTTCTATTTTCTTCGTTCGTCTCCTAATAAAAAAAGGCTACTCGTGCAGTGGGAATAGCCAGCTCGGCGGGGGCCATCGCCTCCGATCCATAGGTGAGGGCAAAAGGTGTTTCGCCCGTTGGTCCCCTCGAGGTAGTTCGGACGACCCATAGGTCTAGAGGGAGCTCATCAACCCATCTAACTGCTCTTGCAGTCAGGTTTTTGTGCAGCGCATGCATTACCAGTTTGTTAGCAGCTTCCGCTTGTCCATTGCCTTGGGGGGGGGTAGGAAACTGAGGACTTGGTGTGCTTAACTCCCAAACGAGCACATTTCGCAGTGAAGGAGTCAAAGAACTGTATGCCTCGGTCTGAAACGATGTGCCTGGGTACCCCAAATCTACACCAAATTTGATCATGCACAAAATTTAAGACATTGTCCTCGGTAATTTCCGCCAGAGCCTTCGCTTCAATCCATTTAGTGAAGTTATACACGGCTACCACAACATACTTAAGCTTGCCCAAGCTAGTGGAAAGGGGCCTATCAGGTCGATTCCCCACATATGAAAAGGTCAACACGCCACGACGGGGGTTTTCTCGGTGGCCGGTATCCTGGGAATATCAGCGTATCTTTGACACTTGTAACATCTCTTGACATAATCCAATGCTTGGCTCCTTATAGTTGGCCAGTAGTATCCCATAGTGATAATCTTCTCAGCCAGAGTCCTTGCTCCGGAGTGACCACCGCAAATTCCTTCATGCACCTCCTCTAATAAACTCTGGGTTTGTTCGGGTGGCACACACCTCAAAAGTGGCTTGACGAACGATCTTCTGTATAAGCTCCCTTCCAAAACTATAAAACGAGCAGATTTCTTCTTGACTGCCTTTGCTTTTTCGGCATCACTAGGCAGCTCTTCTTTTTCGATGTAGTTTCTAATGTCGTCAATCCAATTGGAACCGGGGGCCTCGCCCAATTCCATTATCTGAGCTCGCTCTATTGCAGGCTAATCCAAAAACTCTACCCACTTTAATTGGTCCATCTCGCCCATCTCCATGGTGGCTAGTTTTGATAGTAGGTCAGCTCGAGTGTTCTTCTTCCTACTAATCTGAAAAAATTGCCAACAATCAAATCCCCCCACCAAACTTTTAACGAGGTCCTTATATCGAGATTGTTGGTGTTGTATGCTCTAGGCACGTTATGAGAACGATTAATGTTATCTATTGATTATGTTTTAATAAAGATATTGAATGTTTGATTATTATATCCTTTGCATGTTTAGTATAATAATCCCCGTCCCTGATAATTATGATTAATTATTAGTATAAGTTTAATAGATAATCATATGATGATTATGATATATATGATACAATTAAACTTATGGGTATTTGTTGGAGAACAAATACTGGACCAACCCGTATGAGATTTATGTCATGGTCACAATGTCATAATTAAGTCTCATATAGTTTTATTACTGGGATCTTTAGACTTGAGGTTATTACAGTCTTCCACTTGATGAACATTATGTTTGACATATTCAAACGTTACCCCTAACCGTGTAGCTATAAAGAATATGATTGGCATAATCGGAATCATGTAGGGAAGAGTAATAAGCCAAGAAATGATTTGTTCCTCGACAAGAGAGATGTCAAGCTTTGGCCACTCGATAAATGGTATTGATGAAATGCATGTTCGTGCTCAAATAAGATTTGTCTTATCAATACATTCGGGATCGAGAAAGCATAGGACTATATAAGTTGACTATTGACCATGGCTTATGTTCAATAAACATCGTGAAACAAAGAGATTGTAATATGTTCTATAATGGATTAACAAACTTTGACAAGTTATATCATTTGGGTAATCATGATGGCCTGCTAGGGTCCGCTCATGATTTATGAGACAAAGTGTGTTTGGGATCATTGCCAACTTGATATAATCATATGGGGTCACACACAAGAGAACGAATTGTTAAAAGGGAAAAATGGCAGCAAATTGGTCTGGCACGACCGTGCCATTTATAGGGCACGACCGTGCCATAATTCACCAAGGTTGTGTAAGGCGGCTTGATTGGCACGACCGTGCCAATGTAAAAGGCACGACCGTGCTAAGCTCGGCACGATCATGCTAGATACAAAGCACAATCGTGCCAATATTGGAGGCTGGGAAGTAAGGCTCGAACCCATTGGCACGACCGTGCCAGTTTTGGGGCACGACCGTGCCAGAGCTGTCGGCTAGGAAAAACTTACAGCACAATAAGTGACGGGATTTGGGTTTCCTAAGTCCTTAAGGGCGTAGACACCATGCCTTGGACCTCTCATGTCCCGATTACATACACATTTCTTTGTCTTCCTCTTTTCTGTTAAGTTTTGTTACTTTTCGTTAACTTTCGTTACTTTCCGTTAAGTTATCGACTTACTCCGTAGTCTTGGATTTGACTAAGAGAAAAAGTCAACCTTTAGTCTTTGTTTCACTTGTTTTTCGTTGACTTTCGTGGTGTTCGTTAAGTTTCTGACTGATCTCGTTAGTTTTGGGACTTAACTGCATAACGGGTTAACTTGGGCTGAAATTTGGATTTCCTGAAGATGGGAGGAGCGCGCCTCCGCCCTCCTTTATGGGATTCTCGCGCCTCCCATAGGGGGGGGCGGGAGGTGCGCGTTTCCCACCTCCAGAATCACAGATTTTGCCAAATTTCCCTCCTTTTCTGGTTTGTAACCCCCAAAGCCATTATGGCTTGGCTTGATCCGGGGAAGGGCCATCTTTGTGACCACAAAGACCTTACCTAACACCTATAAAAACCTCTCCAATCCATCATTGTAGGGGGACTTTTCTTTTCACTCTTTTAACAAAAGGAGGAAGAATTCTTGAATGAAAAAACACTTTAAAACACAATAAAATCCATTTTCAAAGAGTGGTCACTATAGACAATTTGGTTCTTCCCCATTCAAGCACAAGGTACAATGTTCATTCTCCTATAAACTTTTAATCTTATCTTTATTTTCTCTCATTGTTAAAATCTTTTATTACACTTTTCATCTTTAATGTGTATGCAATCTCCATAAAGGGATACAACCAAAAGGCCACTTCACTATTGAAGTTTGGCCAAGGTTACATCCCAACATTCCAAATTCCACTTTAATTTTTATTTCATTTCTTCATGTAATTGTTTGGCATAATTGTTACATGTAATCTTTTAGCATAAATTAATAAATAAAAACAATCTCTTTTATTTCCTTTTAATTTTCCCTTTCTTTCCATTGTAATTGTTAGCACTTCTTACATTAATAATTGAAGGACTTTTCTTTTTAGTATTAGAACACCAAAAGTAGCAAGACCCGCGTAAGCGGGGCGGAGTGGGTGTTTAAGTACTTCACACTCCGTCACCTAACCCCCGAACCCCTCATCTCAAGAATCTTTGGTTTCGCAATCAATAAAAAAGGCTATTTTCTTAGGTTTTCTCACGTTCCTCTAAAACGTGGGTGGCGACTCTTAAAATCAATTAGACATCCTAGGTAATTCACCGCTCTAGCTAAGCCGTGGTTCCCCGGGGTATCTACAAAGGTTTAAGGACTTATACCCATATACCCTTCACCAGCCCTTGTATATGATTGATTCACTTGTTTGGAGAAACATTATTATTGTTGAGATTGAGAATCAAAGATTTTGATCTAGCAGTCAAGATTAAGAAAGAGTTCTTAATATTCGTTCGCGTGTAGATATCCATAGAGGGTGATTCCTTTATCATCTTCGTGTTCGTGTTTCTGCGTTCGTGATTCGAAAAGCACGAAGAACCCAAGACTCAAGATCAAGAAAATAATAAACGCTTCAAGGGTTAGTATTCTTGTATTCATTGTAGATGTATTTGTCATAATCATATGAATGGATCTATAGGCTTTGGGTTTCATAAAATTTTAAATGCTATATTCCGCTGCGCATGTTACTACGAAACCCAACAGAGATAGCACAAGGTTGATAGCCTCGTACTCCCCTTTCAACTGGTTCACGACGAGTTGAGAGTCGGTGTGAGCCTTCAAACTTTGATTCCTATTTGTTTCGCTAAGTCAATCCCCGCGATGAGAGCTTCATACTCGGCTTGATTGTTTGAAGATGGAAAACTGAACCTCAAGGCCTTTTCAACCCTGACTTCATTCCCTGGCTCGATTAGCAGTAGTCCAGCTCCGATATGGCTCTTGGACGCTGATCCATCTGTGAATAACTGCCAATACTCCGGAGGCTCAAACTGACAATTGTTGGTTGGTGGAGGTGGATCCTGCTCGCTGCTGAATGTTGTCTCTACCACGAAATCAGCCAATGTTTGTGCTTGGAGGGTCTTTCTTGGTTGATAGGAAATGTCAAACTCGGTGAGTTCAATCGACCAATTTAAGAGCCGTCCAGAGCTGTCTGGCTTGTGCAAAATCTTTCTGAGGGGCATTAGTGTACACTACTATGGGATGAGCTGAGAAATAGGCCTCAACTTCCGGGCGGCCACCACTAGAGCATAGGCTAACTTTTCGGCATTGAAATACCGAGATTCTACATCATTGAGAGCTTTGTTAGTATAGAATACCGGCTTGATTCGTTCTCTTGCCTGGTTAGTACGGCAGCAACTGCTCTATCTATGGCAGCAAGATATACATACAATGTTTCACCCGGAGTCAGGCTGCTGAGTAAAGGGGGACGCTCAAGTACTCCTTTAGTAGGCGGAAGGCTGTGGAACATTCTTCGGTCCAATGAAATTCCTTTCCTCTTCGTAAAACCTTGAAGAAGGGAAATGACTTCTCAGCCGACTTGGCTATGAAACGCCCCAATGCTGCTACACGCCCGTTTAACCTTTGGACCTCCTTGACTGAGATCGGTTCTTTCATGTTGAGTATTGCGGATATCTTTTCAGGATTTGCTTCAATACCCCTCTGTGATACCATGAAGCCTAGGAATTTCCCCGTAGTAATACCGAAGACGCATTTGCTCGGGTTGAGTTTCATCTCGTTGGCTCTTAAGTTGACAAAGGTTTTCCAGCAGATCTGAGCAGTGGTCTCCGTCTTTCGTCTTGATTACCATATCATCAATATACGCTTCCATGTTTCTTGCCGAGCTGACTTTGAAAACTTTGTTAACCATTCTCTAATATGTGGCCCCCGCGTTTTTGAGGTCGAAAGGCATTTTCTTGTAGCAATAAGTTCCCCCACTTGTTTGAAAAGTTGTGCTCTCTATATCGTGCTCGGCCATTTTGATTTGATAGTAACTTGAGTATGCGTCCAGGAAGCTGAGCGCCTTGTGTTCGGTTATGGAATCGACGATTTTTTCTATTCTTGGGAGCGGATAACAATCCTTGGGCAAGCTTTGTTGAGGTCGGTGAAGTCTACGCACATCCTCCACTTCCCGTTGGCCTTCTTGACATTACCACATTGGCCAACATGAGGGATAGTAGGCCTCCTTGATGATCCCTGCTCGCAATAGTTTATTCACCTCTTACTTGATGGCCGCCTGTTTGTTTGGACGAGAAGACTCTTCATTTCTGTTTCGGCTTTACACTCAGATCCAAGACTGAGCTCGTGGACGGCCACTTCCTCTTGACCCCCCTCATATCCTCGACTTTCCAAGCAAAGACGTCAAGACTTGCCTTCAGGAGGGCAAGCAGGTCTTCTCGTTCGTCCGCAGACAACTGCTTTCAATTCTTGATTTTTGTTCGGGGAACTCGGGATTAATTTCCACCTCCTCGAGTTCGTCGATGGGCTTGAGTTCGGGCCCCTCTCTAAATCACAAGGTATCCACAATGATGTCTGTAATTTTCTCCGCATCTTCACCGATTAGGGTGGGAGCTTCATCCCTTATCAAACCGGTGATTCTACGCTTCACTATCTTTAAGTCTCTTTTAATTTCCTCATCCGTATTTATTTCATACACCACGCCGATCAACATTGTCTCTGACGCTTTAATCGCTTTGAAGTCGTTGCCGTCCATAGAGCCTTGTTCATGCTTTCTTTTCATCTTCCGCGTTTCCATCAAGTATTCTAGGAATTCTTTAGCTCGGCTCGTAAACACCCCACTCCGGCTGGAGTAGGAACTTGACTCTCTGATGAGTCAAGGAAACGACCATTCCTAGCTTGACCTGGCTAGGGATTCCTAAAATGGCATGGTAATCGCTTACCACGTCTATGACCATGAACATGACCGTTTCCTTGACTTTGTAAGGGACAGAGCTGAGCTCTACGAGGAGGTTAACAGTCCATATGACATCCACTTTATGGTTAGTGAATCCTTCTAACCGACTAGCATATGGGGTAAGCATACTATCTGAGAGTTCCATTTCCTTGAAGCACTTATAGTATAAAATATCCTGAGCTGCCCCGTGTGTTAATCAGAAGTCGGTTTGTTTCGCAATTGTCAATCCTTCCCTCCAAGATGATCGATTTCTCCCTAGCTGTTTTGCTCGCTGCCAGCTCGTTTGGTGAGAAGGAAATCGTTTCCCCCTTTTTTATTGTTCCATGCTGGTACGAAGGGCACTTTCTTCAAACTGTAAATCTGATTTTTCAGGGCGGTAATTTGACAAGCTTCATCTTGGTGAAGTTCCACTTGGTAAAACATGGGTTTGTTCCCAATTACTATATTTGGGCATCCCAGGAGAAGGAAATCTAACGCCTACGCCTGCTGAGAACCGCAATACGGAGATAGGGGGTCATCATTTGTATCCAACGTTAAAAATTCTCTGCATTTCAACAGTATCATAGTCTCAAGATTTTAATTTCTTTTGTGGCTAAATGGTTATGGTAGTTTTATTGTTGCAATTTTAAAAATTGTAGCCTTTTATTTTATTGATCTTATTGCAGCAAGAAAAAAATCAAGGCATCACACATACTTTGTTTAATCTTTAACTAAGGACACATGTACGCAAAGATGGTACCTTTGTGGACGGTTATACTAAGAAAATCCTGTAAGTATATTTTTTGTATATTAGATTTTTTTTGTTCATGTGTGTTAATAATGGTATATATTTTTTATTTTTTTTTGAAGGAGGAGTATAAACGCCAAAGAGAGGAAGCATCCACTGAAGGAGAGTTAACTGTTGAGGAGGAGAATAACTTAACATGCGAGTTGCTGGCGTAAAGAAAACAACGGGTGTATGGTCTCGGTTCAGTTGGTTCATCATTGGCTAGTGATGGTACAAGTAGTGGATCTCACACGCAAAGAGTTGAAGCTGATTTTACGCAATTTAAGAATGAGATGGTAGAGAAGCTGAATCAAGAAAAGAACTATCGTGAAGAAATGGAGAAGAAGCATGATTAAGAGAGAAAAAATTGGGAGGAAAGGGAAAAGAAAACGGACGAGAAGTTGGAGCAAGAGATAAAACGTCGGGAGGAACTAGATAAGAAGCTACAATTTATCATGGATTCTATGGCTGAAAAGGGTTTTCGTTAATCATTGATACTTCAACTTCTTTTTTTTTTTGTTAAACTATTACTTAAAACTTGAAACATTCTGAGTTGGACTATGTTTTAACTTGAAATATTATGTGTTATTTTAATTTGAAATAGTCCGTGTTGGTTTTGGTATTTTGGATTTATGTATAGGGGTTCATGAACTAGATGGAAAATACAAAATGAAACAGGTGGAAAAAATCAAAAAATAATGAATAGATGCCAGTTTTTTATAATTTTAACGACGGATCTATTCGTCGCTGTGACGGACAAAATCCCTTGCCATAGCAAAAAATTAACCGACAGACATTCCGTCGCTGTCCCTCGTTGAAATGGTCGTCTGTAACCAAATATCTTGGCTCAGTTACAACAGAAATTCCGTCGATAAATCCGTCGACAAATTATGTTAAATTTGTCGTCCCATCAACAAAATTGGCGACGGTTTGTAAACCGGTAGCGACGGATTTCTCCGTCACTATATTACCGACGTACAAAAATTTTGTCGTTAAGCATTTACCGACGAGGGTTTTAGCGAGGGAGTGTCTCCGTTGACAATCCGTCGTTAAACATAATTACCGACGGATTTTAAAAATTTAACGAGGGATTTTTCCGTCGCTAAAATCTGTTTTTCTTGTAGTGATAAGGTTTCAGTAAAGATCACGTTTAAGAGAAAGGAAGGAGACAATGTTGTCGGCAAGGCAATGGAGATAATCGTCTTGGCACTTGGCTAGAGAAAAATTTGGTAACCACATCTGCAAGGCTTAGTGACCGAACTTGGAGTAGTTAAGAAAGATGGTTGTTTGAGCAGAGAGCTTGTTAATGAAGGAGGCGATGCACATAGAAAAGGTCTGACCAAGGATATATAAAGAGAGAGAGAGAGAGAGAGAGAGAGAGAGAAGTTCTATTTGCAGAACAAAGAAGAGCACGAAAAGGCGTGGTGACTAGAGGAGAGGGAGGTAGTAGGCAGGGAAGATGATAAAGGAGGGGGGGGGGGTGGAGATGAATTTGGACCATGGATATAATATTTTTCTTTCCTTTAAATTGCTTTGGGTTGTGATGTTTTACAACTTATATATATTTTTTGAATTTGTTTTAATCATCATGTTTTAAATACTGCATCTGTCCCAGAAAGATAGTTTTATTTTAACTTTTATGGTCAACAAAAATAAACTTTGACTAAACATTGGGTCAATTTAATGATCACAATGAAATTCTATTTTTTTTATTGATAAATCACTTAATGATTTATCAATTACAAACTTTAGAATTTCACTAGAATGATTAGATTGTCCCCAATAGTTGGTCAAAGTTTATTTATGTTGATCATAAAAAATCAGAATAAGACTATCTTTCTGAGACGGATGGAGTATTATTTTAATTGCCTTCTTTCCACCATTGATGATTTTAGTCCAATTGGATTGCTATATTCATGTAAATTTCTTTCCTCAACGAATGAAAATTAAATCTTTATCCTAGCCAGCAACGCTTTCCTTTGTCTATAGATGTATTTGTTGTTTCTACATTTATCATCGTTTCAAGCGTAGCGTTTCCATCTATAAAGATTCTTCTTTTCAAATTATCGTTACGATAAATAACGATGCATCTTTAGATGTTGTCACCAATGGAGCGAGTCTTGACATGATCATTCGAGATGAGGTAGGTTATTTTCTTAAGAAAATACGCGTGTTAGACTCGAAAAATAACTACGTTTACTATAACTTTTACTGTTACCAAAAGCAAAAAAAAATAAAAAATCTCCAAAAGCCATTTTCGTCCCAACAAACGTAGCATAAGAACATTCACCTTGGTCGGTCGACGTTCAAGAGGGGTTTACTCAAACTGAAACCCCAAAACTGACATGGAGAGAAGTCGCGTTCGTCTTTGCAGACTCTTCACCGCCTCCATTTCCCTTTTCTTCTCCCTCAATTTCTCCTCTTTTCCTTCTCACATTCCTCTAGGAATCCATCCGCTAGGTATGCATATATAAATCACACTCAACCTTTTAACACACAATTATCAACTGATTTTGATTTGATTTTTTGATAGATGAAAAGTATTTTGCGTCGGAGCTAATCAAATGTAAGGACGAATCGAATTCCTTCACCAGAGATCGTATCAACGACGAATTTTGCGACTGTGTTGATGGCACAGATGAGCCTGGTCAGTTCCCACTACCATTCTCTGAATTTTATTGATCCGCTATTATTCACTTGTACCTTAAATTGAACTAAACTTACGTCAATTTTATGGAATGTGAATCTTTCATTGAGAAGATGAAAAGGGAAAGTGGGACTTTTTTTTGTATGAAGGAGTATAATTTTTGGTGATAAGTAGGAATTTCTTACACGGGTCTGTGGAAGCATTTAATATTCTGATGTAGATGTTTGTTTGCTAAGTACATATAAATTTAATGTTTAATGTAACTGACGAGTAAGGAACAGTTTCAAGCAAAATTATGATGCAGGGGCGGAAGCCATAAAACACTATAAATCTGTTGATTGTAAGAAGTAATACCGGAAGAATGACCTATCATTCAAAGAATACTGGGAAATTGGCAATCAAATGGGACCAATCTGTTGAGATTTTGGTTCAAATTCTAATTCTAGTTGGATTGTTAAAATCACGTGGGGGATTCTATTTCCTAGCTGTACAAGGAGTGGAATAGTTGTTTCCTAATGCAATTAGGTATGATTTCCGTGAGTCCTTATGGGTGAAGGACAAATTGAGCCAGGTGACATTCCTAATTGTAATAGGAAAGAGTTTTGTTGTGGCCTATATAAATATATAAAGGGTATGAGTGCTACAATTTTAGGTGTGTCGTGGTGGTACTAAGAGGGGCTCCTTAGAGAAGGGAGCATTTTAGCAAAGTATACAGTCATGACTCATGAGTGAGTTGTATATTGTTTGCGTGTGTATTCATGAATATTGAGAAGTATGAGGATACCTCTGTTCTTGTAATACAATACGTTTGGGTGAGTGGGGAGTCTTTGCGAGTTTCTTGATTAAAACTTGCGTTTTTGTAATTCGATGATGGTACAGTGAAATTCGTTGATTGGTTGGTGGATGTAGCCCATAGAAGGGTGAACCATGTCAAATCTTGTGTTATTTATTTTTCTTTTTATCTTGTGTGCTTGTCCAAATTAATGGTGTTTGTTGTATAAACTAAATTTGTTGAGGATCCGCTTCTGCTTGCCCTTTACAAGTGACACCCGAGGCAGCGCAGTCGCGGTTCTAACAACCGTATCAGAGCCATGGTTCGCAGATGGACCCGACACAGTGGACCACGTGTGTGTGAAGTGTGGATTTCCCATTGTGTGACTTTGCGAATGAAGAGTTTTGTGTCGAAAGTCTTTCTGATATTGGTGATCAGACGGGGTGTCCTGCAGGTGGTGGATAGCAACGGTACAAGTTTCACTAAAGGTACTTGGTTTAAGTGGAGGTTTGTTAGGGCGTCAACCCAAATCGCACATCGGCAAATGAAAGAAGCATTGCTTAGTATATAAAGAGTCCACACACTCATTAGTATGAGGCCTTGTAGGAGATGCTCAAAAACAAATCCGTGCGGGCTAGGCCCAAAGCGGACATTATCATACTAATATGGAGTGGTGGGGTGGTCGTGACAGTAATACCGGAAGAATAACCTTCAATAACCTATCCATTCAAAGAATACCGGGAAATTGACATCCAAAAGGGACAAATCAACTCATTGGAATGTTTTCTTTTCCAAGGTGATATATGTTGGAATAGAGGACCAACTGGGAACTAGCGAGCGGAGCAGAGCAGAGAAGGAAATCATGTGGAGGGACTGATGTTCTGGGCGACCGCCCAGGGTCATGGTGGGCGACCGCCCACTTTATCAGAAGGTTCATCAGTGCGGAGTTTGGTCTGGGCGACCGCCCAAGGGCATTGTGGGCGACCGCCCATGTGTCGGGGCAAGTCTGGGCTGAGCCGATTTTTAGGCCAGATTTCGGGTTTATTTGTCCGTCTAGGGTTAGGGTTTCATTCTAGGATACCAATATAAGTAAAGTTTCGCCCCTAAACTCATTGTAACTCAGATTTAACATATTATAGTGCAAGATCCTGGCTTGGTAGTGCCCCCAGAGGTAGTCAAACATATTGACGAACTGGGTAAACAATTTCTTGTGTTCCTTTGTCTTTTGCTTTGCTTTATTATTTCTTGTGGTTGTTTGTGGTGCGGTGATTTCTTGCGATTTGCTTGGGTCTTGGGAGGGCTATTCTACAACAACTGGTATCAGAGCTCCGGTTGAACGGTCAGGGTTTATCGGGCGATTTGGGTTTATCAAGCAATCAAGAATGGGCAAGGATAAACAAGCGGTGGAGAAATTCGATGGGTCTGACTATGGGTTTTGGAAGATGCAAATAGAGGATCTCTTGTACAACAAAGATCTCTATAAGCCCTTAACAGGAGTCAAGCCGGAAAGCGAAAAACAGGAAGATTGGGATCTTATGGATCGGAAGGCCCTAGGGGTGGTTCGATCTACTTTGTCAAAGTGGATCGCGAAGACTACCAAGAAGGCGAAAACCACCAATGAGTTATTGGATTATCTTACTGAGAGATTTGAAACTCCATCTGCTGCAAATAATGTTGATTTGATACGCAAGATGGGTAATCTCAAGATGCAAGAGGGAGGATCCATAGCCAAACACATCGATGAGTTTATGGATGTTATAGACTCATTGGCGGCGTTGGATATTACGTTTGGGGATGAGGTTCATGCTTGTCAATTGCTAGCATCCTTACCAGGAAGTTGGAGCGGAACGGTGACGGCGTTAAATGCTTCAGCGGGTAAGAATAAATTGAAGTATGATGATGTTAAGGACTTTCTTTTAGGCGAGGAAAATCGTATGAAGAAGTTGGGGACACCATCTACTTCGGGATCGGCTTTAGCTACAACTAGCAGGGGAAAGCCGGGTACTAGCAACAAGGGGAGAACTGAATCAAAGGAAAACGTAGGAGGTGGTGAGTACAGGCCTAGGGAGAACAAGAATGTACCAAGGGTTGCCAAGGGATCGGTTCAGTGCTATCATTGTAAGGAGTTAGGACACTACAAGAGGGATTGTCCCATGCGAGGGGATAAATCGGCGAATGTGGTAACTGGGGTGAAGATGTACTGGTTCTAAGTGTTAGTAGTGCGCTAGAATCATGGGTGCTGGATTCGGGGGCATCATTCCACTCATGCGGGCATGCAAAGGAGATGGAAAATTATACTTCCGGTGATTTCGGAAAGGTCTATCTGGCGGATGTCGAGCCTTTAGAAATCAAAGGGAAGGGGGATGTCAGAATAGGAGCATCGGACGGGAAGGTCTTACATCTACACGGGGTCAGACACATTCCGGGTTTGAAAAAGAACCTGTTATCAGTTGGGCAGTTGGATGAAGAAGGTTACAAAGTAACTTTTGGCTGCAGGAACTGGGTTATTACCAAGGAGGATTCAAAGATCGCTCGGGGTAATAAGGAGGGGACATTGTATTTGGCGAATAACACCAAAAGATAGTATCGCGGTGGCGTCAGCCAAGGGTGATACAGATTTGTGGCACTGTCGATTGGGTCACATGAGTGGGAAGGGGATGAAAGTACTTTGCTCAAAGGGATTACTACCGGGTCTGAAGACAGTCAACGTGGGGATCTGCGAAGATTGTGTGTTTGGCAAACAGGCGAGAAGCAACTTCTCGAGGACAGGTAGGGATTTGAGGGAAGCAAAGTTGGAATTGGTTCACACATATTTATGGGGCCGGCCCCGGTAACTTCTCTAGGTGGTGCGTCATATTACATGTCGTTTATTGATGATTCGACAAGGAAGGTCTGGGTTTATTTCTTGAAACACAAAGATGAGGCATTCGAGGTGTTTAAGAAATGGAAGGCCTTGGTGGAGAATCAGACGGGACTTAAGCTCAAAAGCTTGAGGTCAGACAATGGTGGGGAGTATGAGCTCGGGGAGTTCAAGGAATATTGTGCAGCGAATGTCATTCGTATGGTGAAGACACCAAAGGGCACACCTCAACACAACGGGTAGCAGAGAAGATGAACAGGACATTGAACGAGCGGGCTAGAAGTATGAGGTTGAAGTGTGGACTTCCGAAGACGTTCTGGGCATATTCAGTTGACACATCGGCTTTCTTGATCAATAGGGGACCATCGGTACCATTGGGGAATGAAATTTCAGAGGAAGCATGGAGTGGCAAGCAGGTAAATTTGTCCTTTCTTCGCATATTTGGCTGCGTTTCATATGTTCATATTGATTCTGCTGATAGAACTAAATTAGATGCTAAATCTGTAAAGTGTACGTTTATTGGTTATGGTGGGGATGACTTCGGGTATAAGTTTTGGGATGACCAAAATCATAAGGTTATTCGTAGTCGGGATGTCATATTCAATGAACAGGTTTTGTACAAGGACAGAAAAGGGGCATCTGATGGGATTAGTTCGGAACCAGAGGTTGTTGAGGTAGATATTCCAGACTCGGGTGGGAGCAGGACGGTTCATGATGACCATGATCAGGGGTCACTGAAGATGAACCACATACTCCACGACCGGATATTCCGCTGCGCAGATCCAGCAGATTGCGTGGATCTCCTGATAGGTATTCTCCTTCGAATTACTATTTGTTGTTAACAGATATTGGTGAACCGGAGTGTTATGCGGAGGCTGTTCGTAGTGCACTTGGTGATAAGTGGAAAGCTGCGATGGATGATGAGATGGACTCATTAAAGGCCAATGAAACTTGGGAGTTGATTAAGCTGCCTAAGGGGAAGAAGGCATTGCATAACAAGTGGGTTTACAGGATCAAGGAGGAAGCAAACGGCAGTAAGCGTTACAAGGCAAGGTTGGTTGTAAAGGGGTTTCAACAAAAGTATGGTATTGACTACACCGAGGTCTTCACTCCTGTTGTGAAGATGACCACTATCAGAATGGTTCTGGGGATAGTAGTGGCAGATAACTTGTTGCTGGAACAAATGGATGTAAAGACGGCCTTTCTTCATGGGGATTTGGAGGAAGAAATTTACATGGTACAACCAGAGGGATACTTGTCTAAGGGTAACTAGGAACTGGTTTGCAGATTGACTAAGAGCTTGTATGGCCTTAAACAAGCTCCTGGGCAGTGGTGCAGGAAGTTTGATGGATTCATGCATGACATTGATTTTATCAGATGTGAGGCGGATCATTATTGCTACTTCAAGAACACTGACAACAGGTACATAATCTTGCTATTATATGTGGATGACATGCTAATAGCGGGCTCTAGTAGTAGAGAGGTAAACAGATTGAAGGCACCGTTGTCAGAGCGGTTCGATATGAAGGATTTGGGGGAGGCCAGAAAAATCTTGGGCATGCGGATTGACCGGGATAGGGAGTCGGGTAAGTTGGTTCTTTCACAAGCAGAGTACGTCGAGAAGGTCTTGGCAAGATTTTGCATGGAAGAAGCAAAGCCAACAGGTACACCGTTGGGTATGCACTTTAAGCTATTCGAAAAAGATTCACCTAAGGGCAAGGAGGAGCGTGACAAGATGGGTAAGACTCCATATGCTTCGGCGGTGGGGAGTCTAATGTATGCTATGGTGTGTACAAGGCCGGACATTGCACATGCGGTACATGGGCAATCCAGGAAAGCAACATTGGGAAGCGGTTAAATGGATCCTTCGTTACTTAAAAGGTACTGCTGGTAAGGCTCTATGTTTCTCAAGCAAGGATGTCATGTTAGTGGGTTATGTCGATGCGGATTTGGCATCAAGTGATCTTGATAAGAGGAGAAGTACTACGGGCTATGTGTTTACATTGGGTGGTACGGCAATCGCCTGGGCTTCTAAATTGCAGAAGATCGTGGCTCAGTCTACTGCGGAAGCAGAATATGTGGCAGTGACAGAGGCAAGCAAAGAGATGGTATGGTTGCAGAACTTCTTGGGTGAACTTGGGAAGAGGTGAAGTGGTAATGCTCTCTATAGTGACAGTCAGAGTGCAATTCATCTAGCAAGGAATCAAGCGTGTCATTCTAGGACGAAGCACATCGAGCTGAGGTTTCATTACATCAGACATCTCTTGGAGAGGAAGATCTTAAGGCTGGAGAAGATTCAAGGATCGGAGAACCCGGCTGACATGTTGACAAAGGTTGTAAACCTTGAAAAGTTGAAGCTATGCATAGCTTCAACGGGGCTTGGAGAATAGGAGAGGAGGACGGCACTACCATGATCGAGGTGAGCACTAGGATGGCACTAAGGATGAGTTGGAGAACGAATACGGGGCTTATATGCGGTTGATCTCTAGGTGGGAGATTGTTGAATAGAGGACCAACCGGGAACTAGCGAGCGGAGCAGAGCAGAGAAGGAAATCACGTCGGAGGGACTGATGTTCTGGGCGACCGCCCAGGGTCATGGTGGGCGACCGCCCACTTTATCAGAAGGTTCATCAGTGCGGAGTTTGGTCTGGGCGACCGCCCAAGGGCATTGTGGGCGACCGCCCACGTGTCGGGCAAGTCTGGGCTGAGCCTATTTTTAGGCCAGATTTCGTGTTTATTTGTCCGTCTAGGGTTAGGGTTTCATTCTAGGATACCAATATAAGTAAAGTTTCGCCCCTAAACTCATTGTAACTCAGATTTAACATATTATAGTGCAAGATCCTGGCTTGGTAGTGCCCCCAGACGTAGTCAAACATATTGACGAACTGAGTAAACAATTTCTTGTGTTCCTTTGTCTTTTGCTTTGCTTTATTATTTCTTGTGCTTGTTTGTGGTGCGGTGATTTCTTGCGATTTGCTTGGGTGTTGGGAGGGCTATTCTACAACAATATAGAAGTTTTTCTAGTTTTGGTACATTTTTTTTAGTGAATGATTTTGTGAACTCCCTTTCAATTTTTTTGTCCATGGCTGAACCTATATGATCCTAATTGGTCCAATTTGAAGATCTTTTGTAGATATTTCTCTATTTCCATTTAGAGAACTTTACCCCTTTCTTCATACCTTAGGGATGTTGCTATTTAAATGTAAGCTTCATTTTCCCTAACTTCATTTAGGGTTAGTCCTTGTACACCCTAGAGGATGCGATCTTGCAAAGTAAGATAATGATAAAGAGATGTTCCCACAAGAACAAGTGAATTTCAGCTTTAAGTACTGAAATTATGACTCTTAATATCAAGTCAAGCAATGGAATCAAGTGATGGAATTAATATCTGAATCAACTATCAACTAATTGAAGATACAAGAGAATGGAATGGAATCTATGATGAACACGAGGTCAATCCTAACATAGCACGAGTAGAAATGACAGCCAATCACAAACGAAGATGAATATATGAACTAATCAGCTACTCACCGATCACTGAATGCGTGACCAACTTTTGATTTGAGTGGCACTTTTGAAACAAGAGCAAATTTGAAATTTTCTTGAACATTCATTTTGGGACAAAAAGGGAGTAGTAAATTTGGAATATGATATTTGTTAAAGATGAATTTAGTAAATTTCTTAAAAATAGACATTCATTTAGAGACTTTTTTTCCCCCTGAAAAGTAAAATTTATTTATTCATTTGAGGACAGAGGGAGTATCAAATATTAATGGAATACTACAAACATATTCGTTTGAGGTGCATTCAATCAGGAACCCACAATAGGCAGAAAGATATAGGCATATAGCAAATACAGAATTAAGGAGATAGATTAAAGTTTGGAAAAGAGAAGTGATATACTCCCTCCGTCCTACCTCACTTGAGACCTAAGATGTGGGCACAATAACTAAGGAAAATGAATAAAATAAGGAAAATGTGTGGTAGAAAATGAAGAGAGAGAATGAATGGGGTAAATAGTAGTGTTGGTTGAATAAATTGAGTGGTGTAATATGAAGAGAGAGAATGAGTGTTGGGGTAGATTCAATATAAAATTATTAAAAGTTGGCTATTTTGGGGAGGTCTCAAGTGAGCTGGGACGGACCAAAATGGAAATAAGTCTCAAATGAGCTGGGACGGAGGGAGTATAGTTTAGGGAGGGGGAGTTGGGAGGAGATAATAGAATAGAGGGATAAATAATTTAAACCTAACAGAAATGTTATCTCTCTCTGTACCTTTCGACAACCCCTACAAGTTTCATAAGTTGCGAACCACCAGCTTTTTCACGGGGATATGCATCCAAGTCAGTGTGCCCAGGCACCCCATCATCCTGAAGTTGCACTTTCTGAATATATGAAAATCTGGGGAGGTGGCAGCTAGGCTCTCCTGGCCGGCTCCTAGACTGTAGATTCTCCTTTTTTGCTTCAACTGCTGTGGAGGGGAAATTCATACGTAAAATGCCATAATTTATCCTTTCTTCTCATTTCCAACATGTCCAAATCATCATCATTATGCTTAGATCCATGGGAATTATGCCAGAATTTATACAAATGCCCGACATCTTTTAAAACAACATGAAAGCACACAATCAAACATGTTAGCAACTCCAAAACAACACTATACCCTGTTTAAAGGCCTAGAATGATTGTATAAATTTCATTCTTGAAATAAAAGCGAGTTATTTTGGTTGCTGATAACGGTTTTCTAAGGCAATAACTTATTACAACAACAACAACAACAGAGCTTTGGTCCCCATAAGGCAATAACTTATTACTTGTATTATTTGAGTTTTTGAAGTATAACTCTTCAAATTGGATGTGAGGAGAATATTTTTTATTAGTCCTGGTACACTTTCCTTGACCTGAAATTAATTCGAAGTCGAGGACCAGCGAAAGGGTAAAGGTTAGTAAGGAGCCACATCTGGAGTTGATGAGAAACATCTCATGATCCTTGGTCTCTAAGTTGGTTTGTCTTTGATTTCATGTTACTTTTCGTCGGTCATCTACGAAATCTTCCAGAAGTGAATGCAATTTTTTTGGCCGCAAAACTACATTACAACTATTTACAAGTATTAGGATTGGTGCAAGAGAAAAAGGCATGAAATTCTTCTAGGAAAAGAAGAACCAGGTTCAGACTTAAGGTTAGGGATGGGTGATAACTCTTCTTTTCTTCTTTGTACTTTCTGTGCATGCATGTCAAAGATAGTAGTTCAGGAAAAGAATATTATCTCTTTATGTGTTTGTACTCGTTTAAAATATAGATGCTTGTTAAGACCATTATTATCGTTTATAGTTTTAAATTATATGCGTTATGTATGTCTATTTGATATGAGCAAGTCATGATTTTTGTTTTTGGAATTTGTAGGAACTTCAGCTTGCCCAGCTGGTAAGTTTTATTGCAGGAATGTTGGAAGTACACCACGGTTTTTGTTCTCTTCTCGGGTAAACGACCATATTTGTGGTATGCTTTCTATCACATTAGTTTCTAGCCTTTCTTATGCAAGGTTATATAAGCATGCCTTGTCTTGATAGCTATAGGGCCGTCAAACGAGTCAAGTTATTCGATATACAACTCGAACTCGAATCGAAAAAGTCGACTCATTTGTCTATTTGAGTCGAGTTTGATGTGATTTTAGTATTCATTGGAAATCCGAGTCGAGCCAAGTTAACTCGCAACTATTCAGATATTCAAAACTTAAACCGAATTCAACTTGACTAAGGAATATTCAAATTCAGACTACGTTCTTTATTTTCAATTTCCAGAATATAAAAATAGATATTCCCTCCGTCCCAATTTAACGGTCTTACTTTCCTTTTCGTTTTTTTCCAATTTAAGGTTCTTACATTGCTTTATTCCATAAATGGCAAATGAACAGTGTTTTGGACAACTTTGTCCTCATGAATTTGTAGAATTATAAAAGCGCCGTTGCTTACCTAGCCACACCCACTTCATTTTTTAGTAGTGTTTTGGACAATTATGTCCTCAGCTCACTATAACTATTTATGTATTGGTTCCATAATAAACGTGCAAAGTCAAACTAAAAACTTTAAATTGGGACGGAAGGAGTATTAGTTTATAATACTCAGTATCTAAGCTTTTGGGGAAAATAATAATTAAATAGGAGTGATAATTCTAATACTAATACAAAAACTATTAACACATTTACTTTTGTTGCTATCTTATTAATGAGTTTATTGTTACAAAGAGTGGAGAAGTGATAAGATAGAGAGGGTTATGGGGAGGCATAAGAAAACATGGATTTGGGTGACTTAAGGCAATATGGGTCTACTTGGGATTGAAGAAAATATGGCATAGAAGAGAACGAAGTGGTAGCGAAAATTCATGTGGATTATGAGATGTGATTTTTTTTTCTATTTGTTTTCCCTTTCATTTTTTTTTTTGCTTTTTCAAAATTTTCTTCCCACCCATATTTTCTTGTAGCTTTCACAATTTTTTTTTTTTTACTTTTGTTTTCCCGCTCTCATATGATGATTCATGTTAGCCAATCCCAAATCATTTTGGGACTAAGGCTTTGTTGTTGTTGTTGTACTCAGGAATGTATATTTGAGTCAATTTCAGTAATACAAATGATATTCATTAAATATTCTACTCGAAGACGTGTTCCCTTTCAACGTATTTGAGTCGAGTTCGATAAGCCATTATTCGACTTGAGCCGATTCGATAACAACCCTAGATAATACATTTTTTGTTCTTTCCAACTTTTAACATCACTACCCACTTCTGGTTTGGGATATTATCTTTTTTCATATCATTTAGGTTTCATTAGCTATACATAATGCTTGTACTATGGTGAAAGTTTCTATGGACATTTGTGAAAGATATGTGTCAAGGTATTTCTTTTAAGTGTGATTATTACTCCCTTCGTCCCGGAAGATAGTCCCATTCGACTTTTTTTTTTTTGTCAACACAAGTGAAATATTGACCTAATATATATTGTCAATCAGATCACTCAAATGAATTTCTAAAAATTGTAATTGATAAACCACTTAATGATTTACTCCCTCAGTCTCATATTTTTTTGGCCATTTTTGAGTTTTGATGGTCAACAGTAGTGAACTTTGACTAAATAGTAAGATTAATCTAATCACCCTAATTAAAATTTTAAAAATGCTATTGATAAATACTGAGTGCTTTACCAATAACATTTTTTATAATTTTATAATAATAATTAGATTGACATTAATGATTGATCAAAATTCACTTGTGTTGTTGACCATTAAAAATGAAAAGTGGCCAAAATAAATGAGATGGAGGGAGTATCAGTTAAGTGAAAATTAGTGTTGGATTGGTTGGGTATACAACTGTGAGAGACTTTACCACATTGTATGGCCTTGCGGGTCCCTGATTAATTAAAACCTGTTTGTCTAATATTTCATCCTCTGAGGGTGTTGGCTCGTTATCGTACCTTTCTTAAAGATGTCATTGACAGGAAGCATGACTTACCTGAGGATAAGTAGTGCTTTAACTTCACTATTTGACTAGTTGTTTTGAACACCACGTTACGGTGTTTTAAATTTTGTTTGAGGAATACCCCATCCGTCCGACTGAAATTAGGACATTTTGCTATTTTGGGTGTCCCACTCGAAATAGGACAACCCCAAAATGGAAATGTTTTATCTAATGGGACCCACTTTCACACTCACAACATCGTTCCACTTATTATTTCTTACCCCACTTTCTCTCTCCTATTTCACTTTTCATGCTCACAATACCTACTCCACTGACACTTTTCCTTAATCTCCGTGCCTTTCCCAAAAATCCTATTTCGAGTGGGACGGAGGCGTTAGGAAGTTATAAAGCTGAGTTGAATTCTCTACATATGAAATTAAGATAATTATCTTTTCTTGTAGTGGGTATGTACAAACTTGGACGGAGAAAAATAAGTTTGATTGGAGTGTTGACTTTAGGTGCAATCAGAATGTTTCCTTGTCTACATTTAATGGAGTTTAAGTTTTTCATGTTGTGATTTAAGTTTTGGGTAGACTAATTAAAGTGGCCTTGCTTATTTGGAACAAAGTCGGCAAAGTGAATAATATGTGGAGGGCAATATTGACTTACGGAGACAATTTGACTGACTTGTGCAACTGTATATGTTGGTATTTGATACACTTTGCATTGGTAGTAGTACTATAATTATAGTAATATTTTGGGTTATACTGAAAGTTAACAAGTAATTTCATTTTTGTTCATAATTTTTCTTCTTTTTATATTTTAATGAATCTAAGCAATGAGCAAAATCTTAAAAACATTGTATATTTATTGATACGTGCTCTTGAAAATTCAAAATGCTCTACCCCTTGCAGATACTTTTCTAGTATTGTTCTCATAGAAGTTGAGATCTCGAGAGGGGAACCAGAAATCGGATATACTATAATGCATGGGAATGTAGGCTCCTTTTTTGGATGTCTATGACGTTGAATCCGCAACCAAGTTGATTGATCAAAGGATGAAATAGCTTGTGTCCTGAACTCCTGATTCTCAGCTCTTAAAAAAGACTTTTAAGAAAGAACATAAAATGTCTCGTGTCCTGAGGCCTAATTGATACTCTCTCTGTCCCGTAATAAATGTCGCATTTCTGAATAAGGAAAATGTCTGGCTGCAATTTTAACACCTTCCTTAAAAACATTGACAAGTCAAATGCAGACATTTATTATGGGACGGAGGTAGTAATACTTTAGGATAGGGAGCTCATCTTCTTTTGTCCCAAACTCTAGCTAAACCATTTACTCTCACTCTTAGCTAAAATATGGGCTTTGTCTGGTCCAGTAAATAAAACCAAAAGACAAGAAGGTAAGAAGCAATTTTATAGACTTATCAATTCAAGTCTATTCTCATTTTGTAGATTGTTGTGATGGGAGTGATGAAAATGATGGCAGCATCGATTGTCCTAATACATGCGTAATGGGTGGGAATATTGCATACAAGACAACTATATATGGTTCGAGAAACAGCCACCACAGTTCAGTTGGTACCAAACCAAGGAAAAATAGGCTTGATGGAGATGACGTGGTCCAGAAAATTCAAGGTAATCATTTTATTAAAACAATTTTTATGCATCTGGAAAACAAAAAACACATCGGAATTATCAGTTATGACATGGAGGGTTGTTAATTCCAGGTCTGAAGGTTGTGACAGTAATTCAGGTGGTTCTGGTGACAATCGTGGTATTATTTTTCTGCTTATTTCGTCGGCGTGTCAAATCTAGAAGACGACATTTTCGTTGACCATATTTACTTTCACTTCTATTCCCATCTTGGTTATTCAGCACATGTTTTTTCTGCCTATTCTTCCGCTTCATGGTTCCTGTAGTGGGTGTTTACAACACGTTATGTACTCCCCCCGTCCCGGAAAGATAGCTCCATTTGAGTTTTTATGGTCAACACAAGTGAACTTTGACCAAACATAAATGTGAATCTATTCATCCTAGTGAAATTCTAGGAATTGTTATTGCGAAATCACTTAATGATTTCAATAGCAATATCTTGGAATTTCACTAGGGTGAATATATTGGCATTAATATTTGGTCAAAGTTCACTTGCGTTGACTATCAAAAGTCATTGGGAATATCCCTCTGAAACGGAGGTAGTATTAAAAGCAAGGATTACCTGTGTGGAAGTGCACGTGTTGTACTCTTAAAGTTTCCTCCTTTTGGCGACAAAGTCTAATTTCATTTAGTCTAGAAACTACATTACTCGAGATGGTTATATGCGATATTGTCAAACTGAGTAAAAATTCCAATGGATTTGTGTATTAATGTATATGAAATTCATACACTTTTGTGTAGATGATCCATTTCTGCGTATATTTTTGTACCCACTGTCAAACAAAAAAAGGGAAATAGAACTATCATTTTCTGGGACGGAGGGAGTATCATATAGTGCTAACATTCTGTGGCTCTAAATTGTAGGGCTGATGTCATGTTGAGAATATGAATAGATCTAAGCCGTTGAATCAATCACTGTAGTTGACTTTTGATGAGTCAATGTAGTTTTGTGGATCTGAAGTTGCTTAGTTATAGTGGCTCACATGAAGATGCATATATTTATAAAGGAGAAACAATTATTGATCCACTTGCATGTGCATGTGATCATGGAGTCAAGAGAAATGTTAAAAGAGTAGTATAGGCTACCCTAAGGGCTTAATTTGTTTGGGGTTGACTAAAAGGGGAGGTTGCATTTGGTATGCAATGCTATTTTTATAAGCCTTGAAACCTAAAAATTATAGGTGGAGGGAGGGAGGGAGGGAGTCAAATCTAGAGTTCTACAAATCTTCCCCAACCATGATTAGGGCAATTAGGCTTGTCAAAGCTAGTTGCATTGCATTTGGTATGCAATGAAAATGCGAGTCGAGATCTACTGTACCACTTTTGTGTGCCACTCCATGTACCACTTCTAATCTAACCGTTCATATGTTTGCTTAATATTACAATAATACCACTCTTAACAATTGTGAGCCATTAGATCACTTGGTACAGAGGATTTGAACTTTGAAAATGCAATGCAACGATTTTTTTCATTACGGTGTCAAAAAAAAAAAAAAAAAAAACTAACGGGGGACTGTTGACGTAACACAACAATATCATTGCCACACCATCAAAATCATAGTCAATGATGAGTGTTACCGATGAAATGATAAAATATGAAGAACCAAAATATATATTTTGTATTATTTCGTCTCAAAGTTTACGAAACTAGAAGAATCATATTTATACTTACAACATATGAATCTTAATTCCAATAAATATTTATTCTAATAACAATCTAATGCTAAATATAAAAAAGGGATTTTTACCAACAAGTCCTTGGGGGAATGTGGTATTTACCAATAAAAACACAACATTTCAAATTCTACCTTAGGGTCCTTAGGTTCAAATCAATTTTACCAATAAATCCCTCGTACCTTTTAAATGACAAAATTACCCCCAGCCCAAATAAAATCCTCCAACACCTCTAACCTTTGACCATTTGACTGCCACATTTACATTTGACCACCACCATCTGCCGCCGATCGCCGCCGACGGCCACCACCATCGGCGAACCGCCGCTGACCGCCGCCAGACACCACCCACAACCGCTGACCGCCGCCATCCGCCGGACCTCACCCATTGCCGCCCCAACCATCTGCAACCCCAAATATTATAAATAAAAATTATTTGCTCTTGAAAGGGTTTGAACCCAAGACCTCTAAGTCTTGGCTAAGACTCCCAACCACTATGCCAAGCTTCTTACTTGTTCCATTAGTAGACTATTATATATTTAACATTACAACCTCACATTTGTTGTTGTCTTTTTTTTTTTTTTTGTTAGGAGTATTAATTCTTCACAATTGGACAATTACTCATTTTTAATAAAAAAAAATGAGATAAATTTATTTCACAATTGTTTAAAGAGCATTTGACAAAAATGAAAGGTGATTTTATCAGTTTTTATTCAATTATAACTGAGAAATAAATGTCTTATTTATTATATAATTAAACCGATAAATTGAGTCATCAATTGGAAAAAATGAGAGATGATTTTATCAGTTTTTATTCAATTATGAATAACTGTTAAATGAATGTCTCAGTTATTATATTCAAAATCATGTGTGAACAACTTTGAAATGCATGTCTCAGTTATAATAATGATTGTGAAAAAAATGAGAGATGAATTTATCAGTTTTTAAAAATAAAAAATGACACAACTGTGAAATCACAAAATTGAGAAACCATACAACTGTGAAATTAGTTGAAAAATGATTTTACAAGTGAAAAATGAAATTTTATTTTCTAAAATTGTGAAATTAATTGAGAAATGAAAAATGATTTTCTCAAATTTTTACTAGTGAAAAATGAGAATTTTATTTATAAAATTTGAATTATGTGTTGAGTGTACTTGTTTGATTCGTTTTGACGACATGATTAAAACGGTGGTCTCAGATTATTTTTCCAATTTCTAGATTTTAAAATATTACATTTAAAAGTTTTAAAAGTTTGGGTGGAAAACAAAAAGAAGAGAGAGAAAGAAAGAGGAGACAAGAGAGAGAGAATGAGAAACAGAAGAAAACGCACGTTTCTGGCTTGTTGTTTGCGCATGCCGCATGTGGGCTTAGGGGCAATCTGGTCCAATAAATATTCTAGGGACTTTTTGGTGAGTTTCCATAATATCTGTCCTTATTGGTTGTTTTCATTTGTCTGAGGGACTTATTGGTCAAAGCCTCTATAAAGAATCTTAACTTAGGTGACTATTCTAAGTTGACTAGGTAACTGAGTATTCTCCTAAGTTGGCTCAATTACAATCACCAACTTAAATAACTTTTCTCAATATCCTAACACCCTCCCTCAAGTTTAAAAATCTACAACGTAGATTTTCAACTTGCTAAAAATAAAATAAAAAGTTGGACTAAATAATAATAATAATAATAATAATAATAATAATAATAATAATAATAATAATAAATTGTTATTTCTTCACCGACAAGCTGTACTATTGAAATTCTCTCTTGTAATAGCTACTTCGACAAACAAAACGAGATGTGCCATCAGTTGTTGAGCAGGTGTGAGAACATCAGACCGCACATCTGACTCCACATCTTGCTGTCGCCGGTTGCTGCGTTTGCTCGAACTGAACCATTCTGACCATTCTTGTCTCGTCCAGTGATCCAGTCTCAAGCTGCACGTTGACAACGCCGTGATCTTCATCTTCTTTGACAAGTTGCACTTAGCAACAACGATTTCTTTCTTTTCTTCGACATGTTGCTCTACTTGCAACGCGGATATGTTTCTCATCTCACAACGCCGACATGTTGCTCTTATTGCAACGCCGACATGTTCCCTTTCTCGCAACGGCGACATGTTGCTTTTCTTTTTCTTCAGTCTTCGTTTTTAAAGTGAACGACACCTAATCATCATTTTTTAGAATGAACAACACTTAATCATTATTTTTAGAGTTAACGAAACTTAATTATTTAGAGGATGGAAGTGATGTTAGTATGGTTAATCAATGTTTTTAGAGTAAACGACACTTAATATCGTTTTTATAGTGAACGATACTTAATCATCGTTTTTTGAGTGAACGTCACTCAATCATCGTTGTTAAATTGAACGACACTTAACATGGAAGTGATGCTATTACGGTTGATGTAGTGGCCGGACCATTACTATGGTGGTGGCCGGAATATTTGAGGAGAGATAAATCTTGCTAAAGCAAAAGAACAAATTTATTTTATTTTTGGAAAAAATGCACCAAAAGTACCTGAACTATAGGGGTTGTTTGGATTTAGTAACTTATCTCTTTTTTGACCCATGAAAAGTACCTTAACTTTTTTTTTTGTGCAGCGGAGGTACCTATTGCTAACGCCGTCCACTTTTTGCCGTTAAGTTATCATGTGCCACGCACATGACGTCTTTCTTAAGGGCAAAAAGGTCAAAACACAATAAGGATAGTGTGATATCATTTCACAAGTGATATCATTTCACAAAATAAAGGGGTTAAAAGTAATTTTTCTAGTTTCAATTAACCCCCTTCCCCTTCCCAGTCCTAGCCAAACCACCACCCACCACCGCTCATGTCCAGGAACGACAGCCACCATCATCACCACCACACTATTCGCCACCAACACTCAGCACTCAGCACTCAGCACTCAGCACTCAGCACTCAGCACTCAGCACTCAGCACTCAGCACTCAGCACTGCCCCTCACCACCGTCATTCACAGCCACCATCAAAATAACACCACCAGTCGGAACTACCATTACCACCAAAATTATCAGGAATTAAAACAAAAAAAGTCCAAGAATTAACAATGTACAAACCCAGATTGTACAATCCTTCAACCCCCCCACCCAAAAAAAAAATAAAAAAAATAAAATAAAAATAATAATCAAAATCAGATCTAACCTTAGAAAGCATCAATATCTGATTTATGCTTGCAAGCATAAACCCTTCTCCATTTTCATCCTCATCACCTTTCTCTCTCTAAAACCCCTCTTTTTCTCTCTCTAAAAACACCATTCTAATGTGTTCATACAATTCCACCCCAAATTTTGACAACCTCCTCCTCCAATCCCTAATTAGCAGGCTCCAACTCCGGCCGGAATCCCCGCTCCAGGCCCCGCCCTTCCTTAAACAAACCCTAGAAGACCTCCTCCTTGAAACCATCAACAACCTCTCCGGCTCCGAAGACGACGGTGATGATGATGAAGACGGGACCGACGGCAGCAAAACCCAACTCGCAAAAGAGGAATCGAAGCTCGAGAATGAGATTATTAAGACGATTCTTTCAGGCAGGCATTGATGAAATTTCAAGCTTTGTTCTATAATGGAGGATTTGTTTTGGCTATGATTTTGAAGTTGTGGGATAGAGAAATTCGATTTGTGGCGTTTATTGAAAGAGAGGTGCAAGGAGTAAGGGTTCAGATGGGGGTGGGGGTTCGGATGGGGGTGGGGATGAAAGGCGGAGAGGTAGAAGTGGTTGGGATTCATTAGGGTTGGGATTCATTGTTAGAACTGGGAAGGGGAAGAGGAAGGGGAAGGGGAAGGGGAAGGGGAGGGGGTTATTTGAAAGTAAGAAATTTATTTAAACCCATTTGTCTTTGTAAAATGTTCTCACACTATCCTTGTTATGTTTTGACATTTTTACCCTAAAAAAATTAGTCATATGCGTGGCACATGATAACTTAACGGCAAAAAGTGGACGGCGTTAGCAATAGGTACCTCCGCTGCAAAAAAAAAAAGTTAAGGTATTTTTCATGGGTCAAAAAAAGAGATAAGTTACTAAACCCAAACAACCCCTATAGTTCAGGTACTTTTGGTGCATTTTTTCCTTTATTTTTTGATAAAATAAGTTAACCTTTGTAATCGATCTTTGATGCTTCGGTTTAGAGACAAATCCTGATCTTTCTTGGTTGTTAGGCGTTTTCTGATATATGTCAACGATTCATCGGAGCGATTCACCGGAGATAAATCATTCATAGCTTTTGATGGAGGAGTTTGTTGAGAAGTGATGTAATAGGTTGCAACGGAATTAAAATAAAATAGTAACCGGATAACAATTAACCGAATCAACGAATTCATTGACCCAATTCGAATCCACGAATTAGGGTTTGGCAAGAAAAACACCAAGATGATGAGATTCTTGAATAAACGAAGGAATCCACCTTCACGAAGGAATCCACCTTCAACAAGCTAAAAAGCTTCAAGGAATTAACCTCACAATTGCAAAGCAATCAATTAAATAATCAATGTCAACTCTAATTTTCGGATTACAATATGAGGCCTATTTTATAGTGCCCATAAAACTTGAAAAAAAAGTTAAAACCTTCTAAAATTACTCCTAACCTATATAGTAACCTAATAGAACTTAAAAACTATAAAATCTCCTCAAAATCTATCCTAGAAACCTCTAAAATTATCCTACTAAAAATAATGACGAAAATAATAATTAAAATACTATTTTCTCTTCTTTTCTTTCTCTTCCTCCACTACCTCCCTTTGAACCCATGACCAGATGGTAGTATGCAATGTATACCTAACCCATCTTGGCACATGAATGGTGGTAATAATAATTAAAATACTAATTACAACCTAACTAATAATAAAATACAAATATAATTATAATAGTTAATATAATTATATTCTCGGATTGCATCATTCACCCCCGCTTCAAAAGAACTCGTCCACGAGTTCATTCTGGAAATTTGAAGTCGACCATGCCACTTGAATAAATATGTAGAATAAACACGGGCTTTTCCGTGATTCAAAAAATCTGGGACGTCACGATGCAATGGCCTAAATACCCCAGGTCCGGGTGGGTGCTTGATGGGGTGCGGTCGTATCTGACACTCTAGTCCGGTCGGGTTGTGGACAATGTGGCACGGTCGTACACCAAAGGTGGCACGGTCGTGCACTTGCAGTCGAAAGTCTCTTAATGGCAGAATGTCGAGGTCCGGCCGGGTAGCTTATTTGGTCCGGTCGGACCTTTATTCCTGGGCTGCTTCCATCCCCACGGCTTCTTCCTTCTTTTCGTGGACACTGCCAAGCATGATTTGAGGTTCTTCTTCCTCCTTTTCATTGCAACTGTCTATCATGATTTGTGGTTCGTGAGGCACGGAATCGACGATAATCAAATCTTCCTCCACCACCACTTCAAGAAGGGGTGCCGCTGTCTTTGCTTTGACGGAGTCGTGCACACCATCGTCCTCCACCACCACTTCCATAAGCGGCTTCGCGGATGTCATTGTTGGAGCAAGATCTCGTTGGAAAAAAAATTCTTCCATAGCATCGAGTTCTTCGTCCAATAATCGACACTGTTTAGTCATATAATTTTTTATTTTACACCAATATTGAGCCTCCTCATAATACATGGATTGGTTTTCCCTGTCTTGAGCATCGCGTTCCTCTCTCCGAAATTTCTGCAAAGTCTTCAATGTTCGTGCATACTTGTTTTCGGTTGTCATCTTTCTCCTTGGATCGACCTTTTCTGACACCAACTGATGTAATAGGTTGCAGCGGAATTAAAATAAAATAGTAACCGGATAACAATTAACCGAATCAACGAATTAATTGACCCAATTCGATTCCACGAATTAGGGTTTGGCAAGAAAAACACCAAGATGATGAGATTCTTGAATAAACGAAGGAATCCACCTTCAACAAGCTAAAAATCTTCAAGGAATTAACCTCACAATTGCAAAACAATCAATTAAATAATCAATATCAACTCTAATTTTCGGATTACAATATGAGGCCTATTTTATAGTGCCCATAAAACTTGAAAAAAAAGTTAAAACCTTCTAAAATTACTCCTAACCTATATAGTAACCTAATAGGACTTAAAAACTATAAAATCTCCTCAAAATCTATCCTAGAAACCTCTAAAATTATCCTACTAAAAATAATGACGAAAATAATAATTAAAATGCTAATTACAACCTAACTAATAATAAAATACAAATATAATTATAATAGTTAATATAATTATATTCTCGGATTGCATCAAGAAGGGGTATGTTTGGCTAGTTGTTCGATCAACTAGTTTGTCGGACTCTGTCATGATGATGATTGTGATAATATTTTCTCAAAGTCTAGAGATATTATATATCATAAAGCTCTAATAACAATACCATGCATGACAGAATATGAAAAACCCAAATATACATTATGTATTATTTCGTCTTAAAGTTTACAGAGCTAGATGACTCATATTTATACTTACAACATATGAATCCTAATTCTAATAAGATTCTAATAAATCTACTAATTCTAATAACAAAATAACTCTAATTACAAATAATTCTAACTTAGGTGACTATTCTAATAAATCTACTAATTTTAATAACAGAATAATTCTAATTACAAATAATTCTAACTTTGGAAACTATTCTAAGTTGACTAGGTAACTAAATGGCTCAATAAGAGTCATCAACTTAGATAACTTTTCTCAATATCCTAACACCATCCCTCAAGTTGAAACATCTACAACGTAGATTTTTAACCTGCCAAAAAGAAATAAAAAGTTTGGCTAAATAATAATAATAATAATAATAATAATAATAATAATAATAATAATAATAATAATAGTAATAATAATAATAATAATAATAGTAATAATAATAATAATAGTAATAATAATAATAATAATAATAATAATAATAATAATAATAATAATAATAATAATAATAATAATAATAATAATAATAATAATAATAATTGTTATTTCTTGTAATAGATGCACTGACAGAAAAATGAGATGTGCCATCAGTTGTTGAGGCAGGTTTGAGAACATCATACTGCACATCTGACCCCACATCTTGCTGCAGCTGGTTGCTGCGTTTCTCGAATTGGACCATTCTGATCATTCTTTCCTTGTCCATTGATCCAGTCCCAAGCTGCACGTTGACAACGCCGGAATCTTCATCTTCTTCGACAAGTTGCACTTTGGCAACGCCATTTTCTTTCCATTCTTCGACATGTTTCTCATATCACAACGCCGACATGTTTCTCTTCTCGCAACGCCGACATGTTATTTCTTGCAACGTCAACATGTTTCTCTTCTTTTTCTTCAATCTTCGTTTTTAAAGTGAATGACACTTGATCATTGTTTTAAGGGTGACACTTAATAATTGTCTTTAAAGTGAACGACATTTAATTATTTAGAGGATGGAAGTCATGTTAATATGACTAATCAACGTTTTTAGAGTGAACGACACTTAATTATTGTTTTTATTGTGAACGACACTTAACCATCATTTTTAGAGTGAACAACACTCAATCATCGTTATTAAAGTGAACGACACATAACATGGAAGGAATGTTATTATGGTTGATGTGGTGGCCAAACCATCACTATGGTGGTGGCCGGAATATTTGAGGAGAGATAAATCTTGCTAAAGCGAAAGACAATAGATACCTTTTTTTTTTTTTTTGATAAAATAAGTCAACTTTTGTAATCGGTCCTCGATGCTTCAATTTAGAGATAAATCTTGATCCTTCTTGGTTGTCAGGCGTTTGTTGGAGATAACCACCAACGATTCACTAGAGCGATTCACTAGAGATAAAGTATTCAGATGTTTTGATGAAGGAGTTTGTTGAGAAGGGCTATGTTCAGCCAATTGTTTGGCCGGTTGTTCGATCATCTAGTTGGCCGGACTCGGTTATGATGATGATTGTGATAATATTTTCTTAAAGTATAGAGATGTTATGTATCATAAAGCTCTGATACCATGAAAGATTATGGAGAACCCAAATATATATTATGTATTATTTCGTCTCAAAGTTTACAAAGCTAGATGACTCATATTTATAAGTACAACATATGAATCATAATTTTAATAGGACTCTAATAAATCTTCTAATTCTAATAACAATCTAATTCTAATTATAAATAATTCTAACTAAATTAATTAACTATTCTAAGTTGACTAGATAACTGAATACTCTCCTAAGTTGCTTCAATAACAGTCACCAACTTAGATAACTTTTCTCAACATCCTAACATGGTATCAAAGCCATCGATTTGATGGCCTGGTTACCGTTATCGCTTCCGCAATGAAGCTGTCGTTGCCATGATCGGCAGCATGGTGGAGAACAAACACATGGTGTGAGGAGCCCTTGGAAAGTCTCTTCGGTACATAATGTGGGGGACAAAGACGTTGCTACTAGGACCTGTCATGTCGACAAAGAAGAAGAAACTGGCACTGCACAAGTGTAGCACAGCGAAGAAAGAAAAATCAGGTTGCGTGAATAGGAGCATGTGTCGAAGAAATCCGTCTTCGTGAATAGCAGCCTGTGTTGAGTAGTTCAGACACTTGTATGATCATTGTTACACACAAGTGAATGAGACAAAAAAAATAAATCTTTTACCAGTTTTAATATTCATATTGGCAAGTTGGGTATCTACGTTGTAGATACTCCAACTTGAGGGTGGAGTTGGAGATCGAGTTGGATCGAGATTGAGATCAAGACGGAAACGAACGAGATATGCTAAGCTATGCATATATCATTGCTGAGATTATCTGAAGGTTATGACCAAATCAAATCATATCTTCTCAAATATGGCCGGATATGCGCCAATATCTTTTTGTGTATAACTGATATGCTTTCCATACTTAGCCGATAGGTTTGTGTATATAAAGGGACTTATGATTTCTTGAAATGAATAAAATGAAATATTATACTTTCTCCATCATACTTTAACAGTTACTGACATGTCGCTGACGCAGTAGTGCCATGTAGCAGTCTTGTTAGGTTTTTTTTAAGCCGTAAATTAAAAATAATTCATTGCAGAATTGACAATGTATCTAAAAATGTTACTCATATCCGTCACTAACGAGTACATTGCATTACTTGAAAATTTAAATTAGGGGAAAGTAAGTTGAACATTTTAATAATTATTCCATGGGTTAGTCAAGTTGGGAACATTAGAAAGGTGGGAACATTAGAACCTGTTTGGAAAGGGCAGTAGATGGAATGGAATGTGGAAGGCACCAAGAAACACAGTTATAGTGTACTCCAAGATTAGAAGAATAATACATGTGGGAAGAGGAAAGCAAAAGAGAAAACGCGCATACAATTTCACATGGACAACACCATTACCATTACCATTGCCATGATCATCATCTCTTACATTAATCCTCACTTTTCACAGCTCATCACCTCTCTCTACTTCCCTACTACCAAATAGCAATATATTTATATTCCCATTAGTTAATTTGAAATATAAAGGAAAGAGACTGATAATAGGGACATAGAACTGCTCCAGCGCCAGATCAGGCTCCAATGGGGCGCTGAAAATTGCCACGCCTCTCCTGTTTGCATATCAACGTTTAAAATGATTTTGATCTGATATATCAAATTGATCTTAACCGTCCCTTACTAAACAAAGAAACACATAAAAATCGTGTCACTTTCCCATTCTATTGATAGGGGATAGGTTTTGAATTTCATGTGCCGTGCTTTTATTTATAATAGGGTATGTAATTTTATGACTTATGTGTACCATAATGTATGGAATTTTTGTGTTTTATGTAACATAATGCACTAACTCTGTCTCATTTATATTGTCCATGTTTGATTTTTTTTTTTATTTTTTTTTATCAACACAAGCGAACTTTGACCAACCAATAATGTCAATTCAATCATCCTAGTAAAATTTTAAAAGTTGTTATTGATAAATTATTAAGTAATCTATCATTAACATATTTTAGAATTTCACTCAGATAATTGATTAGACATTAATGTTTGGTCAAAGTTCACTTGTTTTGGCTAAAAAAAAAATCAAACATGACCAATATAATGGGACGGAGGGAGTATGTAGTTTTTATGGCTCTTTATTTTTTTTATGTAGTCTTTATGGTTCTTAATTCTTATAATGGATTTATGTACCAATGTAGACGTGTCCAAAATCTAACCGGAACCGGCTAACCGGAGGTTTTTTAACCGGTCAAAACCGGTCAAACCCGGCTAACCGGTTAACCGTGAACCGTCTCAACCGTCAACCGTATTTTCAAGGTTCGGTTAAGGTTAGTCCATTTTGATAACCGTCAACCGGCGGTTATAACCGGGAAGCTAACCGCCGGTTCAACCGTCTATACTAACCGTCAGTTTCTTACCATTTTCGAGTTAGTTTTAAGAATTACAGTCAGTTTTTTTAACAATTTCAGTCAATTTTTTAACGATTTCAGTTAGTTTTCTAACAAAATTGGTGTTTTTATTTCATTTTCAGTTAGTTTCTTAATGATTTTTAGTCAGTTTTCTAACAAAATCCTAAAAAACTGTTTCTTTTTAAAATAAAATAAATAAATAATTGAAAAGGTCTCATAACCGGGTTAACCGGCAAAACCGGGTTAACCGGTTTAACCGTTAACCGGATAACCGTAACCGGATGTGGCGGTTAGAAGGTTACTCCACGGTTAGGGATTACCGGTAAAATTAACCGGCGGTTATAACCGGCTAACCGGCGGTTAACCGGCATGGACACGTCTATACCAATGTGGTTTATGGCTCGAGTTATCAGGCATTAAGTCATAATAAAAACTTTAAAAAGACATAAATATGATATGTTGGTATATAACATTATACAGAAAACATGAAATACTCCTTCCGTCCCAAAATGATTTTCACATTTGACTATTCAAACTTTTTAAGGATATAAACACTTGTTTTACTAGTCATGTTACGTTTATGCACATTTAAGCTCAAATTGTAGAAATGAATTTTTTTTTTGGAACAATGAAAAATGGCAAATGAAAAAATCATTTCGAGACAGAATTTCAGGACAGAGAGAGTATAAAAGAAGGAAGTGGGGAATGTTTCTTTGGGTGCAAATAATGAGGAATAATGCTAGCTATAATATACATATAAGTTAGGGGTCACAAGCAAAGGCACGTGGTGTCTGATGTTGTGATTCTTTCTAGTTAATAAACAAGTGATTTGAAGTTCCAACTTTCCAGTAATACAGTTGAGACTCAACCCAGCTGTTGATAGCTGTCCCAATCTTCTTCCCCCCATGTGACCCCACTATCATATCACCTCTCCTCCAATCACACGGATTCAAGCCCAGTTGCAGTCCGATTACACAGAAGACAGATAATTATAGTGAATGTAGGGTCGTTATAGTCTGACTACGCAAACTACACAAAAGTATGATATTTACAATAAATGAGTTACATTTTATAGTATCATTGAGTTATATTTTATAATAAGATAATTATATCGCAGTTTGATTGATGTGCTGTAGAATTGTACTCGCCAATTCTCAATCACACACAAGATAGAGAGAGAGAGAACACATAGTAACATGATCTATGATTATGTTTTTGTGGTGTACTTTCCCATCACATTGCATGTTCTCTACTCTATTTTTGTAGTTTGAGTCATGTGTATATATAAGGGTCAATAATGTGAAGATTGTAGTTTGGTTTGGTTGGTTTGTTTTGAGCTCAAATCTCTCTCTCTCTCTCTCTCTCTCTCTCTCTCTCTCTCTCTCTCTCTCTCTCTCTCTCTCTCTCTCTCACTCACCTTAGCCCAAGGAGTGTAAAATGGCACCATTACCTCCTAAAGTCCCAAACTCCATCACCCCAAATTGGCCTCATGACAATATCATATCTAACCACCAAAGAATGCCATCATCCCTAGAAAACTTACTACCACCAAACCCCACCACCACCACTCAACCCCCATCATGGGTAGACGAATTCCTCGACTTCCCCTCCTCATCAAAACGCGGGTCCCACCGCCGTTCCATTAGCGACTCCGTCGCGTTTCTCGAGATGCCTAATCCGATGGCTATGGATGAAGAATGTCGAAAATCGTTCAAGACTAATAATAATAACAACGGTGGTGGTGGCGAGTTTGACCGGTTTGATGAGGACCAGTTCATGTCAATGTTCATCGACGAAACGGGGCCCACAATGTCGTGCTCTAACCCATCCTCACCGTCGGATCACAACAGCATTAACGACGAGAAACAAGCACCGTTTGATCAGCAGATCATGATGCAGCAGCTGAGGAGTGAAGCTGAAGAGGAGGATAGTCTCCATGCAAATTTTGATGGTTCTGATGACAAGATATATGACCCCAAAAGAATTAAGAGGTACTCCCTCCGTTTCAAAATACATGATGTTTTAAGTGTTAATTTTTGTTCCAAAATACTCGACGTTTTACTAATTTCAATGAATATTTACTCTTGTTTACCTATAGTAACTTATTCATTAATTGTAAGCTATCTCTTATGTAAGTATTTAATTGTCTAGAAAATTGGAATCTGTTAGGGGTATAAAAGTTTTTTTAATATATATTAATTGCATTTTTTTAATATGCGTGAAGAAGTCTAAAACGACATGTATTTTGAAACAGATGGAGTAATTAACTACAGTACATTTTTATGTACATACCTGTATCATTAAGATCCGATCACTCTGAATTATTAAGGTTGATGTCATACTAATGTTATATATACGCGTGTTGATTAGTTTTTACTAAAACCAGTCCGCTGAAATGACTAAATTGGTTATTTGTTAATTACTTTTTTTTTTCTGGGCTATATTAGAATACTGGCGAACAGACAGTCTGCACAGAGATCACGAGTGAGGAAGCTACAGTATATATCAGAGCTGGAGCGGGGCGTTAACTCGCTACAAGTATGTTGTAATTAAACGTTTCTTATTTTCCTAATTGATGAGATACTTGTATGAATTATTATTATTATGATAATATTAATTCGTGCAATAAAATGAAAATAATTTACAAAAATGTTTGCAGGCAGAAGTATCAGTGTTGTCACCGAGAGTTGCATATTTGGACCACCAAAGATTGGTTCTAAATGTGGATAACAGTGTTCTTAAGCAGAGAATAGCTGCTCTTTCCCAAGACAAACTTTTCAAAGATGGTATAATTAATCAATTATTCACTTATTATATAGTGTAAATTTTATAATACGATATCATATTGTGGGTGGCGCGGAACAACATCGTGGGCCGTTAGTCAAGGCATAGCTTGTTAATTCCCGATGTGGGATAATGTCTCTATCTAACAGAAACTTATGGCCTAGAAAATGGAAAAAAAAATGTTAATGTACATAATTGTTGTATATGTGTTGTAGCTCATCAGGAGGCACTGAAGAAGGAAATTGACAGATTGAAGCAAGTTTACTACCAACAAAACCTAAAGAAAATGGAAAATAGCGCATCTAAATCTCAGTCTCCTATACCCGATTCCCATGGTTTCCCAAAGCAGGTAAAGAAGATCTAATTTACATGCAATATTACTCTTATATACTCTCTCCGTCCCAAATATTTCTCACTTTTTTTCATTATTATATAAAAGTACTTTGAGCAATAAATTTAGTTAATGTTGTTATTTTAATGAATTTTAAACTTTGATAATGATATACATCGTTATAAATACTGTTAATAATAATTTTAAAATTTTATTAGGATAATTAAAATAATTTAAAATAATTGCTCAAATTATGCTCGTATCGATAAAAATATTAGAAAGATAATTTTGAGACGGAAGAATCCCTCCCAACAGAACAGAAGCAAGACTTCTTTCATTTTTGATCCGTTCCACCACAAGTGAGACGGCCAAAATGGAAATGTTAGTAATACGTATATATTCACCCTACCTCATCATTTATCTTCGCTCATTCCCTCTCTTCATAATACACCACTCAATTTATTTAACCAACACTATTATTTACCCTACTTATTTTCTCTTTTTATTTTCTACAACAAATATACTCCCTTTTACTTAATAAGGTAGGGTGGCTTAAAATCTTAGAAGAAAATATGTGAATTGATCAAAATCTGAAATATTGATGGCAGGTAGCTATTTAAGTATGAAGCATGCACGTGATCTACTGCTGGAGCTCACATGTTGATCACCAAAAAATGTGGACCACTTTTGATTATCTGGATTCTGGACACTCCAAATACAAATAATAAATAAACAAAAAAAAAGATGGACAGATCTGGAAAATTGCCTTGGCTGCTGTTGTATTTATATGTATTTTTCTTTTCAGCTTTCTATTTTTTTAAATTATCTTTAAAAAAAAATTGTTTCAAAGGTAATAGTGGTTTGTGTTATGATTTGTATGGTTAACTTTTTTGGCCCTTTTTTTTTTTTTTTTCTCAATGAGGTGTGATGTAGTAATTCAATTTCGTGTGATTAGAATAACGGCAACCCCAAAATTGTAAATATTAATTCTTGGTTGTAGATAACATTTGTTTGTTCCATTAAATCGCTCATATTTTTTTTAAAATTATTTTCTATGTTTTATTATTTCAATAGTTATTCTAAAATTGGTTTCTGAAACAAAAATTATTTCAAAATAAAATTACTCCCTCCGTGTTGGAGTAAGTGTTCACCCCTTCATGTGCACGTGATGTAAGTGTTGTAAGAATGAAAAGTGAGGTAAGAGACAGAAGGTAGGGTAGATAATAGTAAGTTGATTGGTGTAAAGTAAAGTATGAGAGAAAATGAGTGAGAGGAATAGTAAATATTATTTGTCGTTGTAGGAAAGAGACATTTACTCTGCGAGAGACTAAAATGAAGGAGTTGGTCTCCTGCGAGAACAAGTTAGACCAGTCTCATAGTAACGACGGGTCAACCAATGACCCGGGTATTATTTTTTTTATTTTTTTCCGTCCGTTAAAAGTAATACTTACTATAACTATATGTAACAACTGTGTTACTTATAAGTAACATTGTTTATAAGTAAATGTAAAACCTGTATTACAAAAAAAATCGTTCATTTTTCTCATCTTTCAGCTGTAATACTAACTATAATAGTATTTTTGCAGAATAAAAGAACTAGAGTATTTTAATTTTATTTTTTGAAATAAAGTAATATTTGAAAAATAACATTTTATACACATGAATGTAATTGTTTGTATAAGTAAAATGTAACACTTTGGTTGACAAAATTGTAACACATTTCTATAGATAATGTAAAACTTTATCATGTATCATAATAAATTGAACCGTCGATCTAAAAGTTTTCGCAAGCGTTCTTGGTCGATGTTATTTGAAAATATATGGATATACTTATTATACAAGTAAACATAACTATTTTTAGACAAAATATAATACTTTTTTATTAAATATGTAACACTTTACACTTTGGTAAAAGAAATTATAGTATAATTTTTTATATAATAGTGTTACATTCATTTATAGAAATTGTTACTTTATGATTTTTACAATGTTACTTAAACAAATGTTTTTAGTTCTAAAGTGTAAAGGGTTGTAGTATTACTTTTCTATACATATGTATTACATTAACGTATAAACACTGTTACATATAAGTGACACATATGTTACATTTAGTAACAATAAGTACTCATTCCGTCTTTTTAGTCTGGTCACTTTTTGTCATATTTGGTGTCTCATTTGATAGTTCACAACCAGGGGCGGATCTAGGTCCTTTGAGGAGGGTGGTTGGACCCCCTGACTTTTATAATTTTTACAAATTTACCCTTTACAATTTTCAGATTTACTATATTAAGCCTTCTGAAAAGGAAAATTCAGGGGGTCTAGATCCGCCAGTGTAATCACAACCCCAAAAAGAAAAGTTTATATTATTCTTTGTTCAATGAGACTCACTTGTTATACTCGCAACAACTATCTCACTCACTATTCCAACCCCACTCACATATCACATCACACTTTTCATACTCACAACACTCACTCAACTATTAATATTTAATACTTTTCCTTAAAACCCGTGCATTGGTCAAAGTGTGAACAAACTAAAAAGACGGAGAGAATATTACTTTTGGCAAACGAAAAAACACACACAAAAAAAAAACATTGTTACTTTTCTATACATATGTATTACTTTTGTGTATACAAACTGTTACATATAAGTAACACGTTTGCTACATTTTATTATATTAAGTACTCCCTCCGCCCCAAAACACATTGCACTAATTTTCTTTTTGGGTGTCCTATTAGTAAGTCTCATTTCTAAAATGTTCAAAATTTATTATTTTTCTATTCTCCATACCCCACTTGTGATACTCACATACTTAATTTTGGATCTCACTTGTAAATCTCATTCAACTTATCCTACTCGCAACCTCTTTCTCGCTCACAATACTTTTGAATTTATATACTCCTTCCTTAGTCCCCGTGCATCTTCAAAATAGTGCAAGGTGTTTTGGGATGGAGGCAGTATTACTTTTAGCACAATTTTTTTTTTAATTTCTTTTTTTAGACCCTGAGTCGTGGGTCTGGGTCATAGGTCAAAAATACACCAATAACTTGGACCCATAATCCTATCTTTACTATGAGACGGGTTATAGTGTTCTCATATAATATAATATAATACTAACCTCCGTCTCAGCTTAATGTGCACTGTTTGATTATTATTTTTGTCAATTCAATTGATCTTTGACCATAATTTTATGAAAATCTAGATATCTCTATATGCAATTCTATAAAATGTTATTGATATTATTCGTAATGATGAAACAATAACAAGTTTTAAAATTGCTTATGAATATCAACATTTTCATAAAATTATGGTCAAAGTTTGATTGAATTGACCAAATTAATAGAGAAAAGTGCACGCTCTCAAACTGAGGTTAGTATAAGTTTTCCCCAAAATGAAAGGGTCGACAGACACTATGGGATGGTGGAGTACTATTTTTATACGCAAAAGTGTGGTAAGTCGAGCATTAGGTAATACCTACTAGGTATACCAAATTATGAACATAACAGGCTTCGGCCTACGAACCAAGCCCGCCTTCAGCCTGCGGAACGACATGTTTGATATTTTCTCTTGCAGCCGATTTTTGGCCTGCCGGCAATCCAAACTGTTTGGCCCGTTTCACCTTTTTCTTTTTTAAAATGGTTAATAACAATTTAGACCTTAAAGTGATATACCTCCCTTTCAAACGAACCCTGATGTTTTTTTTTCGTCAGATCAGACCTTGATGTGAAAAATACTCGCCAGATAGCACCTTTTTTACGGAATTCGTTAGAAACTCAGTTTAAAAGCATGTGCCATGCACATGACTAACAAAATTGGTTAGTTTGAAGTTGAAATTTCTTTCAAAATAGCATATTTTAAAACTGAGGTGATAGCTAGACAAAAAACTTAAATAAATTGTTTTTCAAAAATAAGAAAATTTAAGAGAAACATATATTCATTATCTTCAAAAATTCAATTTACCATTTATTTTAAATAAAACCTTAAAATAAAATAAATTAATAATCATCTATTTTCAATTTTCATCTATTTTTTTAAAGATAAAGAAATCCAATAAATACTTTTTTTAGTTTACCAATTTTGTGCAATAAAAAAAGTTGGATAAATATGTTCACCAATTACAAAGGCTTGTAAAAAGTTAATTTATTTTTCAAATAATAAATTTATTTCCTGTTTTAAAACAAAACATTATTTAAAAATGACATAAAAAATACATTTTAATAAATTAGAAATGTTATCCTGGCCAAACTGAAGACATGTTCATAGGTTCATTTCAAGCTGCTGCAAATGGGTTTTCAAGCTTATTGAAATCAACTTCAATAACCGCAACCACCACCATTGTACTGCTGCAACCACCATAATCACCACCAAGCCACCACAACCATCCGGCCAACAATTTATCTTTTTGATTCTAAAAAAATCAATAAAATCAAATAACATTCAAATATCAAAAATTATTAGCACAAAATCAATTTTCTCCAAATCTGGTTTCATTTGAATATGCTTGAAACTTACTAATCTTCATATTTGTAACACACTACCGAACCAAGCCACCAAATCGAGAATCAAATGGATTTTCCAGAACAATTCTCGAAAAGATTTTCAAAACACAACCCATTTGTCGACTGAAGAACGAATTTTTCAAATTGGGAGGACGCCGTCGGCGACCACCATCATCTCCACCGCCACCGACGCTTCTATAACCACCACTAATGCAGACAACTCAAATTCATAATAGCAGTCTCACAAAATCTGATAAGCCAAAATAAAATCATCCGAAAATCTACAAATTTGAAAATTCTTTAATATCATGAAGGCCAAAATATGTTTAGCCCCCCTAAGTATCCACCTATTCCCACTTTGCACCCTCGCGCGGATTTTGTCCCAAAGTGGCACCTTAAGTATCCCCCGTCCCACTTTTGCCCCCTACCACGTAACGGTGTTAGAAATTTAACGGAAAATGATCATGTGCATATCATGTGAGGGTTATTTTGGTCAATCACTTTACCTTTTAATGCTTATTTAATTTATTTTTCTATTTAAATATAAAGACATTATTAATTAAAATAAAATAGTACTATGTTATTTAAAATAAAAATTTTATGTATACTAGCAAATAAAAATATTAAAATGTCATATATTAAAATTATTTTCTTTTTGTAATAATGAAAGAATATATTTGAAGTAAAAAAAAAAGAAAAAAAATAAGGGAAGAACTCATGTGCTGTCCATGTTCATGTCCCCTTAATCTCCCCCAAAACCCACGTCAAATACCCCCTCCCTTTACCCACCATTGTTCACAACATATCTCCCATTTCTGCCAACAATCTCACCCCTCCCCTCTTTCCTCCCTTGTGACCCAGCCGCGTTCAAATCAATTCAAGATCAAGAAATCCCCAACTCCGCCATCTCTCAATCTCTATAAGTCGACGCAGCCAAACTCACTCGCCGGAGATTTTACTCAGTCGTTGTTGGTCAGGCCAACTCCGGTCGTCCTCCTCTGCACAGATCTGGCCCAACAACACAGTATAATGAATCTGAATTTCTTGATTTTGATGTGAAAATTGAATTTGAGTTTCAAGCAAAATGAAAATCCCCAAATTCGAGATTTGAGTGCCCATGTCTGCTAAATTTTGTATCTCTCAAATCAGCGAGACTTTTTCTATCTCTCGATCGAACCCAGGAAATTATCCCCAAATCGATTCAATATACTCAATCCACTAAACAGAGCATGGGATATTCACCGGAGCTGAATTTCCGCTATTAATTCACAAGATATGACTTTTTTTCAATAATTTTGAATCTTTGATTTTTGGGAAATTGTTGGTTGTGGTGGCTAGATTCGAGTAATTTGCAGTCGTGGTGGCCGGATTTCGGGAGACATGGTGGTGCCGGCCGAATCTGAGTTGTGGTTGTCGGAATCTGGGTTGGGGTGGCCGGAATCTGGGTTGGGGTGGCCGGAATCTGGGGAAAATGGGTGGTGCTTATGAACTGTTGGTGAGTTGTCTGGGAAGATGTTGATTCCCACAACCAACAACAAATTGACATCTGTGCCCTTCTATTTTCAAAGAAAATGACTAAATAATCCCTCACATGACTTGCACATGATCATTTTCCGTTAAATTTCTAACACCGTTACGTGGTAGGGGGCGAAACTGGGACGGGGGATACTTAAGGTGCCACTTTGGGACAAAATTCGCGCGAGGGTGCAAAGTGGGAATGGGTGGATACTTAGGGGGGCTAAACATATTTTGGCCTATCATGAAAATGTGAAAAACCCACATTGAGGGTTAATCAATAAACCGAAAAGCCGGATGGATCTGGATCGTGAGACCTTCAATTCCCTTATTTTAGGCACTATTTCGATCTTGCCATGGTGTAAGTGGGTTAGGGTATCAAATGTGACGGAAACTCTAGAATTGTAATGGAAAGAAGAAAGACTCCTTGGGAGAAGATGGGTGAGGATAGGGATTGATGTTGAATGAAAAGGGTCAGGGAAAGGGGACGAACACTTTGGCGGCTGGGGAGGGGGCGAATGTGGCGACGGGGGAGGGGACGGTGGGAGTTGGAGATGGCGTGAGAGAGAGAAGAAAAAGATTTGATTTTTATCTTTTTCATTCCCAGATCACAGTTGGAGCTTAGTTTTTTTTTTTTTTTTTTTTTTATCTCTTTTAAGTTTAAAAATTTTCACTAAACCCTTAGTAGCTAATGTTAATGACAAAACCCATCCAGTTCGATAGTCACGTGCAACACACATGATACTTAACTGACTTTTCTAACGAAAATCGTCAAAAGGGCCTTAACTGGCGAGTTTTTTTACACGTCAAAGTCTGATCTGGAGGATAAATAACATCAGGGTTCGTTTGGAAGGGTGGTATATGACTTCAAAGTCTAAATTGTCATTAACCCTTTTTAAAACATGTACTACAATCCTTTCTTTTTCAAAAAAGGGTTAATTGCAATTTAGACCCTGAAGTACCATACCACCCTTCCAAGCGAACCCCGATGTGTTTTTTTGTCAAATCGGGTCTTGATGTTTTTAAAACTCGCCAGTTAAGCATTTTTGACGGATTTCGTTAGAAAGTTAGTTATGTAGCATGTGCCATGCACGTGACTAACGGAATTGGGTGACTTTGAATTGCTATTAGCTATTAAGGGGTTAAGTGAAAATTTTGAAACTTAAAGGATTAAAAAGTATTAATATATAAGCAATAAAGAAATGTATAATTTTATTCTTTTCATGGCAAAAAATACTTCCTCTGTCCCTAAATGAGTGTCCATTTTGAAGAAATCTTTGTCCCAAAATGAGTGTTCTTTTTTATAACACAACTTTGTACCTAAATATATTTTTTCAAAATTTTTTTCACCGGTCATTTTATACTTGCAAAACTAAATATTTGGAAATAAGATTACAAGATAATATATGAATCTTTGCCACCAAATTGTACAAAGAGTTGAGATTTTCAGATGTCCCTTAAAATAAAATTTGGACACTCATTTAGTGACAGAGGGAGTAATTTTTTTTATTATTATTTAAAATCAGTTCATTTCAAAAAAAATAATCTTAATTGGATATAATGCACCTTTTTTTTAATAAATAATTATCTATTCATAATTGCCAAAAACTTATTGAATTATTCACTGAAAATTCCCTGTTTTTTTTTTCTCTCTCCAGGCTTGGGTTTGTTGAACCAAGAGTATCCATTCCAATCACTGCCGCTACCACGCCGCATCACCACCACTGCACCACCACCAACCCCATCAAATTTAATACATAAATCATCACCACCCACCACCACTGCCATCACTACCGTCTAATACCACAACCGCCACCAATAACCACCACTAAGCAACAAGAAATCAAGAACAACTGTAATTCAAAATCAAACCCATAAGATATATTAAAAATGTAACACCGGTTACCTGATTTAACAAAACTCATTTTCCCTAGTGTTAGATGAATGACAGAAAGTGAGAGTGTGGCCGAGTTCGGAAAAAAACCAAATCCTCCCCCCCCCCCCGTTTTTCTCTCTATCACCGGACCTCTTCTTCTAAATCGACGGCTGAAGTCACCACCAGCTCCGTCAACCATCACCCAATCCTCAGCTCAATTCCCCTTTTCCAACACACCTCTTGGCCACAACCCGTATCAGCTCATCTCCTCTGTAATGACGCCAGATCGCACCACTCACGGCCAACATAGAACTCCGGACACAGCAAGCCATCTCCGATCATATCCTAAACAAGCCCCTGCTCTAAACGGGAAATTAATCACGCCACAAAAAAAAACAAAAAATGAATCTTGGATTCTTGATTCAAAAACGATCTGGGATTTCTTGATTCAAAAAACCAAAAAATGAATTTGGGGATTTTGGTTTAGAAATTGAATTCGGGGTTCAAGAAAAATGAATCTGGGTATAATGAATCTGGGTTTCTTGATTTTGATGTGAAATCGAATTTGAGCTTCACACAAGCCTAGGTATTGCGACCTTCGTCGTTGCAATTGTCCGGCGACCTTCTTGGTTAGCTCTCTGTTTTTTCCCAGAAATTTAGTTGGCTGGGCTTAGTTTCAGTGTTTGATTTGGGTTCGAATCCATATTTCAAGTTGATTTATGTGTTGGTAGTGGTGTTGATAATTATGGACTCGTAATTGGGGTGGAATTGTGGTGGTGGTGTTGATGGTAGTGGTGGTGGTGGATTGGTGGTAGAGGAAGAAAGAGAGCAGAGACGACGAACTGGGAGGGATAGATGACTGCGGGGGAGGTAATCGTCGGCGTGAGGCGGCGTTCGTTCGCCGACGATGGCGATAAACAGAGAGAGATAGGGAGAGAGAGAGATGACGGCATAGTGATTTTTGGGAGAGAGAAAAGTGGGAGATATAACTTATATATTTTTGTTCCTTCCCCTTATTTTTAGACTATGTCATTTATAACCCTTAAAACTTAATAGCAATTCAAAGTCACCCAATTCCATTAGTCACGTGCATGGCACATCCTACATAACTAACTTTCTAATGAAATCCGTCAAAAAGGCCTTAACTGGCGAGTTTAAAAACATCAAGACCCGATTTGACAAAAATAACACATCGGGGTTCGCTTAGAAGGTGGTATGGTATTTCAGGGTCTAAATTGCAATTAACCCTTCAAAAATAAACCAGGTCCATGTCAAATGAACTATTTAATCAAAGAACTCTAAAACCATCTTTAATGGATTAGTCTAGAGATGACACTATCTCTTCAAAGTTGTGCAATTTTTTACACCAAATATCTTTTATAATATTCATCTATCGCTTTAAATCTTGTATCAGAAACAATTTAAAAAAAATAATATCTTGTTATTTAGAAAAATATCTTCATTATTCGTGCATTTCTTAACATTGAAGGCCTTTTTCTAAATAGAGGGTGAAATCTTATGATTAAGATTTATATACGTTTCGCTTGCTTTTACATTAGACATTTGATAATTTCATCTCTAGATACATGTTCCTGTGCCCAAAGACCTTAGCCGAAAAAACGTACGACAAACCTCACGTTCGTTCATTGTTTTTCAAGTTATGCAAGCTTTGCTTTCCAGCTATCTGACACGTAGGACCGGCCTCCCCGATCAACAATTTTGGCTCCATCATTTTTGTTCTTTGCCAGAAACTCTTTCTACGTAACTTGAAAATTTCAGGAATCTTGAAAATTCACAAATTTTATTTATGGCCTCTCAATAGAATTGGTTTGATCATGGGAGTCACACCAATAATGTGGTTCCAAGTGTATTTGTGGCGCCCGAAGATGACCGTATATGCCACCGCCGCTGGTGGGAAATCGAAGATCCCTCCCGCTCCAGTTTCTGACTGCGTTCTTCGTTCTCAAGAGAGTGGGATTAGAAGTCATTAGGGAAACACTATCGCCCAACAAGTTGCGGCCCTTGCAGGAAAGCGCACGACCAACAACGGGGGGCTTAGCCACTTACGCCTGTCGATCTTTTACCGTTCTAAATGAGAGAGTAGGTGCTAGCTGTTGGGTTTCGGAGTAACATGCTCAGCGAAATTAAGCATTTAAAATTTATGAAACCCAAAGCCCATAGATCCATTCATATGATTAAGTCAATACAATATGATGAATACTAGAATACTAACCCTTGATACCTTTGATTTTGCAACCTTGAATTCGATGGAGGCTTGAAACCTTGATCACGAACATAGTAAGAATCACGAACTTTGAAGATGATAAGTTTCACCCTCTAGGGTATCCACACCACGAACGAATATCAAGAACACTTGATCTTGGTTGCTAGACCAAAATGTGAAACACGTTTTCACAATTAATATGAACTATATGGAATTTTATTTGTGTATTAGTTTGTTCTTCAATCTAGGATGTCTTACAACAAAATAAAATCTCTCTCAAACTCTTTGAGATTTGCACAAAAGCATTAGCTTTGATTCTGGCCGAATTTTGCTGTTTATATACAAGTTAGACCTATTCCAAATAGGAAACTTGAGTCTAAACCCGTCCAAAATTCTTTCCAAATCAAATCAGGAACCAGTCCCGACATGGTGTGCGGCCGCCCAAAACAACCTGTGCGACCGCACATCTATCTGGAAGGTTCTGGTACTTTTTGAGACAAGTTGTGCGGCCGCCCAAACCCTTTTGTGCTGTCGCACACCTGCCCCAGATTTCCCTAATTTCCAAATTCCTCCAAAGTCATTCGACTCAATATTCTGATATAGTCCTTATTTAAGATTCGTTCTATTGTGTGTGACCCTCTAGGATTATACTAAGTTGGCAATGGGTTCAAATATGAAACCATAAGATATGATTAGGTTCTAGCAAACCGTCATACCTACCCAAATAGTATAACTAGATACAAGTTCGCATTCCTTTAGAACATGTCATAATCCCTTTGTCCACGATGTCATTGAACACAAGTCATGGTCAATAAGTCAACTTGTATTGTTCAATACTTTCTCTATTCCGAATATGTTGATAATCCAAATGACATTGATCCAATCAATCCATTTGAGTTTGGCCAAACATTTCACCAACATCATTCCTTCGAGGGGCCCAAGCTTATCTCTCCGAAGAAGGACAAATCCAATTAGCTTATTATTCTTCCCTACGTGAATCCGTTTATGCCAATCATACCCTTTATAACTACCGTGTTAAGACAGCGTTTGAATATGTCAAACATAATCTTCATCAAGTGGAAGACTATAATAACTTCATGTCTAAGGATTCAAATGACATAACTAATATGAGATTTATATATGACATGGACCATGACATAAATCTCATACAGCGGGTCATGTCCAGTACCTTGTTCCAAACAAGTACCTATAAATCTAACATGATCATCCCATGATCATTTAGCCTTTATACTAGTGCTTAACAAGCTCTAGGGACGAAGATTATTATAAGCAAACATGAGCAACAATAATATCTTATTATCTCTTTATCATCATTAATAAAATGATAACTTATACAACGTTTAACAAACGTGCCTAGGGCACCAACACGAACAATCTCCCACTTGCCCTAAGCCCAATCTCTAGGTATCCAATACCCATGGACCCAACATGACCATCATGTTTAGCTTGTGGAAGTTCCTTTGTTAGCGTGTCCGCAACGTATCATTACTTGGTACTTTGCATATATTTACGTCTCCCTTATCAACGATTTCTCGAACGATAAGAAAACGCCTAAGTATGTGTTTGGATGGGATGTGCTCTTGGTTCCTTTGCTTGATTCAATAGCACCACTATTATTACTAATAAGGTCTATTGGATTAGCAATACTAGGAACCATCTCAAGTTCTCCAACGAACTTCTTATCCAAACAGTTTCCATCGCAGCATCCAATGCAGCAATATACTTAGTTTTAGTCGTAGAAATTAATGACTGTATTCTGCTTGGAACCATTCCAACTTACAGTTCCACTATTTGACATATGCATAAAACCTGATTGCGATCTATTATCATATTTGTTGGTTTGGAAGCATGCATCCGAGATTATCTTCCATACCTTCAAAGATCATAAACGAATCTTTAGTTCTTCTAAAGTACTTTAAGAATCGCTCTCATAGCCATCCAGTGAATCTCACCGGTGTCGGATTGATATCTACTCGTCATGATCCAAGCATTAGATATATCCGGCTTAGTACTTATCATGGCATCATGGATCCAATTGCCGAAGCAAATGGCATCTCATTCATTTTCTTCATGCTCATCTTTTGTCTTTAGGACATTGAGTCTTGCTTAGAGAAACTCCATGTAACACTGACAAATGGTCTTCTCTTAGAATTTTCCTTGCGGAATCTCTTATGACTTTGTCAATGTATGTACATGGCTTTAAACCATTTAGCTTCCTTGATCTATCTCCATAGATCTTAATGCCAATGACTTATGCGGCTTCATCCATATTCTTCATTGCGAAACACTTTCTTAACCAAATCTTTACAGATTAAAGTGTAGGAATGTCGTTTCCAATGAGCAATATGTCATCCACATATTAGATAAGAATAGCACAATGCTCCCACTAATCTTCTTGTATATACAAGATTCATCTTCGTTTTTTATCACGCAAACTCTATGACTTATCAAAATGGAGATTCCAACTCCCAAAAGCTTGCTTCAATCCATCCAATGAATCTTCGCAGCTTTCATACCTTTTAGAATTTTCTTGACTATCAAAACCTTTAGGTTGTATCCAATACATCCTTAAGTGAGTTCCCGTTGAGGAACGCTTGTTTTGACATCATTTTGTCAAATTTCATATTCCAAATATGAACATGTGACTATGAAATTCTAATAATTTCTTGCTACCCATGTAAGGTTTTCTCCAAGAAAGTCATTCATCTCCTTTGGTGTTACGCCTTAGGTTAGAATGATCAAGTTCCAAACTTGATTTATTATACATGAATGCCTTTTAGATTTTATGACTCCAAGCCATTAATCTAAATGTGGAGTTGATATTGCATCTTTGATAGGTGGTAAATACTTCATTATAAATTAA